>OY992882.1:69053910-69276410 GCA_963921405.1 Cepaea hortensis
AAGCAATGATGTACAGACCAGATGGAAACAGAAGAAGAACCCGACCACGTAAACGTTGGACGGAGGGAATAGCAGAGTTAATGGGAATATCTACATGAAGCCCACAACCGGGCACTCTCACGATGTTTATACTTCACCTCGACACCGCAAGGTACAAGAGGAACATGATGAGATGAGATGAGACTTCGTTTTTAAGACATTTTGTTGAATTTTACAGAATTTCATGTACGATGATTGTGTGATTATGAATGTTTTAAAATTTTTTCATAAAATTTCTGTCTAATTTTTTATTTCTGTAAACAGTCCCCAACCTTCGTAATGTAATGCTAAAATGCGAATTTATCGATTTTAATATAGATAAAAAGATAATAAGGATGATTTTTATGAAAAACAGATATTTCTTTGGTGAATAAAATGATTTATTTTGCAAGAAAATATTACATTTAAAAGATGTTTGCTGTTATAAATTATTTCCACATTTACAATAGTCATCATTATCATCATCATCATCATCATCATCATCATCATCATCATCATAATCATCATCATCATCATCATCATCATCATCATCATCTTCTTCTTCTTCTTCTTCTTCTTCTTCTTCTTCTTCTTCTTCTTCTTCTTCTTCTTCTTCTTCTTCTTCTTCTTCTTCTTCTTCTTCTTTTTCTTCTTCTTCTGCCACTTCTGCCGTCAAACGTCGTGGGGAGGAATAATTTGCGCCCAGCGTCCGGTGGGCGGCACTGGATAGTGGCATTCCTGTGACTGTACAATGTCTTTGATGTCGTGAATCCATTTTCTTCTTGGACGTCCTCGTGGTCTCGTCGTAGATGATCTTTGATGTAAGGCCAGTGCTGGTAGTTGTTGGTGTTGCATTCGAGCGACATGGCCAAACCACTTGATCTTCTGCCTTTCAATAAATGTCGCACAGGGTGTTGATCCCAAAGTCTGTCTGATAATAGCATTTCTTACTCGGTCTCGGATTGTTAGGTTGGCAGCTCTCCTCAGGCATCTCATCTCGCAGGTGTTGATTTTGCGAAAGTGTGATTTGGATAAAGTCCAGATTTGAGATTGGTAGCATAGGGTTGGTGTGAATATGCTGTTTATTATCTGTCGCTTTGCGGACATGGGTATATTTGGATGTTTCAGTAAGGGTGATAGTTGATATGTAAGTTCACTAGCCTTTTGACATCTGATTTCGATTTCTCTGTCCAATATGTCATCTTCTGTGATCATACTTCCAAGATATAGTTCTTTAACTTGTTTCAGAGTCGTGCTATTTATCTGTATACTTAGTGGGCCCGGCGATCTGCTGACTTGCATTACTTCGGGTTTGGCTGTGTTTATACTCATAATGTATCTGTTTCAGGTTGAACTCAGATTAGTAATATGATTTTGTAGTCTGCCCTCATCGCTGTAAAACAGGCACTGAACGTCTACAAATAAAAGTTCATTTATTTCCTGTGGATCAGTTGTTTCATCTGGAGTAAAGAGTTCTACATTTTCCGAATCTGTTCTGTCAAGACTTGCTTCTTTGGATATTCTGTCCATGTAGATATGAAATAGCAAAGGAGAGAGCACACATCCCTGTCTCACTCCTGTATTGACTGTGAACATATCTGATATACCTTCTTGTGTTCTTACTGAACTTCAGCCCGAGAGGCTATTATGTTTTCTAGCAATTGTCCTTTAATCCCATAGTCTTCAAGGATGGTCCATAATGAGTATCTCTCTACTCTGTAGAAAGCCTTTTCCAGATCTACAAACACAATATTTTGCTGATCACTGTATTCACAATGTTCAAATTAATTTATTTGTTCTAGTATTCTTGATATATTTATGAAATGTATTCTGAGTTTTCGGAATATTTTATTTTCACACAGAGCCGGAAGTAGGTTTTGTTTCATTTCCTTTTTAAAGGTTTGTATAATTCTAACTGTTAGAATGTTACTAAGGCAGCTCCCTGGCCGAGGGGTTATCAGCTTTCTCCGTTAACCCCGAATACTCTCGTGGTTGACGTGAGCGCACGATAATTAGAAGTGGTTCGAGTCGCGCCAGTGACTTATGAGAGTATGGAGCTGGTCGCTCAGAAAGTCGTGGCGTGCTGATGAGCGTAATCTAGCCTAGGAATCAACATACAGCTGAAAGATGGTGGTGTTGACCGCAATATCCTGAAACAGGATGCAAACGCGGAAAAAAAAGAATGTTACTAAAACAACGAGTGTCACTAAAAAACCTAAGACTGATGATGAATGCCATGTTTTTAATGATGAATGGACAACTAAGTACTGTTTTATAAACGTTGGTAGCAAATCAGTTTGCTTGTTGTGTCGTGAGTCAGTGGCTGTTTTCAATGCGTACAATTTAAAAAGACATTATCAAACAAAACATTCCGATTTCGGATACAATTTAACAACCGAAGAGAGGGAAAGGAAATGCCTGGAGTTGGTGAAAAATTTGGAGAAACAGCAAACTGACTTCACTGAACAGTCTTCAATTCAAGATGCTGCAACAGAAGCTAGTCTTGTGTTGTCACACAGAATTGTAAAACAGAACAAGCAATTTTCTGATAGCGAGTTCATCAATGAATGTTTGCTAGATGCAGCAAACATTATGTGTCCAGAACAAAACAAAAATAAAGATTTGACAACATTACTTAATCAAGGAGAATCTTGGTCAGATGTGTTGACAAGATAAGTGACAATTTGATGCATAAACTTCAAGATGCAAGTAAACAAGTCTTTTTGTACCTTCTTGCATTGGATGAGAGAGCACCGGTGTACACGTTACTGCCCAATTACTGATATTTATACGTGGAATAAACACTTCTTTCAAACTCACTGAAGAGTTACTGAGTGTTGAGTCAATCAAAGACACATCCATAGGCCATGATATATTCAATGCTGTTACTAACTGTATTGAAAGAACTTGGTTGGCTTGGAACATGATGGCAAGTGTTACAACTGACGGAGCTCGTGCTTTGACTGGAAAAAATACAGGTCTGGTAAAGTTGATAAGTGATAAGATTAAAACAGAATATCCTGACCACACATTATTACCACTTAACTGTGTGATTAATCAAGAAAGTCTGAATAAACTGTTTTGAATATCAAGCATGTTATTGACCCAGTTGTCAGTGTCATCAGCCTCATCAGATCAAGAGGACTTAATCACAGACAGTTCAAGGCATTACTTGACGATTTGGAAACTGAACATTCCCATGTCCTGTAGTCTCGACAAGGAAATGAGGCGAGCATGGGACCTCAGAGAATAAATAATGATGTTCCTAGAGACGAAGGGCATTGCATGTGACTTTAATACTAACATTGTCAATAAAGAGTAGAAGTTAGACTTAGTTAGTTAGTTAGTTAGTTAGTTAGTTAGTTAGTCACAGTTCCAACTTCACAGCAACGGGTCGTCCCCATTATGCTCCGCTCCTGTGCCAGTAAATATCACACAAAATGTTCCCCACTGCCCAATGTGAAAAGTGGAAAAGACAGGAGTCTCGACAAACAACAGCCCGCACAGATACACTGTGCATAATGCCGCCGCCAGAATGTCAACACAATAGTCCCCCCACAAAACACCCAGTTCATTTCTGATGCAATCGGCAGTCATTTTCCCATCTGGATGTTTCCTAGATGTTCACCCACACAGTCCACGAAATACAGTTCATCGTCGATGGTAGTGGCAGTCAACCAGAAGCCCAGCAGCCACGCATTTCTGCATAAGGCAAAAACCGGTCAACTCTGGGACATAGCCATCTGCCATCGCTCCGAACATGCGGTCACGTTCCAAAAAACCTCGGGCAGATTCAAAAGCATTTCACACGAAACTCACAGCTCACAGTATCGCGCCATGCACTCACTCAGTAGCAGGGCGACGGAACCATCAAGTCTCCTTAGTCGCCTCTTCCGACATGCGTGGTAGGCTGCAGTGTTGCTATTCTTTGCTTCCCTTATGGGCCCCGGCAACACACAGAAGTTAGACTTTATGTTTGCCATTGAAATTATGGAAAAGTTAAATGAACTGAATGTCAAACTTCAGGGCAATGGTGTGTTTGCACATGAATTGTATGTACATGTAAAATCATTTCAGGCAAAACTCTCACTGTTCTCCGGACAAGCAAGTGAAAAAAGGTTTTGTCACTTCCCTTTGCTGAAACAAAAATCTATTTCTGGTGAAATGACTGAAAAATGGAAAGCCCTATTAGATGCATTGACTGAAGAATTTAGATGGCGATTCCAAGATTTCAAGAACTTAGAGCCACAGTTCAATATTCTCAGTTCTCTTTTTAGTGCAGAAGCTGATACAGCCACAGAGAGCATTCAGTTGGAGCTGCTTGACTTACAAGCAGATCATGACCTGAAAGAGAAATTCAAGTCAGATGGTTTGCTGGATTTCTATGGATCTTTATCAGAAGAATCATTGTCCAACTTGAAAAGCTTTTCAGCTGAACTTTTATTATTTTTTCGATCAACATACATTTGCGAACAAGCATTTTATTTTTTGAAGATCAACAAATCTAAGAATAGGTCTTTATTGTCTGACTGAAACTTGCATGCTGTCATGCGAATTTCAACAAGTAAACTTGCTCCAGATTTCAAGAATATTGTCACAAATTGGAAGCAATTACATTCATCTCATTAGAAATCAACAATTGTAGTGACAATGCAAGCCGGTTTGTGTCTAAATTAAAGCCATTGATAAATTATTAGAAAAAAATTATTCTAATACAAAATAAATTGTAAAATCTTGTTAACAAATTAGTAAAGTTTTTGTCCATATTGTAAAATATAATGTATAAGTGTATAAGTAAAATAAAATTGTAATAATGAGTTATTTGTACTGTTTAATAACCTATAAATAATTCATAACTACTAAGGCGAGTCAATAAGTAAGCTACACAGTTATGTGAGATGGCAGGTAAATGTAGTTGGTGTTTTCTACAGGTGTCATTAGGTGACAGCAACATCGAACTTTATAGTCCCGTTCGTCTGGTCGCGCAAGGTGTCTCATGCGCATGCGCAGCGCAAATAACAAAATGGCAACTGTACTTACGGAGTGTACGACCAAAGAGCAACGTACGTTGTGCGTTTGTTTTTTGTGGACAAAAGGACTGCCTGCAAAGGACATTCATAAGGAAATGCTTCCTGTTTGTGCTGATTACCAGCCCGAAACAAAGCGTGCTTCAGTGCAATGGAAACATCCTTTTTCGCCTTCTCTTCTTCTTCTTCTTCAGCGTTCCGAGCCATTGAGGTTCTTTGCTGCAGATACAATCCGTCTCCATTCGTCTCTCTGGTGGACCTTCTCTTGCCAGTCGTTGATTCCAAGTGCTTGTAGGTCTGTATATATTTATATATATATATTATCTTTCCACCGTCTTCTTGGTCTACCTCGGGGTCTACGGTCATTTATTTCCTGAGTGTAAGCGAGTTTTGTTTCCCTATTATCTTCCATTCTTTCTATATGCCCCAGCCATTGTAGTCTATTAGCCTTCATGATACCAGTGATTAGCGGGGACTTAAACAGATCATAAATGGCTTTGTTACGTCTTCTTTTCCACTCTCCACTTTGTGTATCCCTAATGGGTCCAAAGATGCGTCTGAAAACTTTGTTCTCAAAGGTTTGTAGCTCCTTTTTCGCCTTGTGTCCAAAAATTCAAGGTTACGCCATCAGCTGGGAAGGTTATGCTGACAGTGTTCTGGGATTGTCAAGGCGTGCTTTTAACCAATTTCAAGAAGAAAAATGACAATGTGAATTCTGAATCGTACTGTGAAGTTCTATCGATGTTTCATGATGCAATTCGAAGAAAACGTCCAGTACTGCCGACTCCAGGAGTGTTGCTTCTTCATGACAATGCGAGACAACATACGGCTCGATTAACTCAGAAGAAAATTAACCAACTAAGGCGGGAAGTTCTGGAACATCCACCTTACAGCCCCGACTTAGCCCCTAGCGATTTCCATCTCTTTGGTCCACTGAAAAATCACCTTGGCGGGAGACATTTCGCGAATGACGCCGAATTTGAATGTGAAGTGAAAATGTGGTTTAGAAAACAGAGCACGCAGTTCTATGCAGCCGGTTTGGGAGGACTGATAAAACGATGGGATAAGTGCATCAATGTTTGTGGAAATTATGTTGAGAAATAAAGGGACAATATACGTATAAAAATAAACTTGTTTCAAGGTGTTATCATATTTGGTTATTTTTCTACATTTCCATTTGTGACTTACTTATTGACTTCCCCTCGTACTTATTGTGAAAGATTGTTGTAAACAAAGTGGACTTAATATATATGCGCCCCCCCCCCCCCATACCTTTACATTTGTTAATGTGCCCCTACGCACAAACAGTTCGCACACCCCTAGCCTAAATGAATCACTGCAGTGCTTTAAAATACTAAAATCACACAGTCATATGACAGATTGTCACCAAGATTGTTACACAGTAAAGGAATTTGTTATTTATCAATAGCTGAAATCTAGTATCACATCTAAGACAAGGGTGCAGTGGTGTGTGTGCAAGCAGGTGTATCAGATTGTTAGTGGAATCATTGTGAATGAGGTTCTATCTGGAGTAAAACATGGCTTTGCCATATCATGGGAAGTTTGTGGTATAACACTACGTACCATCATCGATTGTGAAGATGTGTATGTGTATTAGCTATGACACATAAGGCATAATAAAGGCAGATTTATAACACATGGATCACAGGAGGCACGGATAAGAGAGAGGAAACCTGAGCATCTGCTGTCCAGCCACAACAGATTATGTACTAATTGGGGATGGCCTTAGGCAACACTGGTTGACATTAGTTTGTATTAATAATAATATCAGATGTGGCAGGCTGTATTATGTTATATTGGGGTATTGATGCGCAACAGCTTTATTCTGCCATGATAATTTAAAAAGTAGATAGTTGGTCCCAGGCCACATGGAAATTCACATAATTTGACGTCTTTAGAAGGAGAAGTTAAAAAGTTAGTTGCATATCCTTGACAGGGCGATACAGTCAACACCAGCATAGTTTGCTGTTGTCATCTCTTGGCAAGTTTACGCTCACTAGTTTGTCATTGCTATATGAACGACTGGCACCCATACCATTTCGTTAAAAAAAAAACCAACACAACGCGGTCTGCTGCAAAATCGCTCACAACTGGTATGCGGGAACACGAACTGCCTTCGTAACACCTTGGCCACAGAGCGGGCGGGTGGTGTAAATTCACTCTGCTGATCTGCAAGATTAGAAATACATGTGTGTGTGTGTGTGTGCGTGCGTGCGTGTGTGTGTGTGTGTGTGTGAGAGAGAGGACATTTTGAGAATATCGCAGTAGAGGATGGTCAGTTAAAACATAAAGTATTCTTTTGTGATAACAGTGGCACAACTGGAGAGGGTTGTAATGCCTGTGATTTCATGATACAACATTGATTGTTGCATTTAACAATTAAGGATTTAGTTACCATGAAGTATAAAAATGGGAAAATAGACATGTATTTCTCATACATGCATTAAGATTTATGTATGTATGCATTACGATGTAACCCAGATAATCAGATATTGCTTTTATGTTGCAGGACTGGCTAATGCCTGTAATGTCAGATCTCTCCTGGATATTTGATGGTGTTTAAATGATTTCTGTCTGAGTTTACTTTGTTAAGGTGTCTTATTTTTGTCTGTGTCAATGTTCTTCCTGTTGAAGTTTTGTTTTTTTACTAAGGTTTTGTTACTTTGGTTAAGTGACACATTCTACCCAGTTTAGATGTTAACGATTCGGTTGTTGTACTTGTTGTACCTGACAGACTTGGCCAACATACAGGGAAGAGGTCTGGTTATTTACTAGAGACATCTCATTTTTAGTATTTGATTCTAGACTGCAGTTATCTGTAGTGTTTGTTTTGAATTTACTTCAGTGTTTGTATGAACATTGGCTGTCACTGACGTTGTAGAATTCGATAAATAAAGAGAGTTTGTATTGTTCCTGATTTGTAGTTGCATGCAGGGACAACGTGTTCCTCGTGTTGTTAAACACGCACAATGGTCGCATGTTAAAGCTGGAAGAAGCAATCGTCATTCATCTACAGAAACCAGCTTTGTGCAAACAAAAAGACATGACAGTCAGTTTAAAATTACTGCTGTGGTAGACAAATCAAATGAATGTGTGAATATGTATGTTGTATATTTAAGCTTTAAAGATTTATCTAATTTCTTTAGTTTATGTTGTGTGATTTCTGCATTATGTAGCTGACGAGACGCAGCGAAATATGCATGTCAATAAACAGTGCAATCTATTGTTTACGTCGAATATGTTTGAAATAGTAATTTATATTATGAAGTTTAGCTCATTTTCGGAAATTGTGACTACAAATTAACATTCTTCTGAAGATAATACATTCGCTAATAGATGGATTATTCGTTCAGTAGGGAACAGCTACAGGTGCGACCCGACCATCATCTACCATCAAGCGACCACCATCTACCATCAAGCAACCGCTTGTAAAACAAGATGTAATGGTGTTGTCATAGGTTCATGGGATGTGAGAACACTCATGCATGTTGATAAGCTGGAAAACATCAAGCCAGAAACGAAAAGAATGAATGTTAAAATCTCTGGAGTATGTGAGACACGAAAGATAGAAACTGGAGAAATGTACCTAGATGAATACAGAATAATGTACTCAGGAGGGTATGCGTGCGTATAATCTTGGACAGAGAAAGAGCGAAAGACAGTGAAGGTTTATGTGCTATACCACATCGAGTTTTCTTTATCAGATTCAGGAGGACAATAGTACATATTAATATCAAACAAGTCTATGCACCAACTATAGACAGCACAGAAGAAGAAAGTGATAACATTTATGTACAACTTAACATGATTATATCACAGTTTAATTTAAAGTAATTTAAAGTCGGAGTCTTCTCGATGGTTAAAGTGTATGTATTTTCCAGCAAAAATTATCTCCAGATATATAATAAGAGATTAAGAACAGAATATAACCCAGCGTCTTGTCGGCTGGCGTGGGCGATCATGCCTCTCCACAAATTGCGATTTCCGACAAAATGGACCAGTTCGTGTGTTGACTTCCTTCCGTGCTATGACACAACTGTCAAGAATCTTCTCACGCTGTCTTCCTCTATCTATCTTGCCGCAAATCTTTCCGGTTGTCACAACATGCTCCAGTTTTTGTCTCCCCGTAACGTGAAAAAAAAACGATGACTGCTTCTTTCTGGTGTTTGTGATAAGTTGTCTTTGCGCCTCATTTAAAACGCCCAGATTGCTCATTTTGGCCGTCCAATTAATTCTCTGCATTCTTCTATGCAACCACATCTCCAAGGCCTCCAGTGGTGTGTTCGCCTGTTTCTCCACGATTCGCAACCGTATGTTAAAATTGGTTATATGTAACATGCAAGAAATCTTTTTGTTTTTAACTTTTTACAAAAAATGACTTATTGCACAAAAAAGTTCTCCATTTGATAGAATAGTAGTGTAGAAAGAATTCAGCCGCTCGTTTTTTGAGGATCTTATATATTATTACTGATTATCGATCCTGATCCTCAAAATTTGATACCTCCTGGATGACTGTTTTCGATTTTCAGCTCTTATCGATTTTTCCCTTGGCTGGCCACTGGCGTGGCGGGCTGGCGGTAAAAGTGGTGTGGGGTGGGGGGGGGGAGTGGTAGTCTAGTGATTCATCGGGATGAAGTGGAGGGTACGTCAAGTGACGTGGTGTGGTGATTTAGTGACCACAAGGCATGGAAGTGGTGGGGTACAGGGTAGAGAACGTCCAGTTACTTGATGGTATACAACATAAAAGTACAAAATAAAACATTGAAATATCAAGCAAACGATCAAAGAAGGGATTGATCTTCCATTGAATGTGCATCTATTTCATGAATAATGCTTTAGTCCATCTACATAATTTGTTTGAAGAGCTGTCATATGTATAATGGCTATATTATGTTTTGATTATGGACAGACAGAAACATATTTTTCAATTAAGAAAACCATATTTTTATTTCTCATGCGTGTAAAGACTGTTTGTGCATTACATTATACACCTCTGATTCCTTGTTTTCATAAGTCAAGGAAGCTTTCGTATTTATTTTTCCAATTTAACACGAGTTAACATTGAATACAATGTTTTAATAATAATTTTTCAATGAAGATTACTATATTGGCATAATATTATGCAGCTGTGAATTTATAATAGGATGTCATTTCTTACTTTATTGTCATTTCTACTTATAATCACACACACATACAGAGAGAGAGAGAGAGAGAGAGAGAGAGAGAGAGAGAGAGAGAGAGAGAGAGAGAGAGAGAGAGAGAGAGAGAGAGAGAGAGAGAGAGAGTTGTATTAAATGGTTTGCATGAGTAATTCCAGTTGAGTAGATATAAATGCAAGTTGAACAGTCCGGCAGAAACATGAAGTTAAGGATGATACTGACAGAGATAGTGGAAGGAATATTTGAGCTTGTGGCTCCATATCCGTATGGTTTTAGGGTATTAGATTAAAAATAAGTAAATATTTTGGTTTCTTGTGTTTTGGAGAATTAGGAATTGACATCATAACATTCCAGGCAAACCCAAAAAAGCCTCTGATTCCCTCGACAAGTGTCGTGAGGTGTAAATGCTGATCGTACTTGTAATAAAAGTAATCCGACCAACACAGCCTAGTGTTTGTGTTGATCGTATTACTTCTCAGATCTCCAATTAAGTATGGTTGTTTCTTTGTGTGTGTGTGTGTGTGTGTTTTGATAGTTGATAAAGACTTCTATCTGTATGTTTATTTATTTTGTCGAGCTTCCTGGTCAAATTGTGAGAATATGTTTCGTTTATTTAAGTGTGATTGATGCGTTTGAAAGCATATTTTGTTGTTTAAATTCATATTATTATTTCTAAGTGTAAAGTTTTGGGACCTTTTTTACGAAACGAATAAAGATACCCAGCATATTAATAATCAAGACGCCAGACTTGTACACTTGGCTAAGACTCATGCACATTTTCGTACAAAGACATTCTGCTCACAATCTCACACCCAGCAAGGGGAATACAAGCAGACGAAACTCATTTCTAATAGTTTCGATTTACCATCACTACCATCAGAGCCCATCGTCTAAGCAATGGTTCTTTGAAGATTCAAAACAATGTATTCCCTTGGTGAATTTAAACAATAAAGCCACAAATAATATATATATATTAAAAGGGGTGTGAGACAGGGATGTGTAATGTCTCCAGATCTGTTTTCCCTGTACAGTGAAAGTATTTTCAGAAATATTGAAGATATGGAAGGAATCAACATTGGGGGACGATGCATCAATAACATTAGATATGCAGATGATACAGTCTTGATTGCAGACAATGAACAGGACCTGCAAAATTTAGTAGATGCGATTGTTACACACAGTGAACAACTAGGGTTAGAATTAAATTGTAAAAAGACACAGATTATGGTCGTCACTAGGAAGGACGAAATACCACAATGTAATATACAAGTAAATGGGAATATTCTTCAACAAGTGAGCAGGTACAATTATCGCGGAACAATAATAACATCTGATGGGAGATGCCTTGAAGAGATTAGAACAAGAATCGCCATGGCAAAAGTAGCCTTTAGCAAGATGAAAAACATATTGACCAATAAAAATATGTCAATTGAAACGAGAAAAAGAGTGTTGAGATGCTACATTGAACCTGTACTTTTGTATGGATGTGAAGCGTGGACAATGAGCAGTCAGGCTGAAAAACATCTGATGGCTGTAGAGATGTGGTTTCTGAGGAAAATGCAAAGAATACCATGGACAGCCAGAAAGACCAACGAACAAGTCCTTCAAGAAACAAATGAAGATCGTAAATTGATTAGAGAAATTAGACGTAGACAGTCAAAATTTTTTGGGCATGTTATGAGAAGAAATGGATTGGAGAATTTGGTGACAACTGATAAGATCGAGGGGAACAGACCAAGGGGAAGACCTAGAAGCAAGTACCTGGATGGCTTGGCCTTGTGGCATGGTCAAGACAGAAACACGGAGCTGATCCACGACTCTGGTGATCGAGTGAGATGGCAGAACATGACCGCCCACGCTTACCGGCATGGCACATGATGGATGGATATATATATATATATATATATATATATATATATATATATATATATATATATATATATATATATATATATATATATATATATATTGCACGATTCCTTGCCTGACAAATTTCGCTGCATCTTGTCTGGTGCATACTGCAGAGTTATAAATCATACGAAGTGAATACATGAATTCAGCTTTGACTGAAAAAACATAGTCACTGATATTGTTAGAATATGGGGCATGTTATTCTCACACTAATTTCAGATTCCAAATGACGTCTTTCTGTTAGAAATGGCCGAACCGCGTAATTGACAATTCCTCCATATATTTGAGCAATGGATTATTGTTCATCGAATACGGTATTCGAAAAGCTTCTCTAGGCTAACTTTATGTTTGCTAATTAGCAGATGTTCCGTGAAGGCCGATTATGGCGTTTTAAGACCTGTCAGCTACATAGGGATTCCTGAAGACTGATTAACTCTCTTTTCCACCTACATTGGTATGTGTTCGATTATTCAATACGACAATCGTCATTTCTTTTCACCAAAGTAAGTTGCTTGGCACTCACACTGGAAATAATAAATGCCGTTTGATTTGGTGTATGGAGACAGTGGTTCTTTCATAAATGGATTTTTCAATTCCTGTTGTGAAAAAAAAGATGTTTCGATTCCGATCAACCGTCGAGTCTCTCGACTGGTAATAATTTGCGCCCATATGATGTTCCTTTCTGTGCATGCGGAGATAGGCTGCGTATTTTCGCTTCTTTAATTTTGATTGGTTGTCTTTTTGTTCTTTTCATCCTTGCGATTGCACATGTCTGATTAGAGTCGCACACATGTAAGGCTTGGTGTAGTTGGGTTCCCGCCTCGTCTAAGATGGAGTTGGTGCTGGGGTGGTTTCATATATTATTATTGATTCAGCAACAAAGAATGTTTTGTTTAATGCTGTTTTTAGCCGTTTTTGTATTCGTTTCATTACATAGTCTCCTCGAAAGGTTAGCCGAAGAAACAATGGAAGTTTTAAGACCGAAGATCTTGTAGGCGTGGGTTTGGGTGGCTGGCAGTGAAGTTAGATGAAGCCTGCTGGATAACTATTAGATTTCAGAGTTTGGTGAAGTGTTTCTAGTTCTACCTTTAGTGTGTCGTAAGAGGAGCAAATAATTCTAGCTCGATTAAACATGGTCCGTACCAAATTACGCTTACAATGGATGGGTGTAAAGCAATTGAAATTCAGGTATTGACACGTCCATGTCCCTTTTTCGATAAACTGCCTTTTGGATGGTGCCTTCCTCTCAAAGTGAGATTTGAATGACTAAGAGCGATAAAGTCATGGTTCAAGGTCAATAGAAAAGAAACAATTCAAGTGGAATGGTTCATGGTGGAGCGGAACTATTCTGGTGGTTACCTGGTCTCTGAGAGGAATAATATACCAGCCAAATACCCGTATAGAACGAGGGGTTCAATATTCGAGAATCTTTGTTCTTTAAAGTGAGCAATAAATATGACTGTTATACTGAGACATAGAGGACTCCCCATGGCCACGTCGTCAATTTGGCAGTAGGATTTGTTTTAAAGAAAACGGAATTTAATATTAGATATGCACAACAGGATTAGTTTCTCTTGTTTGGATGTCCGTAGGTCCAAATTTAGTTTCTTCACTTTAATGCGAGTACAGATTACATTTACTGTTTCATCCAGATGAACGTAAGTGAAATATCCATATATCTATCTGTCTGTCTGTCTGCCTGCCAGCCTGTCTATCCATCCATCCACTGTGTGTCTGACTGTCTGTCCGCCCGTCCGTGCGTCCCTCCGCCTGTCCATCCGTCCGTCTGCCTGTCTCTCTATCTATATATCTGCCTGCCTGCCCGCCTGACTCACACACAAACACATACACACACGCACAGAGAAGGTTGAATGACAGAATAGACATATTTAGCTAGATCTGAAAAAAAGAGCACATTTTTGCCAAATATACAGGAAAGCGATGGAACTTGAGCTAGAAATGACACTGAAAAAGTCAGCTATAATTTAATAAGGAAAGAAAATTAACGAAAGCCTTTGCGAAAATGAAAAGCGACAGATTTCTGGCACTCAAAGAATAGAGACACAGAGAGTGTTAGAAGTTAGTTCAAACCCAATACAAGACGTGGGTAGACTATATAACTCACATGACCAGTCTTACTTCGCGATTGCTTACAATTATGCCTTGACAGGTTTCAGGGTACCATGAGGCGGTAATGATACGAAAAGACATTACACATACTTACAGTACGAAAAGACATACAATACGAAAATATATTACACATACTTACGGGACCACACTGTTTTTAATTTGCCGCTAGGGAAACGTGCTTCATTTAATACGGACACTAAAGGCTATCAGTGTCAAACCAGCATCTTGTCTCTTGATATCCCCTTGCCTCTCTAGATTTCCCGTTGTAAGACACACTTCAGCTTTGCACTTTTCATGACATCTATGGACTGTATTCTTTTGATGCGACTAGCGTGTTCTTTTTGTGCATTAATTTCTTTCTTGGTATCTTCATTGCTCTTTCTATCGGCCCATAGTGTTCTCATACTTCTATTATAAAACCACATCTCTGAAATTTCCACATAATTTCTGGCTCATCTTCTTATTGTCCGAGATTCGCATCCATATATCAGGATTGGCTCACCACAGCTCTTAATAACTCTTTTCTTCACCTCGATTGCAGAAAATATTCTATATCTAGTGAGCTGCTGTCTTCACCTCGATTGCAGAAAATATTGTATATCTAGTGAGATGCTACCTTTACTGATGATATTCTTCATGTAACTTCCTGAATACATCTTCCATTTCATGTTATTTACATTTACTCGTTTGACATTGGTTCCATTCACTTTGATGTTGCACTTTGGTATACAGTTTTGTTTATTGTTGTCATAACCATTACTTTTGTTTTTCTGTTATTCAGGCTAAGTCCTTTGTTTTGATTTTCTGTTGCAATAATACCGATCACATCACTTCTTGTAACTTTATCCCCCCCCCCCCCTTCCGAGCATAATGCTGGTTGCTTACATTATGCCCATCAACTACTCGAAATATTCCTGACGTGTCTTATAAGGATCTCATTATTCTATCAGTGCAGAAATTGAATAGATCGGGTGTTAGAAGATAAGAATAACTCAACCAACCAACATGGAAGTAGGCTCTTCTAGCAGAAGTATGTCAACGATGCGGAGAAAGCCATAAGGAATATGGATCACATACTTCTTTTCACCTAGGAAAGTCTCCAGAATTGGCACCTGGAATGTTCGAACTATGTATGCATTAGTAAAGTCAGTTTAAGTGGCAGTAGAAATGAAATATAATAAGGTTAGCATTTCTCCTGAATGTATTGTCATCGGCTGGATTACAACTCAGGACATTTGATGTTAGAAGCGCTACACCTCAGACCCTTCCCCCTCACCTTTTATGTTTTCAATGAAGAGAAAAAATGAAGCCATTAAACGGCGCTTGGGAGGATAGACTTCACACCACACGATTAGGGGAAACAATTGTTGCATGTTATTTGTAGAACGTTGCGATCAACCACAGGTTGAGGTTTACTCAATTGTACGTTTGGTTGTTTGCATACCTGCTTTCAGAAACAGAAGTCTACTTGAAGTCCAACTGACCGGTGTATTGAATGAACACATTACCATACAGTCAGCGCAAAGGAAGTTAAACAGCCAGCGCTCTTAATCTGTTGGTCACGCTAACACACATCATCCAGTGCCTTGCCGGCTGGCGTGGGCGATCATCCCTCTCCACATATTACGATCTCCGACGTGTGTTGACTCCCTTCTGTGCCATCACACAAGACTGTCAAGGATCTTCTCATGCTGTCTTCCCCTATCTCTCTTTCCGCAAATCTTTCCGGTTGTCACAACAGATTCTTGTTTCTGTCTTCCCATAACGTGGCAAAAAAAAAAAAAAAACCCTATGATTGCCTCTTTCTGATGTTTTTGATATTCACAATGGGTATAAAACGGGGGAAAAAAAACAACTAATGTTTTCAAATGTTACAGGCATTTGGGGAGTCAACAACAGTGTTTTGAAAGAATTGACGTCGGCCACCTATTCCTCTCTTACTGGTCAACATATAGTAAGTAAGTAAATGTAAAGGCCCCCTGTTCAAGTTATAAGGGCACACTTGTTGAGACCAATCAGCACTTGATAAGGACACTAACACGCCAGTCGCCTTTACTTGACAGGAAATATGCTATACAGTTTTAGGCTAGGTCGACCTGTTGGAGCAGGACTACCAACAAAATAATCCCCACCTCGAAAGAGATTTAAATACACAACAGCGCTACCGCGGCAGACAACCGGCTAGCCACTGCGCTAACCACCCACCCCTAGCACGACACTTTGTCAACATGGAGCACTGATTAGTGAATACAAACACATGCATTCTTATATTGGAAGCTGTGAGATTGTGCCCCTATGTGACTTTGTTTTAAAAATGTGAAGCAATTGCAATATTAATTTGATATTTGGTCATACCGTATACATTGCTGTAGGTTGCAAGTTAGTTATATTTATTTCGCTGTTGGTGCACATTGTCTGAATTTTCACCACATCACTAACATAACATAACATAACATAGCCATCAGATTAGCCCCATTGAACAAATCACCAGGACAGGATGAAATACCAAATGAACTAATTAAAGCAGCAAGGGAAGTAGGAACAGCTTGGCTACATAGACTATTCAACCATGTTTGGGTAGAACAACAGACACCACGAGACTGGGGAAACGCCATAATTATCCCAATTTGGAAAAACAAAGGCAGCAAAAGAGATTGCACACAATACAGAGGCATTTCACTGTTGAGTCATACTGGGAAAATATTTTGCAAAATTCTTGAAAAAAGATTACGAACTACTTTAGAACCCCAGCTAAGCGAAACGCAGCTTGGATTTAGGAAAAACAAAGGATGCACAGACGCCATTTTTGCTCTTAGACAACTTATAGAAAAATCAATTGAATTCAATGAAACACTCTACTTAGCCTTTGTTGACCAAGAAAAGGCATTTGATAGGGTAGATAGAAACAAGCTGTGGGAAATCCTTAAACAATATGGAGTGAGTACACATCTAACAAACCTATGTAGAAGTTTATACGACAACAGTGAATGCATAGTGAGAGCAACTGGAGGACACTCAGAACCCTTCACCATAAGATCTGGAGTACGACAAGGTTGTGTCCTGTCCCCTCTCTTGTTCATAACATATATAGACAACATATGTAAAGAAACCAGCCAAGCAGAGACAGCAAGAATACCGCATGACGAGAACACAGAAGAAGAACCATCTGCAAATCTAACCATTAGAGAACTCCTGTTTGCGGACGACCAAGCACTAATAGCAAAATCAGAAGCTGAATTACAAGACCACATGAATAGTCTAAACGAAATGTGTAGGGAACATAACATGAAAATTAGCACAAGCAAAACAGAGGTAATGACTATAACTAAAGAAGAACAAACAGCAACAATTCACCTAAACGAACATCCCTTGAAACAAGTAAAGAGCTTCAAGTACCTAGGAAGTATAATATCATCAAATGGCAGATCAGAAGACGAGATCGAAAATAGGTGCAATAAGGCAAATCAACTCATTGGACAAATGGCACCAATACTAAAGAACAAACATGTATCAATAACAACTAAGAAAGCACTTTACAACACAATCTTCCTACCAACTCTGTGCTACCAATGCCAAACCTGGACAATGACAGAAAAAGAGAAAAGAAAAATCACAACAACAGAAATGAGGTTCCTGAGAAGAATACTCAACGTATCAAGAAGAGATAAGATCAGAAATGAAGAAATCAGGACTAAAGTGGGGGTTAAAGCTGCTCTAGATTTTATTAGAAAGCAGCAAGTCAAATGGTTTGGCCATGCAAGTAGGCTACCAGTCAACAGCATGCCACAACAGGCAATGACGTACAGACCAGATGGAAACAGAGGAAGAGGCCGACCACGTAAACGCTGGACGGAGGGAATAACAGAATCCATGGGAATGTCGATATACGAAGCCCATAACCGGGCACTCTCACGAAATTTATACTTCACCTCGACACCGCAAGGTACAAGAGGAACATGATGAGATGAGATGAGACTAACATAACAAATAGAAATACATTTCATGCACACTTCAATGCGGTTAGGAGATTTTATTTCAATCACGAATTTGTACATTATATATATATATATATATATATATATATATATATATATATATATATATATATATATATATATATATATATATATATTAAAGTTATATAACGTCTTTATTCACCATTATGTACCTTAGTTCTATGTAAAATGAAAATTAAAAGCTATTGAATAAATGATATGATACTGTGTTAATGACACTCCACATTACAAGACAAAGAAAAGCTGTGGAATAAATGTTATTGACACCCGGCATCATTAGGCACTGCTCTGAAGGAGTTGATACATTCTGGTCGTGTAGCACCCACTCCATGTTTAGAATGAAGAGTTCAAGGTTACACAACTGTGGATGGAAGTTTCAGATAGATGCTGCTTTGTGATTGCACTTAACCTTTTGAAGAGTGAGTCATGTGTTAGTTGTTATCCTCCTCAGTAATATAAAGATAAATTCTTGACTCAGCAGTGCCCTCAAAGCCTTTATAATAACTGGTCACATTCATTGTTAGCTTGAGTACAACATCTTGCGGGCCTTCAATACGTTTGATTAATGTGACTCTGGCGAAATCGCGGCTTTTCTCTAATGAGAAATCCTGCACTTCAGCGGGAGGGACGCCAGTTCTCAGAGGTCTGGTAGAGATCAGATCAAGGTCCCATGTATAATATTTGTCTACTAATCTGCTGCCCGTCATAGAAAACAGAGGCGCTGGCACTAGCACATTCGAAGCAAACGATAGGAAATTATATGTCCTGGAGATGATTCCTCTGCGACACTCCTGGCAATCAGCCGAGATCCGCTTGCATCGTATACTGTTACCGTTGTTAGAAGATGAAATCAAATGTGAGATGTGCGTTAGAAACATTCACAATTATTGTTACATGCTAAACAACACTATAATCAAAGTCTTCATTGGTGCATAAACATTGCATGCCAGTCATACTTGAGGTCAAATGCAGATGAGATTAGCACTATACTGACAATCTGTGGAATCTACTGATGACTGACGAAATGAGCTGAATTTTATGAACCTGATACCCGAATTACTCTTAAAACAAAACATCAATTAATGCGCAAGTAAAACAACACACACACAGAGGAGTGAGAAAGGAGGAGGAGGAGGAGAGAGAGAGAGAGAGAGAGAGAGAGAGAGAGAAAGAGAGAGAGACAGAGAGAGCGAGAGAGAGACAAAGAGAGACAGAGAGACAGAGACAGAGAGAGAAACAGAGCTAGAGAGAAACTCCACACGAGAAAGGGGGAAGGAAGGGAGCAAGACATAGTATATACTTGTATTTCATTATCTGTTTTAAGTAATGCTATACTGCAAACAATACAATATGACAAGCAGGTCAAAGCAATCCTGTATTGTAATAGCAAAGACATGCATGTTTACAATAGTTATACAGGCTATACTTATTAATCTCAACCATTTAAGAGGATTCTAGAGCACGTTTCAAAAAAAATATATTTTACGATGGCTGTATATAAGAGACAAATGCATTTCTTAAATTGAAAAACAATGTGAAAACATACAAGTGAAAACTGAATGAGCTAACAATTTTCAGCAACCAAAAGTTAATGCATGCATAACGGTGTTGTCAAGGTGGCCGATTCAACCGTTAACTTTGAAATAGTTTTCGTTTACAAATAGGTAACTTCTGATGACGCAGTTGTACTACTGTAGAGATATTCCGTCATTAACCTTCTGTTTTATCCTTTACAGGACATTGCAGTCAACACCAGCATTTTCAGCTGATGTTGATGTCTTGGCAAGATTACGCTCAGTAGTTTGCCATTGCTTTCTGAGCGGCCGGCTCACATATCCCGTAAGTAACTAACGAGGCGAGAACAGCTACCGATTCTCGCGTAGATGCGTTGGCTCACGTGGATAAACGGGATTACGGAGAAAGTCGCTAACGCCTAGGCCAGGGAGACCGGCGTCATTAACCTACTGTGATCCAATGAAATGTGCGTGGCTGGTCTCTGGGGTGGAGCTTATTAGTTTCCAATAATGACACATAGTCTGTACTAGGATGGGTTTACATAATTGTTATTTTGAGTTAGGGCGTTGAGTCAAGAACCAACATCACAGCACTTGGGACATTCCTATACATGCCCCGTCATCATCCACAACAGCCAGAGAAGAGCCCCACTGCTAACGGTACCAGCAGCAGTTTGACTATGTGTCCGCCTGGCATTTCCTCGGAATCCAGAGTGTCGGCCAGACCCTATCACATGTCTGTAGCAAGTCACCCTGCAGCGCCATTCTCACCAGGCTATGATGATCTATCTGTTATAAATCTGTTGTTCAGGACATTTCAGTATCGACACCTATTGTATTAACCCATTTTTCAGGTCGTGCAGAGGTATGCGGAAACATGAGAAAGAATATGTTAGATCTACAACTATCAATTACTGGACAGTTCAGACGTGTGCTAGTCAATTAACAAAAGGCTGAATTAGCATCAATAACGTTCGTCTTCTGTCCCAAGTGCAGAGACGTTGATTCTTCACTATAAATCATAAATCTTACCGCAAGACAAGTTGTTTATTTACCACTCTGAAGATATTCCAACCTTAATGCTTTCTTTAATCGGTAGACGTATTACATGTCTAATGAAAGGTAAACATGTGAAACTCATTTCATTTATCTAACATATCGCAACATTAGCCAGAGTATAGAGAAACAACTATAATACTAATTATTTTAAAATAATGAAGGACATAGGTGCTATTTCTAAAACGTATGTTACATGTAATTCAAGCAGAGCTATTAGATGAACCTGTTTAATTGCTTTGGTTGTCTGACTACAATGTTCCATAATAATAAGAAACACAAAATAGCTGTGTTTATTTCTATCGTTGCCGAAAAGGACTATACTGTTATTTGTCCCCAGGAATAGATAGAGCCCGTACCTTGGATGGAATCTGTCTGGAGGGAGAAAATCAACATATTATCTTCTGCCTGTCTTCTGCCTGCGAGTTCCTTTATTTTAACAGTGTGACCCATGACTCAACTACTACTTAGATCTCCGTTACCAATGTTTAGAACCTAGCGGAGTTCGTGCACCCGCTCTTAGATCTGATATCCCCAGCACACGGAGAAGAATGAACTGATTCACCCGTAGACTTGCAAAAATACTCCCAGGTTGTCATTAGATTTGGAAGGTACTGCGGCGACCGGTTGCCAGCATCGGTCGACACTGAGATAAAGGAACTGGTCAAACAACATTCGCGCCAAGAGGACATCATCATCTACATTTATGGGTCCGTGAAGCGCGGTTCAATGTCATCTTGGGCATACAAAGCACAACAGTTGGAGAGAACAATCAAAGAGGAAAACGGCGCGCTCAAGACCACTACATTAAGTTTGACTATGAAGATCACCGCTGCCTCTAATACAGTCGAATGGGTAGCAGAACTGGAAGTCACACACGCAATAATCATATCAGATTCCGTGAACGTGCTACAAAACATCGCAGTCGGCAGTCTCCGCTTCAAATGGATAGACAGCATTCGGGAGTTGAGCTTCACATCACTCACCTAAAAGTACGCTACGGGACATGCCGGAGTAAAAGGTAATGAATGCGCAGTCCAGATGACAGGGCTAATATAATCGATTCAGTAAGGACCCGGCAATAACACAAATCTGATTACATGATACACGCTTTCGCACATGATTGATTGATTGATTGATTACATGAACTGGGGGTGCAGCCTTGTCAAGCACGCCAGTGTCGCCTTCAAGGGAAAGAGAGAAGATACCATAACCAACTCCTTATGGGAACAGTCAGCAGAAATACTCTGGGGTGGCTGCTGCATCGGAGGACTGAGCACGCAAGCGAATGCCCAATGTGCAGATACGTTATTTGATAAAATAACATATCAAAGTCTCGCATCAAGTCAGCAAATGACATAATTATGAGTTATTACTGTGCTTACAGACCGGGACATGATTGATTGATTGATTGATTTAGGAACCGACATCACAGCATTCGGGGCATTCCCATAAGCACTCCGTCCCCATCCTCAGCAGCCAGCGAAGAGTTCCAACACTAATAGTTCCAGTAACAATCTGATTATATGTCCGTCTCGCCTTTCCTCTGAGCGTCAAGCGTCGGCCAGATCCCCTCGTCACTCCTCGCTGCCTCATTCTTACCAGACTATGGTGATCCATTTGCTCCTCCGTGGTGTACATGTGCTCCCACAAGGCCGCAACCACGTCTGCCATCAATACTCCACCAAATTTTGCCGAGCCAGCCAATCTGTCCGCCTGTTCATTCCCCAGCACACCGGCATGCCCCGGAGACAAGATCCAGGTGATGCTTGCTACTCGTGACCTCCGAAGCGAAGCAAGCCACTCTGCACGAAGCATTCCTGTCCTCACCCTCCTCAGCATGCTTTCTGAGTCAGTTACAATCACAATGTGTGTATGTATCGTGTTCTCCATCCAGCGGAAAGCTGCACTGACCTCCCCCACCTCCATTCTTAAGCTAGATGCTGTTTCATCATACGCCAGGCTATCATACACCAAACGTTGACCATTAGCCTTTGCTAAGAATCCCCAGATACTTCTCCTACCTCTCAACACCGAACCATCTGTGTAGATAATCACATCACCCTGGCGAGCATTATCCTGAATTAGTTGCTGGATTTCCACTTCCGTGGCCCCTGCTGGCCACTCCCTGCACTCCCGGCTCAATGTGATTATAACTCTGCACAAGTCTGCCTGCTCCGCTGGCACTCTGACCCACTCCTCTCCTCGCCTGATGTTCTCCAAGGGGCACACCTGTCTGATCGTATCCTCCTACAGACCAGGACATGATCGTATAAAGCAAACGTATGACTGTCATTGAATTATGTGATTGTTTTGCCTCGTTCATTTTCATGATTATATAAACGTACTTCTTACAATATAGTTGTAATAGAGATGCGAATAAACAGAAGTAATAAACTTATAGCAAACAGCACAAAAGAGGCGAGATGAAACAGGTGTCTGTAAGTTATATATGTTGTTTTGTGAACAAGAAAAATGAACTAAGACTGTTAAATATCAGTGGTAAATTATTATTATAACATTTGCTTGCATCAATCTGATAAGCTGCATAGAGATCTAGCTCATTTGAAAAGCCAATTTGGTAAAATCACAAACTTCTCACCTGTTTTGTTGGCCAGTTGCATTTGTTTTTATAAACCCATCAGGACATCTCACAATAGGACACTTGTAACTGCCTCTTGTGTTAATACATATACTCTCAGAATGTTGGCAAGCAGCAGTGTGTTCTTTACACTCATTAATATCTGGTGAATAAGTATGTCACGTGGTAATAAAGGATTTTAAATCAACGGCACATATTTTTCTAATAATTGTGTGAACAGTTAATAAAATGTAATTTAAGCTGGATATGCAGTTTACCTTCACAAGATCTGCCATCCGGTTTCAGTCTCCATCCATCGGGGCACTCACATCTGTAAGAGCCCGGCAGGTTAATGCATTTTCCACCACAAACTCCACTACGACCAGCACGATTCCCGAACTGTGTACACTCATCAATATCTGTGGAGAAATGAAGTTACTAAAGTAACAACTATTTTATTTTGCAGTTAAAAATTAATAGTAACACATGTCAAATTGTGACTTCTATCAGCAAGGAACATTTTCCTTCTTTTGGTTATTTATGAAGCTCTTTCGATATTGTCTTATGTAAAAAGGATGTGTGAAAGTATATGTGCATGTTGGCTTCAATGCCAAGTTATTTTTCTCGTGTTGCTTTCACAAGCCTGCTAAATTAACAGTAACACAGCAACATTTCTAGCTTGAACTGCACATTAAATCGACCTGTTTTATATATATGATTCAGTCTATAAATGACATACAGAAAAAGAAAAGACAAATGAAATAAGTCGAAATAAAGATGATAACCTACGGAATTGCTCAAAATACCAGAAGATAGATAGATATCTTTCTCAAGCTGTTATCCCGCCTTCTCCACCAGGTCACACGGGCGCTTTACCACCTCTACCATGTCCATATATAATCTACCACCAATAGGTGCAATCCCTTCCAGCCTATCAGCCTGTTCATCCCATCGCACTCCCGCATGGCCAGGACAAAACATCCATACAATTCTTACAGTCTATGACCTCTGAAGTGACAATAGCCATTCCACACGAAACATTCCTTTCCCCACTTTACTTAGCGTACTCCTTGAGTCTGTAATGATATCAATGTGTGTTGCAGTAGTTTTCTCTAACCAACAAAATGCCGCGGTTATTGCTTCCACCTCCACTCTCTTGCTGGGGTCGTAGTCTCATATGCTAGACACTTTTTTTCAAGCATCGACTTAGCCTTCGCGTTGAAACCCTAACCACTACGTCTGTTTCTCATTACAGAACCATTGGTGTAGATCACTATGTCACCTTGATGTGTGCTACTCTGGATCAGTTATTGCACTTCAAACTCTGTCCGGCGTACTGCTCTTTCTCTGCACTCACGACCCAGTGTTACTATGCCATTGTGCCAGTCCGCCATGTCTTCCGGTATTTTACCTCAACTCTTTTTCACGATTGATGGTCTTTAGATCACACACATGGCGTATGGATATTTATGCTTGTGCCATCCAGGACCTGCCTCGTCTCAGTCTATGACCCTTGACCAAATCCATGGCTGCATGCAGGTGGCGATCCCTATCTGCAGCAACTATTTTGTACCATTTGGCTTGAAGGACCCTATGTCTGTCTGCCACTGTTGAGTAGTATGTCATGTGGTAATGGAAGATTATTTATGGAGCAGCTCCATAATTTTTACTATATAAAAAGTCTAGCTACGCAAGCGAAACGTCATATTTTACGACCTCATTTTCAAGGGATGCAACCCATGAATAAACAATCCTACGTATTTTTGCACGTTTACTTCCCTTTATTGAGAATTTAAAAAAAATTAATAACTACTGTTATTATTGATTGTAGCGGGCCGAGGCTTAGCTATCATCATACTAGTGATGCTGTTAAGGTACAGTGCTCTTCCTCCTCGGTTTTTTGGGGTCTTCTTTCTTTATCTGTATTGGGCATAAAAACTACCATCATTCAATTGGTGCTGTGTAAGGCTTAGGGTTACAGTGCATGTCCTCGGGGTGGTCTAGGGGCGGGCCAGTGTGGGGATGGGGGTTCAGGGGTGGCGCGCGGGTGTCAGCATGTGGGGTAGGGCTAGGTGGTTCGAACCTTGAGCCATGACAAGTGTCATATGAAAAACGTAATAGGTAAACATGTAAATATGGTAGTTATATGATCTGTAGAGGGTCGTAGTAGTGTAAACACTATCATCATACGGGTTACAAATGAAAACCTTAAAAAGTTACAATGGTCGGTAAGAGGTGGGTAGCGGGTATTAGTGATCTGTAGAGGGTCACGGTGGCCAATACACTATCATCATACGGGTTACAAAGGAAAACCTTAAAAAGTAAAGATGGTCGATGTTATTGATTGTAGCTGGTATATCTTAGTGAAACTCGAGGGTAAGGGGTGGGTAGCGGTTGTTAGTGGTCTGTAGAGGTCACAGTAGCTTATTCACTATCATCATACAGGTTACAAATGAAATCCTTAAAAAGTAAAGATGGCCGATGTTAATGATTTAGCGTGTATAGCTGTTGTTACGGGATGGGTAGCGGATATTAGTGATCTGTAGAGTGTCGAAGTGGTGTAAACACTATCATCATGCAGGTTACAAATGAAAACCTTAAAAAGTAAAACTGGCCGATACTAATGATTTTAGCGGGTATAGCTTAGTGAAATTCGTTGGTAAGGGGTGGGTAGCGGGTACTAGTGATCCGTAGACTATAGTAGCTGCTTATTCACCATTATCACGCAGGTTACAAATGAAAACCTTAAAAAGTAAAAATGGCCGATATTATTGATTTTAGCGGGTATAGCTTAGTGAAATTCGGTGGTGAGGGGTGGGTAGCGGGAATTAGTGATCTGTAGAGTGTCGTAGTTGCTTATTTACCATAATCATACATGGTACAAGTGAAAACCTTAAAAAGTAAAAATGGCTGATATTATTGATTGTAGTGGGTATAATTTAGTGAAAATCGTTGGTAAAGGGTGAGTAGCGGTTATTAGTGCTCTGTAGAGTGTCGTAGTGGCCTATACACTATCACCTCACAGACTTCAAATGAAAACATTTAAAACGTTAAGATGGCCGGCATTATCTACGGTAGCGAGTATGGCTTAGTGAAATTCGTTGGTAAGGGGAGGGTAGCGGATATTAGTGGTCCGTGGAGTGTCATAGTGGTGTAAACACTATCATCACAAGGTTACAACTGAAAACCTTAAAAAGTACAAATGACAGATAATATTGATGTTAGCAGGTATAGCTTATTGAAATTCATTGGTAAGAGGTGGATAGCGGCTATTAGTGGTATGTAGAGTGTCGTAGTGGCCTATACACTATCATCACACAGGCTTCAAATGAAAACATTAAAAAGGCAAAGATGGCCGGTATTATCGGATGTAGCGAGTATGGCTTAGTGAAATTCATTGGTAAGGGGTTTGCGAGTGAAGGAAAGGTCATTGTTAATGGGTGGTCGAGAGGCGGGGTGGCTAGATAAATACGTCCGGTCCTTGATAATAGCCAGAGATTAAGTCTCATATTAAGTCTAAATACTGAACTCGTAGATGGCTGGTCTGAGGGTGACCGCCTGGGTGACTCATCACGGGGCTATGTTGACAGGGGTGAACGTACGTGAACGTGTTCAGACATGTCTGTGGGGAAAACCCGAGGATGACTCAGAGCGTACTGACCGTGGTAAACCTGCTTGAACATGTTTAGACATGCTTTCTATGTTGCATCAGCCGCACAGTCTGTATAAAAAGTACGGCAAAGGTGGGCTAAAGACACTACGTTTGCGACAAGACCTATCGAAAACACCTCACCGAATAGACCAAAGGGGTAAGTACTACTGTGTGTATGCTATATTGTCTTGTTTCACGTCGTCAAGTCGGTATAGTGCTGTCACTAGTGTATATCTCAGAAGCGCCTAACAAGAATACACCACTAGGTATAGCCGCCCGGTATAGGAATACTAATACAGTTACTAATGACGGTCGTATATTTAAAAAAAATCACCATTAAATACCATCACCACCTTCACTTTTGCCATCAAGAAATGGCGCTCCACCGCTTGATGGGTGGCACTGAATAGTGTCATGTCAGGTGATTGTCTGTATTCTCAGGCGTTCTCTGCTGTAATCCATTAGGGTAGCCGCTATGGTGCATTCCAGTTGCGTACATATGAAACTTGTTTGTCACTAAAACATGCTTTTTCTGTTCACTAAAAGTATTATGCTTTTGTCCAGCTACAGATTCAAACCAAGACGACCAGTCCCTAATTGACAAGTGGACCACATCGATTCTGGAACGTAAAAAGGTATGTGTATATATCAGGTCTCCATTAAGTGTAGTGTAGCATATATGCATCTATTACTATGTCCTCTTTCTGTGCAGTGTGTGGAAACATGCTTATTCAACCATTCAGTATTGATTATTATCCCACTCACTCTCCAGAGAAAAAAAAATATGCTGACATAGGAGAATCTAGAGTCATGCTCTGTGGTAACTAATGCGTTAAATGAATATATATCACTAATGTACACGATCTCAAAATACTCCGTCTCTTCAAAATGTGTCAAAGCTAAACAAAAGTCAATTATGGGGTGTCAAATTCAGTATGTGCGATTGTTACTGACCCTTGTTATATAATCTTTAACCTTTCTCCAGACTGAAAATGTGCAGACACAGAAAAATCTCGAGACTATTGAGTGGCTTACAAGAAGTGGAATCTCGAGGCTATAGCTTACAAGGAGTGAAAGCTCGAAGTCATTGAGCTGTGTATAAGAAATGAAGGCAACGTACGGTCTACCACAAAATAGTGATATGTATGCTTTCATCATTTCTCACTAACGGGTGGTCATCACTGAATATTGTCACCCCTAAGGGGTGAGCATAACTAAATGTATTCAGCATTCCTCACTAATATAACACTACTCTGTGTCATACAATATAAAATAGTACTTAGAACAGAATTACGATCAATTTCTTCCATTCCCTATTCCACTTTGGTGGGTTTCACAGTCAGACCAAATAATCGCAATCTGTCGAAGGCATGTCGCAGTTTCAGTAGGTGTGTTGTCCAGTCTGCTGTATGGATGCAAATGTCATCTATATAGGTAGAAGTATTGGTCACTCCGTGGAGAAGGTTCCTAGTGAGTCTGACAAAAGTGGCTGGTGCATTACGCAGGCCGAAAGGAAGAAAGCGCCACTCGTACAGGCCTAAAGGTGTTGAGAACGCTATCAAAGGAATGGAGGAAGATTCCATCGGGACTTGCCAATAACCTTTTGTGAGATCCAGTTTTGAGAAGATACGTGATGTTGACATATCAAGGATTAAGTCGTCACAGGATGGGATAGGCTCAGCGTCGACCCTGGTCACGTTGTTTAAGCGTCTATAATCGACGCAGAGGCGGATGGTCGAATCCTTTTTTCTCACCAGAAACCGTTATCACTATTTATAGCGATAGTGTCTCTCCTGTCTGGTCTCCTATCCTATTACGTCACTTGCCCTATTCCTACGCTCTATTTCAGCTCTTAATAGCTTAGAGCTAACTCCTAAGTATTTCAAAAATGGCTTAGAGCAGCGAAAGTGGGAAAGAACTTTGACAAATTGGAAGACTTAATGGTGATGGATAAAGTGATATCCACCGTTCCTACTCCTTTTGCTAAGTTCCTCCAGCAAGCAGACATTGAATCCATAGAACAACTCGAAAAACGAGGGTCTGCTTATTTTTCCTCAAACAGGGACGTATTTAAAACATCCATGCATGATACTGAAATTACTGCCTTTGTCAAAAACATACCAAGCAGGTCTTACAAGCAGAAAGACTATCAAAAGACAGATAAAACGTATCAGAAGCCACTACAGTGCGGTTACTGTAAATTATTTCATCCAAGTTACGCCATGTGTGATAAGAGTCCCTCTTATCCTGCTCATCTAGAAATGATGATGAAGAAGCAGGCAAACAAACGAAATTCTTACAAACGTGCTGTTAAATGCTTCTTTTGTTCTAGTTATGGCCATTATAGTTCTAAGTGTTTGGGCAGGCAAAGAATGAAGGCAAGCAATGCCGTACTCATCGATACGTCATCTGACGATGAGAGTATAATCGATTCTGAACTTGAAAATGTATTACCAACTAGTGAGTGTGAAAGTGTGAGTGCAGCTATTGATATATTAGACTTCAATAAGTGTGACACATGCCACCAGTTTGAGACAGACAGCAAACTTAAATGTGGGCATTGTATACCATGTTCAAACGAAGTTGCCAATGCAGCTTTAGCCTCCAGAGGCAATTTAAAGTTCCACGATGCACTGGTAAACGAACAACCATGCCAATGTTTACTGGATAGCGGGAGTACTCTACTTGGCGTTAAAAGAGACCTAGTTAAGCCAGAAGATTACACAGGTGAGTTTGTCAAATGCCGCACTTTCTCTGGAAACATAGAGAAATACCCGCTGGCTAAAGTACGCATAAACACCCCGTTCCTTTCAGGCACATTTACATGCGCAATCCTGCAAAATCCCTGTACGGATTTGATTTTAGGTTGTTTGCCATCATTAAAACAATGTACGGATGAAGAAATATTAGCCTGGAAACAAGCTAACACGGCTAATGCTGTAACAAGGTCAGATACTCAAACACATTACACTGACCTACAAAACGAAATGTTACAGTTGTTAACACCCACCGGTGCAAGTAACAGTGCTACTCGACAAGAATTTATCGAGGCACAACGCAACGACCAAACTATCACACCTTATTTTAAATTATTAGGTGAGCGAGCGAAAGTTACTAATAATGCATCATGGTATTTTAAAGTACATAACGGAATCCGCACGCGTTATTATACAACAAATAACCATGAAATTCAGCAAACGGTGTTACCTGTAAAACACCGACAAACTGTGCTAAACATTGCACATGAGTCACCGTTTGCTGAACATTTAGCTTACAACAAAACGAGAGCCAGAATTTTGGGACACTTTTACTGGCCTAATTTTTGTAACGACATTAAAAAGTTCTGTAGATCATGTACTATATGTCAACATTTAGTAAGAAAGGGAAAGCATGCGACAGCCGAGGTTCAGCATTCTATTTTGGCTTCTAGACCATTTGAACCCAATCAGAAAGTACTGCTTTTACTACCAGATAAACGTAATTTGTTACTAACATTATGGCAAGGGCCATTCAACGTCGAACAAAAGATATCAGATGTCGACTATGAAATATCGATAAAGGGAAAATTAAAGATATTTCATATCAATATGCTGAAGCCTTATTTCTCACGACACGAACTGCGGACAAACGAACAGAGTGCACCTACACCAATTAACCGGACGACAGACGTACATAACACAACTACACTAGGTAGGGCGAAAGATCATGACGACATCGCAAACACACTTAGCCAGGAAACAGTATACACAGCTAGTACAACAACAGTACTTAATCAGACGGATGACGACGGAATAGAATTACCTGTCCCGACAGTTGACACGACAGGGACAATTGATAGCATACGGATAGAACCGAAACTGACAGACGAGCAACGACAACAACTGATAGAATCAGTAACTGAGTACAAGGACATCTTCTCCGACATCCCAGGTAAGACAGACAGAATAGAACACTCTATAATTCTGAATGATAGCACACCTATCAAATGTAGACCTTATTCCATCCCATTGAGTTACAGGGAAAATCTCGATAAGGAATTGTTAAATCTAGAGTCGAGTGGAATAATTCAGAAATCTCAGTCAGTTTTTTTTTCCAATAGTTCTGTTGAGAAAAAAAAAGGATTCGACCATCCGCCTCTGCGTCGATTATAGACGCTTAAACAACGTGACCAGGGTCGACGCTGAGCCTATCCCATCTTGTGACGACCTATTCCTTGATATGTCAACATCACGTATCTTCTCAAAACTAGATCTCACAAAAGTTTATTGGCAAGTCCCGGTGGAATCTTCCTCCATTCCTTTGACAGCTTTCTCAACACCTTTAGGCCTGTACGAGTGGCGCTTTCTTCCTTTCGGCCTGCGTAATGCACCAGCCACTTTTGTCAGACTCACTAGGAACCTTCTCCACGGAGTGACCAATACTTCTACCTATATAGATGACATTTGCATCCATACAGCAGACTGGACAACACACCTACTGAAACTACGACATGTCTTCGACAGATTGCGATTATTTAGTCTGACTGTGAAACCCACCAAAGTGGAATTGGGAATGGAAGAAATTAATTTTTTGGGCCATACAATCACCAGAGGCCAATTAAGAACTGATGATAAAATCGTGACCAAGATTCTCAATCTAACTATGCCTACGACCAAGAAACAGGTCCGTAGCTTGCTTGGTCTTGTCAACTATTACACCAAATTTATATCCAATTTGGCTGAAATTACCCGTGTGTTTTCTAATATGTTAAAAGCATCTGTAAAACTTGATGTACAGGATGCAGAGTTAATCGGTGCGTTATCAAAATTGAAACATTTATTTAGCGTTCCACCTATCTTACGTTTGCCTAATGTCAATCTTACGTATTATCTCCGTACAGACGCAAGCTCCATTTTCATTTCTGGGGTCCTAGGCCACTTTTACGAAGGCAAGTTCCACCCAATAATATACATGAGTCGTAAGATCAGCCCAGCTGAAAGAAGATATTCAAAATCTGAATTAGAATCTTTAAGCGTGATATATTGTGTAAGAAATCTACATCGCTTCCTGGCGGGTACAGAGTTTGTTATCGAGACCGATAATTCGCCTCTGACGGTCATGCAAACAGGTGTTCATAAGAACAATAGGATCTACAGATGGTCCTTGATTTTGCAAAATTATGCCTTCACGATCAGACATTTGAAGGGAAGTTTAAACTCTTTAGCTGACACTTTGAGCAGACCTTCTCACATTGAAATACCTGAAATACGAGAAGAGAGCGACCTTACATCACCAGAGACAATGACACTGTAATTGCTTAGTACCCTATGTGGTGATTGTGAAACACTAAAGTGCGTTACCACCGCCAGTCGCTTACATGTATGTAATATAAACTGTGCCAGCATTAGTGGAATGAACAGACGCATTTGTGAATTGTCTACACCACTACCACTTATACCACCCTTTAGTGGATCGAGATTTGAGACTTGAACCTACACCAACCAGTAGCATACCCTTAGTATGAACTTTACCCAGGACAAGAGCGAAAATCAGACTTCGTCTACCTGAACGTTGTTTTCGAGGACATTCTACGGAGGACACAGCTCGAACTTCACACCTCGATGTAATTAGTTAGTATAGGTACTTAACAAATATTTGTGATATGTATCTAACATGTTTTTATAAACAGTCGCGTATAACTTCATATTTTGTGAAAATATTAGAATTATTTATGTATATTTACCACATAACTTTATTTAGGACATTTCATAGTTATAATTTACCTATAATTAGTTAAGAACTTAGTTAAGTTAACATCCACATCATATTACTTTAAGTTACCACCATTTACACTTATTTAGTTAGATAAGTTAATTAAAACATCGCTTACAAATTAACCCGATAATTTAACAATTTATATCATTTTAGGCATTAATACACTTTAAGGTAAATAACCCATTTCTCTTAAATGAAATTAATTAGTTAGATTATTTCCCTTAGATAAATTTAGAACAGTGCACCAACGTATAATAGATTAGTTAGAGCAGTTATTACTATAGGATTGGTAGCGAACAATCCGTGTCAATCATGTATATTTGTGTATATATTGACAAGTGCATAGACATAGTACAGTCAAGTGGCTTGAATATCCATGTAAATTCAGCCAGTTGTTTAATGTACATAATTTTGGTTCGACCATGCAATATTTCTTGAACCATATTCTAATGACAACCTATATTTAAAAAAACCCATTTTTTTTTTGAATGAAAGGTGAATGAAAGATGTGTGAATGGTAAAGAGAGAGAAGAACGAAAGATGCGTGAAAGATATAGACAGAACGGATGAAATGAAGAGAGTGGGAGAGATATTGCGGTATTTTTTCACCGCACAAAATGAATTGTTGTGACTTGTCTGCGTCAACCTGTGTAATCAATGTGTTGTCAATTTTTATAAGTGTGTAGTCGCCATACTTTAGTGTAAAACATAGGGAACATATTTTGAGTATCATAAAACGGCACTGTAGACATAAATTAGCATAACAAACTCATTTGTGACTACAGTAAACCACATTACGGCACTCGAAATAATACATACACCTATAGTAGAAACGCATACACATATCAGTAAGATAAATACACTTTAGTTTAGTAGAGAACACACAACCAACCAGAAAAACAAACACATAAACTTGCATACATCATTGCTTTCAAAGAACCATAACTACTCCAACAGGGGAAACAATAATATCTCTGAACATGTATACAAGTTGGGGCTTATTATATGGGAGCATGAACATTTATTGTCCATGTTTTGCACTCATAATAGAGGCAAGTTGTTAGGGATTGTTATTTTTTGGACAATCTGAGGACAGGCCATTTGGGCTTCGGTTCCGGACCTCACAAATCTCATAATAATATAGCCAACTGTACTAGTGTATTGAGCTACTCAATTAGCCGAGTGAAGCGATACAACAGTGTGACAAAGGAGAGGAGAGATCTTGTCCTATCCCCATAAAAGAAGTACAGTACTCGCAAAGTCTTTGACAAAATTAGACAGCCAATTTTTGTAACATTACTTGTGTTACCCCATAACTGAAAAGTTTGTAACACAACAGGGGAGGATGGAGAGCCTGTCAAAGCCTTAGGAGTTAGCTCTAAGCTATTAAGAGCTGAAATAGAGCGTAGGAATAGGGCAAGTGGCGTAATAGGATAGGAGACCAGACAGGAGAGACACTATCGCTATAAATAGCGATAACGGGACACCCTTGTGTCAACAAGAAGGGCAATCGGTGCAGATGAGCTGAGTTGCCCAAGAGGCTGGGAAACCGGGTACACGAAGAAGGACCGAGTAACTCTGGTCAGCACAACCCAGGGCCCAGCACGTAAACCAACAAACGCACGCTGAGCGAATTGCTGGTGGCTGAACACACCACGCTCAGCGAGGACAGACGGACATCAGTCGGCGTAGAGATCAGACGTGTATCCGCTAGGGATACTTTGTGGTGTTATTAAAGGACAGTATTATAGTTATAATAGTCTAGCTTCGCTTCAATAGATATAATGTTTGTATCATCTCCTCATTCCATCTTATCGTCATCACATTCTATGTTTAATACCGTTATGGTATGCCGCTCATGGAGCTATTGTTGATCAGCTCCGAATAAACATGTATCCTTTTACAAACGATACGAGTTGTCACTTCGTGTAGTGTAAAAGAAGGGAATCCTTGTACGCCTGTCGCAAGTGAGTTGCTGACAATTGTCACCCCTAAGGGGTGAGCATAACTAAATGTATTCAGCATTTCTCACTAATATAACACTTCTCTGTGTCATACAATATAAAATAGTACTTAGAACAGAATTACGAATCATCACCACAAAAATATAGTCATGGAGAAGACACTCTGTAAGGATAAACCGAAAATGAAATAATTTACTATGTGCGACATCATAAGCCTAAAATTACCCCCCCCCCCCCTTCATATTTCCTAACAATTTATGTATTATGCAATATTTTCTGTAGATATGCTATCATCATGATAGGTAAATGTTTGTAAAATATCTATAATGATGTCTTTTTTCCCACAGCTATTTGACGACCAGTACTTACAACAATTGTAAGAGAAGCGTGGAAGATTACACACTTTTATAGTGTCACTATACCTTATCCATTGAAGCTACACACGAGCTTATTTCGTTGAATATCAACCCATTATTTAATACCGGAAGTTCCAAACAGTGGTGGAAATACTACACAAGAACCTATTAAGCTATCAGCCCATCACCCGAAGCGACAACCGTGGTGGACAATATTACTGAGCTAATATCAACCCATTATCTAACACCAACAGCTACTTATTGTCTTTTCACCACTACTTTTTTCCCTATCATTATGGCCACTATTCAGAACAATATTTATCTCTGCTATATCTGTGGTAAAGTCTTTATTAAAAACCGTAATCTTACACGACATATTAACACCGTATACAAAACAACAGCTCACGAATGCCACATTTGTGGCAATCTATACAAAAGGAAAGACATCCTAAAACGACACATAAAAACTGATCACCAGACATCAACTACAACAACACCTGTTACCACTACACACTCAAACATGGACACTACAGCAGCAGACACTACAGCGCGTAAAAGGACAGCACCAGCAGACACACATACATCTAAAAAACAGAAACTTGACCAAGTGGAAGCAGAGGAAGTCGATATAGTAGAAATATATAAAGAAGTAGAGATAGATGAAGAACTAGCGACTATAGACACCATCCGCGACATTGAAGTCCAGCAGAAATATAGAGACATCTGGCCCTACCTTGGGACACATCAGAATATCCACAAACATGTATCGACCTACAATTTTTTTATTCATCGAACAGACTCAACACAACCAATTGACTGGACCGAGATATTAAAACCAATATTTGCTAGTCAAACATGTAGGTTTAAGGTAAATTATTCTGATCACATGATTTTACGACATAAGAAGATAAGAGAATTTAGGTTTTTCCATTCATCCTCAAATAATGCATGCCAGCTTGAAATCCCCCAACTAGTTACAAACGAACAAGACTTTACCGATTTTCTAGAAATAGTTCAGGACAGTGACATTTTTAATTACGCCCTACACAACAGACCTGACACTAAGTACCTGGTAGAGACAATCCCTGCGACTAGATTCTATATATACCACATCATTCTGGGTATAATGTGGTCTATTAAAAATTAAAGTGCTCATATGTGTGATATCCTTGCATTTGTGGTACAGTGAATTGTCCGTATCATCGAAAATAAAATACTAAATGTTGTGTCACAGTCTGTCACATTTTTACCTATCATTAAAATGTTATTTGTATTGAAAAAAAAAAAAAAAAAAAAAAAAAAAATATATATATATATATATATATATATATATATATATATATATATATATATATATATATATATATATATATATATATATATATATATATATATATATATATTGAATGTTGTGCATATGAAAATACTACTTTTTATGAAAAAAAAATAAAAACTAAAAGTTATGAAAATGAAAATTTCTTTTTTGTTGGTTGTTGTTTGTTGGTTGATGATGGTATTTTATGGTGATTTTTTAAAAATATACGACCGTCATTAGTATCTGTATTAGTATTCCTATACCGGGCGGCTATACCTAGTGGTGTATTTTTGTTAGTTGCCCCATGTCGCTTTTGAGATAAACACTAGTGACAGCACTATACCGACTTGACGACGTGAAGCAAGACAATATAGCATACACACAGTAGTACTTACCCCTGTGGTCTATTCGGTGAGGTGTTTTCGATAGGTCTTGTTGCAAACATAGTGTCTTTAGCCCACCTTTGCCGTACTTTTTATACAGACTGTGCGGCTGATGCAACATAGAAAACATGCCTAAACATGTTCAAGCAGGTTTACCACGGTCAGTACGCTCTGAGTCATTCTCGGGTTTTCCCCACAGACATGTCTGAACACGTTAACGTACGTTCACCCCTGTCAACATAGCCCCGTGATAAGTCACCAAGGCGGTCACCATCAGACCAGCCATCTACGAGTTCAGTATTTAGACTTAATATGAGACTTAATCTCTGTCTATTATCAAGGACCGGATTTATCTAGCCACCCCGCCTCTCGACCACCCATTAACAATGATCAGAAGCACCTATCTGGCCTTTCCTTCACTCACAAACCCCTTACCAATGAATTTCACTAAGCTATACTCGCTACATCCGATAATACGGGCCATTTTTTTTACCTTTTTAATGTTTTCATTTGAAGCCTTGTGATGATAGTGTATAGGCCACTACGACACTCTACATACCACTAATAGCCGCTATCCGCCCCTTACCAAGCTATACCTGCTAACATCAATATTATCTGTAATTTTTACTTTTTAAGGTTTTCAGTTGTAACCTTGTGATGATAGTGTTTACACCACTATGACACTCCACGGACCACTAATATCCGCTACCCACCCCTTACCAACGAATTTCACTAAGCCATACTCACTACCGTAGATAATGCCGGCCATCTTAACGTTTTAAGGTTTTCATTTGAAGTCTTGTGGTGATAGTGTATAGGCCACTACGACACTCTACAGAGCACTAATAACCGCTACTCACCCTTTACCAACGACTTTCACTAAATCATACCCGCTACAATCAATAATATCAGCCATTTTTACTTTTTAAGGTTTTCACTTGTACCATGTATGATGATGGTGAATAAGTAACTACGACACTATACAGATCACTAATTCCCGCTACCCACCCCTCACCACCGAATTTCACTAAGCTATACCCGCTAAAATCAATAATATCGGTCATTTTTCCTTTGTAAGGTTTTCATTTGTAACCTACGTGATGATAGTGTTTACACCACTACGACACTCTACAGATCACTAATATTCGCTACCCACCTCGTAACAACGAATGACACTAAGCTATACCCGCTAAAATCATTAATATCGGCCATCTTTACTTTTTAAGGATTTCATTTGTAACCTGTATGATGATAGTGAATAAGCTACTGTGACCCTCTACAGACCACTAATACCCGCTACCCACCTCTTACCAACAAATTTCACTAAGTTATACCAGCTACAATCAATACCACTGACCATTGTCACTTTTTAAGGTTTTCATTTGTAACTCGTATGATGATAGTGTTTACACTACTACGACCCTCTACAGATCATATAACTACCATATATATATGTTTACCTATTACGTTTTTCATATGACACCTGCCATGGCTCGGGGTTCAAACCACCTAGCCATACCCCACATGCCGACACCCGCGCGCCACCCCTGAGTCCCCATCCCCACGCCGGCCCGCCCCTAGACCACCCCGAGGAAATGCACTGTAACCCTAAGCCTTACACAGCACCATTGGAATGATGCTAGTTTTTATGCCCAATACAGATAAAGAAAGAAGACACACAAAAAAAACGAAGAGGAAGAGCACTGTACCTTAACAGCATCACTAGTATGATGATAGCTAAGCCTCGGCCCGCTACAATCAATAATAACAGTAGTTATTAAATTTTAAAAAACAATTCTCAAAAAAAGTGAAGTAACAGTGCAAAAATACGTAGGATTGTTTATTCATGGGTTGCATCCCTTGAAAATGACTTTGCCTTCGCGATGAAACCCTAACCACTACGTCTGTTTCTCACCACAGAACCATTGGTGTAGATCACTATGTCACCTTGATGTGTGTTACTCTGGATCAGTTATTGCACTTCAAACTATGTGCTGCTTACTGCCCATTCTCTTTACTCACGACCCAGTGTTACTATGACATTGTGCCAGTCCGTCATGTTTTCCGGTACTTTAACTCGCTCTTTTTCACGATTGATGATCTCTAGATCACACACCTGGCATATAGATATTTATGCCTGTGACATCTAGGACCTGCCTCTAGAATTCAATATATTAACAATTAATTATTTCGGGTATTACATAGGGTTTGAGGTTGTTCACAATATTGATATCCACCTGCAGAAGCTGGAAAGCATGCATACGGAGTAATAAGGGTAATTTTGAGCAGAACTGGCGACACGCCCATTTGGTGCATGCAACATATACTTGCTGTTCCATCTATACACGATAGGTACAAGGTGCTCCAGGTAAAGAAGTAATTTAGGGTCTCAACGGGCAAGGAACACTTTCTACATGGGAATTTTGGGTGGCACCAGGGGGTCACACAGAGAGGCAGTTCTTGATTGACACAGGATGAAGATACGATCAGGCATGTTAGTGAAATTGGTAAAATAGTGCGGGAAGAGGGATGGGCCACGGTGCCGTTCGCCATGTCAGCTTTACATATAGTTTAATATAAAGTGGTATTCAGCCCATTGGACCGAAGATGCCAGGAACAGACAGCCGTTTCTCCTCCGAAGCCGGAGAGTATCTGCCTGCATGGCGAGGAACCACCAGTCTGCACATCAATAAGCCAGACATGGGACAACAGATACTCACGCAAACCTCAGGTCCTGTATTACATCACATTGATGTTGGACAACAGGATGTATTCATCCGATATACAGGACTTCACGCTGATGTTCACAGCCAGCGAACACAAGCAAGCAAGCAAGCAAGCAAGCAAGACAGCCGTTGAGACAGAAGCGCCAATGCAACAGCTGATAAGTGACAACTCATGCCCTAGCGATGTGCAAATATACACAGATGGTTCTATGTTGAGAGATAATTGGAGTGTATGGGGCTTCACTAGAATAGTTAAGGAACACTGCGTAAAAGAAGTGTGTGGCGTATGATATCACTACTTCCAGTATGAGAATGGGTTGAAGGCTGTGACTGTGACGTTCCAACGGGTGGAGAGTAGTAGCGCAAAGCATGCTCAGAAACTAGTATGTTTCGTAAAGAGTGGCTTGCAAAGTTCGAAAAGACGAAGGTCAAGATCACAGCGTGAATATTTTGCCCAAGGCATGCGGGTGTGTGAGGACATGAATACGCTGATAGACGATTACTTGCCGCCGTTCCTTTGTGTGGCGAGCTATTTTATGAAAAATACAGAGGCGGTGAGGGTTCTCTGGAACAGAGTGATATCTGCATCAAAACAGATAGAAGATATATATCCGGAGAGACTGATTAAGCGGTAGGTGAGCAGATAGTATGAGGATGCCTCAACGTTTTGGGAAACATGCAGGCTCCATTTAATCAGGTTGCCACACATACCATCAGCATTGGAACCTACTCATAGTCTACCGAAGAAGGGAACGGAGCACATGTGTGAGTATCCAGAGTGCTATGATGTGGATGTTTGAAATCATACTCTATTTCAATTCAATTCAACTTTATTTTAAAAGGGTCACAAATTGGGCACGCAGGCCCGTCTTACATTCGGCTCTTCCAATCACTCATCTTTCGTTCATCAATAGTACATTATAAATTAACATAGGAAGAAAAAAACATTGTCAAATGAATGATGTAAACATAAACAATGCAAATTACCATGTTATGAGGCACATCTCCCACCCACCCACACATCACCATACCTACACACACACACCCACATACACACCCAAGGACACATACATACCCCACCAACCGACCCATCCCCCACCCACACACACACACACACTTCCCCCACCCATTCCCCCAACCCACACACACTCACCCACCCATACAAACACCCCCACCAACCCACACATCCCGCATCCACCCACATACCCATCCCCCACTCACACATCCTCTACGCACCCACCTACACACCCAACCACCTATCCCCCAAACACACCTACCTCGATCACACATTCTCCACCCACACACACACACCCTCACCGACCCGCACATCCCGTACCCCCACACACACATCTCGCACCCACCCACACATCCATCATCCACTCACACCCATCCCCAACCCACACATCCTCTACCCACCCACCCACACCCCAACAACCCATCCCCCAACCACACCTCCCATACCACACATTCCCCACCCACACACACATTCCCCACCAACCCACACATCCCGCACCCACCCACACATCCATCATCCACTCATACATCCCCAACACACACACAAACATCCCCACCAACACACATCTCTCCACCCACACATCTCCTCACTCACCTGTACATTCCCTCTATCTAAAATGAGGCGACCAGAACATTAATTTGTAAAAGTTTTGGTCCCGTCTTTGAAATATAATGTACATTATATGGAAATAGGCATACTATAGTCTGTTTTTTTTTTTTTTTTTTTTTTTTTTTTGGCCCCAATATAAACATCCATATCTCAGTAACCAACTGAGGGAAAATTATGAGATTTAGTATATAACCTTATCATTATGTCCACCCAACAAAAACATTTTTGTTCTGGAGATTTTACAGCAGATTTCAAAGTTTGTTTATATGCGGTATATAATTTACGGGTCTGTGATGAAATTCATAATTTTAAACGTATTACAGCGTAGCCAGACAATCAGCGCTCAGTGTTGAATATTGTTCGTTATTTTCACGGGATTGGCCTTATGCCAACTACCCGCGTTGTTTAAACTAGGACTGTTCATTCAGAGGTGTCTCAAAATGTGGGTTATTTCATGAAACCTGATTAATATGTTTAAAAAAAAAAAAAATCTTACCACTTATCGCTAACATTGAAATGTGTGAATATTTCTCAATGGGATTGAATGCGAAATTATACACTTCAAAGAATGGCTATGAAGTTGTATACATATTTTTGTCAAGGAGCTGATAGCAGGAAACTGTTTTATACTATTACAAATTCCGAAAAAAGAACAATGTATGCATTAGGTTTGAGTAAACGGTCATTTCGTCGACAGCTTTGACAAAGATGTCATAAGGCGAGCTATTATAAAAATGCTTTAAAAAGTCGCTTTGATTGATTGATTGATTGATTTAGGAACCGACATCACAACATTCGGGACATTCCCATAAGCGCTCCGTCCCCATCCTCAGCAGCCAGCGAAGAGTTCCAAAACTAACAGTTCCAGTAGCAATCTGATTATATGTCCGTCTCGCCTTTCCTCTGAGCGTCGATCGTCGGCCAGATCCCTTCGCTACACCTCGCTGCCTCATTCTTACCAGACTATGGTGATCCATTTGCTCTTCCGAGGTGTACACGTGCTCCCACAAGACCGCAACCACGTCTGTTTTGTCATGCATCCTTGTCGCTTGATAAACGACAGGGTCGACTTCATTGCACTGGGTTCTATCCCATATGGCTCGGTCTCTTTCCGCAGCTCTAGCGACGACCCACAGAAGTCTCCGAAAAGTTTAACTCGTGAACCGAAGGATGTGGCCGGAAATCGAACCCACGACGATTGGAGCCCGAGTCAAAAGGATTGACCACTTCGCCACGGAGATTTTATATCCAGGATTATCCTGCATTATAAAAATGCTGGACGCGAAAGAAAAAGTGACTGTAAGAAAACTTAGGGTTTGGTTCAGAAAGAACAATAACATAGAGCTATCCAAAACAACTTTGTGGAAATTTATAAGGACATTATCTTCACTATTTGAAAGTACAAGGGCGGTAGAAATAATCTTTGCGAGCAAACGCATTTTGGAGCCATGAGAAGCAGATACCTACGTGAAATAAGGGAAATGCGCAAAGAAAATTATGGCATAGTGTGTTTGGATGAAATGTGGATCAATGCGCACCCCACAAGTGATAAGGAATGGCAGTCAGTGGATGGACAGATAAAGCGATATGTGCTCAGTAGTATAGGACAGCTTTTGGTCATGACCCATATTGGTAATACGCATAATGGCTTACAACAGAATGCTGGGCTCGTGTTCGCATCAAAGCATACAGACAATAGGGATTATCACAATAAGACGAATGTTAATGTATTTAGAGATTGGCTCGAGAATACTGTGCTTCCATCCCTAGATAGACCGTCGTGTCCAATTATGGACAATGCATGATATCAATGTTGTTGACCAAGAAGACAAAATACCTACAGCATCGAACACAAAGGGAGCAATAAAGATACGACTCTGAATGGAAAACATGCCATTTCCAGAAACGTATTTCTAGCTAGAATTGTTGTCCCTTGTAAAACAGACGCCAAAAAGCAAGAAATATCAAATCGACAAGTTGATAGAAGAGCATCGTCATGGGTGCTCGAGACTACCGCCGTACCATTCTCATTTTAACCCTGTAGAACTTGTGTGGGCTAAAATTAAAGGACAGGTGGCAGCTGACAATACTATAATCAAATTGTCTGACGTCAGGAAACTAATCCAGTCCGCGCTATTAAATATTGTTAAAAGTTACTGAAAAAATGTGAGGACCATGTGTTGAAAGAGGAAGAGGATTGTTGGAGAAAGGATGGATTGAATTTTATGCAACCGAGAGCAGTCATCAACCTACTGGAATCGTCCGACACAGATTAAGGTCTGAGCAGATCGCACACCTTAATCCACGTGCACACCAACTGGGATATTTTGCTACAAATATTCAGAAGAATTGCAGGCCCTAAACATTACAGCATCAGCATAATGTCAATGGCAACAGTTTGTATTCCACAGTGATGAATTTTCAATTCCGCAAGCTCTCAGTGGTGACAAACAACTTTATTAAAACACACACACACACACACACACACACACACACACACACACACACACACACACACACACTAAACGCATTGAATACCAACAGAAGAGTAATATTGCAGTGGAAACTGACATATTGTGGCATAACAAAAAACGAGAGAGCAAACACGTTGTCAAATTAGGGGACAACACACGTGCATACGAATCAATCTATAAACTTCAATGAAAAGAGGACCAACATCTTGGTCGTTAAGAAGAAAGCCCACTACAGAGACACTGACAACTATTTTCATAGTGCAAAACAGGTAATCATGTTCCGTCACTGAACGGTAAACAGCAGAGTAGACAATCTTTCACGAAGACTCAAAGCGGGTCTGTCACCCATATGTACGTGTGAACAAACCACACAGAGAGCTGAACAGATCCTTAAAAATGGAAACATGATGACTAAATTGCGGTATCATTTCTGGTCACTCCATACGCACAGCTATTTGGAAGCTTTCACGAACTCAATATAAAAAGCTAACACGAATACTTGTGTACAAATTATTAACCAGCAGCTGAAGAAACAAGAAGGAAATGAAAAATAAGGTAAGAAATATATTCCTTCTACTTTCCTGTCAATTTACAAATTATTTACCCCATGCCTCTGTAAATTCTCTGTCTTTACTAATATTACACATTGCACCCCTCTCGGGATTCTCCGTGGTGAAGTGGTCAAGGCGTCTTACTCGGGCTCCGAAGGTTGTATGTTCGATTCCGGGCCGCGTCCTTCATTTCACGAGTGCACTTTTTCGGAGACTCCTGAGGGTCGTCACTGGAGGTACGGAGTTCGCGCTTTGTGCGACGCTTTCCGCGCTGCGGGAAGAAACTGAGCAATATGGGATAAAAATCCGGTGCAATGCAGCCGACCCTGTCGATAGTAAGCTACTTCTTTCATTGCACCCACTCCCATACGAATCCGGATACGCCTTGTGTGTCATCTGAATTGACGGGGCTTTCATTACTGTAAACAGAAATTTGTTAGTGAGAAATCACTAGTTTTTCAGCAAAACATCAAAGAAATGTCGCCGCTTTCGATGATTTAAGTTGTTTTTGGACCTATCAAAGACACATTCCTTGGGTGGGGGTAAATATAAGACGGCTGGAAAAATTTCATAACGATGCAACAGACTTTTTTCAAAATAATTGATCGTGAATGAAGGCATTCTTTGCGGGACATACTATAGCTGAAACATTCGCTGCATACATGGACAAGGAAGCACAGAAGGCTTAATGTGACGATTATTATATAATATGAAATGAGTGCGTGTCTGTATTTTCCTGACAACAACCAACAAGGAACTTCTCTGAATTCTGACTACATCCTTTTTTAAAGTGTACGTTACAAAGACTTCATACATGACACCACATCGACTCAGATAGTCAAAGAGCGTTTTCATAGATGAAACACATTCACACATACTGCAGAAGGACAGTGCATTAAGAAATACTGTTATAGTTTCTGCAATTGAAGATAAATACTGACAACTGCTGAATACAAATTATACTGGTCATTAAAGTCACGTGATAAGACGAAAGATCAGACGGTGACTACACGGATAAATGTATTCGGCAAGGCGGCAGCTGACCTGTTAACATGTATCTATGGCAGCTTAACAAGAATTGCGCTACAATTTCAGTGATTCTAGGAAAGTGTATTCTAATCAGTTCATAGTGGGAATGGAAGAACAAATTAGTAGCCACAGCCATCGAGAATATTCACCAATGTACCATTTGCCATAGAGTTTAACCGTATTTTATTGTTCGTTATGGTTGACATAATATCATAGATGACATAAAACATTATCTGCTTGAGCTGGGCCATAGTGATACTTGTCACGTTCTCCGAGACTGGTTGAATATTGGAGACTGACTATGTTATCTTTTACTTTCGCTTCAATTGTTAAGGGGTTTTCTTGTATGGCTTATTGAATGTTAATCTTCGCAGGCACATTATGTGACGATTGACACCACTGCACAATGAGCTATTATAACATAACATCGATGCAGTTTTGATACATTATCTTGTCATCTCTTCACAACACTTTAAACACTTCTTGATCATCTTAAAACAATGTCAATATAGGATACTTGCAAACGACATCTGCACTCAAACTCTGTCGACGTAGAATACTTGCAAACAACATCTGCATTCAAACTCTAAGTGGCAGCAAGGTGAAGTTCAGCCATAGCCATTATTCATCTTCAACCTCCCCAACCCCGAACTCGGTCCAAACTTGAATGATGCTTAGGAGGAGACGCTGGCCCCTGCTCAGCGTCTCGCTGGCTGCTTTCATGCAAGGCGTGAATCTATGAACTGAGTCGACCTTCACGCTACATTGCGTGAAGTTCAGTACTCTAAACTCTCCGCACTCCATGCCCTCCCCATAATGGGTAATGGCACTAGTGTGCTAGTGTTAAACACAACAGATACTGATAAGCTAGATTTTCTAACAGCCAGCGCCGACGTGAGAATTGTGTTCATTCTGGAAAAATACAAATTGTTAGGTGGTCACTAGTTTCTTATATTCAATTGAGTATGGACAACGAGGAATAAAAGAGAGACCATGACCATGGGCGACTTTGAGAGTAGGGACCCCGGGAAAGATTGCCTTGCACATATGATGACTTGCTGCGTTCCACATTAAGTGTAGACCTGTCTTGGTATATGCTGGAAACTGAATCACCGCGAGTGGCCAAAAATAAACTTTCAAGACAACGAGTGAGTCGTAAAGCCATGTGTCAGCTGTAATTCTCTTTAGTCACTGTGTGCCTATTGCTGTATGTGAGATAACGAGCTGTTCTTAAAGTAAACAAACATTTGGCATATAGTGTAACAAGCTACGTGGAGGGTCCCAAATAGCCCGGTCACAATATTTCAAATATCTTCTATAGCCCTGGCTGGGATAGGTCTTTACCTGCCAACCCTCCTCCCGTTTTCCCTGGACACACTGTCACGCTTCCTTTCGACCTAGGGACCTATTTCCTGCAGTGTTCTTCTGGCTGACGCATAAATAACATGGCAGTCGTCAGAACAACTTGGAAGTAATTTTATTAACCTAATCAAGAACAGCACAGGAACACATAAAGGCAGATAAACAGATAGATCTACACAGACACTACACTGGTAAAGTTCCAACACAGAGCCTCAAGTCGCCACAGTCACAGATCCAGCTTCAGATACTGTCTGATCTGTCCACACACTTCTCACCAAAGATGTCCGAATCTCCTTCCTTCTCCAGCAACTGAGTGTAGGTTCAACCGGCTTTTGTAGAATCCAAGCGACTGGTGTGTTGAGGACTTCTGTTCATTGTCATCTGAATTAGTTCGGCACTAGGTCTTCACTGACCTATGAAAGGCTTTAGTGTTGCCGATAAGGTGAGGTGTTTGTGAAGGATAATGGATGGGTCCTTTTAATGTCCGGTATAAAATGGGTAGGCCCGAAAATCACTCTCAGGTTCCCTCCAGACAACAACTGCTCTCAGGCGTATGTTGTTAGAACAAAACCGGCAATGCACCAGTCATACAAACTGTCCTTGCCTCAAGACCTGCACCTTGCCTCTGTCTCAGAGTTAAGCACACCAAACCTTGAGTTGGCCTCGTTGGACATATTGGCGTTAGCCTAGAAGCACTGGTGATAATGTCCCTTAGAAGACATAGTCACTTCCCATAGAAGAGGACCCTGGAAATGATAAACAAAACCTGAGCGACTGGGCTGACTCATGTATCACACAAATACACTATATTTAATACCTGATTGACTAGGCCTGACCTGTCAGGTAGCCCCTGGATTGGCCACGTCCGGGTTTGAGTAGACCTCCAGCTGGACGAAGTCCGGTTGTCTTTTTGGCCACAAGACACACCCTCCACACTCATACCAAGCCTTTATTATGATTGGGCACATTCATTCCCATGCTTCCCTCTCACTTGCAAACCATGCCTTTCTCACCCGCAAGATCTTGTGGTGTGGTGCGCCCAGTAATCTGTGTGTTACATCTCATTACCTAATAGTATAGTAATGGGGTTGTATGGCACGCAGTGTAGTTCCCCACTCCCTGCAAGAATAGGAAAGAAGATACTACCCCCTCCCGGCTCTGCTCTTGTTTGAGCTGTCGCCGCAATGTACCAGCAGTGCCCCACAGAACACATAGATTTAGCGGAATGCAGGTTCTCTAAATGAGATAAAGAAGTCCATTATCTTCCCTACATCATCCTATCTAGTAACAGATGAAAGAGATAGTCCTGTGAATGGCCTCTTCTGGCTCAAGAAGATAGATCAGAGATTGGTGTACCCCATCCCCAAGAATACCATAGCCATCCACTGAGTATATACAACAGAAAGATGACAATCTGTCCAATTCAAGCCGTAGACAGAAAGATAGCAACAGCTCATCTGACGCCAAGAACAAATGAAATCCTCTTGGGAGATATATGGTTCAGATTCACTTCCCCGGCTATGCCAAGGACAAGACGCGCAGCCAGATCGGCTAACGGTCACCCAACTCGTCATTGGTTATGATTGGCCTTTCGCCAATTCATCTTCCCCTTCAACACATTGTATATTTATAACTCCATGTTTGGCTGGAGTACCCACAACCCAAGCCCTACCTTTCTTCACCACTTCAGTAGGATGTTGCATCTCTGTCCCAATCTTCAAATCGACTTGACAAGATGCCACTATCCAACGGTAGGTGTGTACACGGCCATGAATTGCTTAGCAGCCGCACCAGCGCACATTTGGCGCAAGGCGCTCCATCGGGTTTACCCGATGTGAAAGACATTGGCTACTTGCTCCATGTAAAGATTGTGATAGGAAGATAACCCAAAGAACCATCTTTCATGGAGATTTGAGAGAACAAGAGAACTGAGAGCTTCCGAAAGCCGTTTCCCCCCTGTCTACCCAAAATAAAAGAATGCATAAGGACATGGACCACTGGCGTTTCGCTACATTCTTTCCTATTCTTGCAGGGAGTGGGGAACTACACTGCGTGCCATACAACCCCATTACTATACTATTAGGTAATGAGATGTAACACACAGATTACTGGGCGCACCACACCACAAGATCTTGCGGGTGAGAAAGGCATGGTTTGCAAGTGAGAGGGAAGCATGGGAATGAATGTGCCCAATCATAATAAAGGCTTGGTATGAGTGTGGAGGGTGTGTCTTGTGGCCAAAAAGACAACCGGACTTCGTCCAGCTGGAGGTCTACTCAAACCCGGACGTGGCCAATCCAGGGGCTACCTGACAGGTCAGGCCTAGTCAATCAGGTATTAAATATAGTGTATTTGTGTGATACATGAGTCAGCCCAGTCGCTCAGGTTTTGTTTATCATTTCCAGGGTCCTCTTCTATGGGAAGTGACTATGTCTTCTAAGGGACATTATCACCAGTGCTTCTAGGCTAACGCCAATATGTCCAACGAGGCCAACTCAAGGTTTGGTGTGCTTAACTCTGAGACAGAGGCAAGGTGCAGGTCTTGAGGCAAGGACAGTTTGTATGACTGGTGCATTGCCGGTTTTGTTCTAACAACATACGCCTGAGAGCAGTTGTTGTCTGGAGGGAACCTGAGAGTGATTTTCGGGCCTACCCATTTTATACCGGACATTAAAAGGACCCATCCATTATCCTTCACAAACACCTCACCTTATCGGCAACACTAAAGCCTTTCATAGGTCAGTGAAGACCTAGTGCCGAACTAATTCAGATGACAATGAACAGAAGTCCTCAACACACCAGTCGCTTGGATTCTACAAAAGCCGGTTGAACCTACACTCAGTTGCTGGAGAAGGAAGGAGATTCGGACATCTTTGGTGAGAAGTGTGTGGACAGATCAGACAGTATCTGAAGCTGGATCTGTGACTGTGGCGACTTGAGGCTCTGTGTTGGAACTTTACCAGTGTAGTGTCTGTGTAGATCTATCTGTTTATCTGCCTTTATGTGTTCCTGTGCTGTTCTTGATTAGGTTAATAAAATTACTTCCAAGTTGTTCTGACGACTGCCATGTTATTTATGCGTCAGCCAGAAGAACACTGCAGGAAATAGGTCCCTAGGTCGAAAGGAAGCGTGACAGTGTGTCCAGGGAAAACGGGAGGAGGGTTGGCAGGTAAAGACCTATCCCAGCCAGGGCTATAGAAGATATTTGAAATATTGTGACCGGGCTATTTGGGACCCTCCGCTGGAAACTGAATCACCGCGAGTGGCCAAAAATAAACTTTCAAGACAACGAGTGAGTCGTAAAGCCATGTGTCAGCTGTAATTCTCTTTAGTCACTGTGTGCCTATTGCTGTATGTGAGATAACGAGCTGTTCTTAAAGTAAACAAACATTTGGCATATAGTAGTATGTCTCTTTCAGTCGTGAAAGACTATAGAGTTGTGCTGCTTGGGAGGTACCTGACAGCACCACTGGTGACTGTATAGTCCAATGCGAGAGTGACAATCTCTGGCACAGTTTCGGCATCTGTAAGACGAGGCAGGTCCCGCAGTAAGTGACTGCATTGTGTGCCTGTGCCGCGTATCTTCAGTTTGTTGGATCAGATTGCGCTCAAAGAGAGCACCAGTCCGTTACGTACATCTCTTCTCCAGACACATCTGTCTGTTGTAACTCTTTCCCACGTGTCTGAATCTATGCCAAGGGTTTCCATACAACCACATATGGCATTTATCCGGTTGGCCTCTTCCCTGTGGCTAGTTCTCCGTACAAGAGATCTTTGGGAATACGTTCATCCTCCATTCGAGATACATGGCCCAGCCACAGGAGGCGTCTCTGCTTGAGGAGGGTGTGCACCGTGGTAATATCTGCTCTTTCAAGCACCTGTTTGTTTGTTATGTGGTCCTTCAATGTTATGCCCAGGATACGTCTCAGACATCTCATGTGGAAGGAATTCAACTTTATTTCCTGTCGTGAGTACATGGTCCAGGATTTAGACCCATAGAGTAGTGTGCTAACAACACAAGCTTTGTATACTTGAACTTGTGTACGCTCTGTTAGTCTATTATTCTCCCAAACTCTTTCAGTTAGCCTTTAAAGTGTTGTGGCTGTTTTTCCAATGCGTCTGTCGATTTCTGTCTCTAATGAAAGATTATCTGATATTGTCGACCTCAAATACGCAAACTCATGGGTAACCTTCTATTCGTTATTATAAATTTTGATTGATGGGGTCGCACCAGCATCTAGTGCCATCATATGTGTTTTATTTAGGTTGATGGTGAGCCCAAAGTGTTTGCAGGCGGCTGCAAAACGATCTATGAACCGTTGCAGATCTTTTGCTGCATGAGTAGTACTGCATCGTCTGCAAAAAGTAGTTCTCTAATGTATCTTGATCTTATTTTGGTCTTTGCCTCGAGTCTTGATGGGTTAAAAAGTTTGCCATCAGATCTTGTATGGAGGTATATGCCTTCAGTGGCAGTCCCAAATGCCTGTCTTAAGAAAAGGGCGAAGAAGATACCAAAATGTGTAGGAGCAAGCACGCAGCTCTGCTTTACTCCACTGCTGATGCTGTCTGACTGGAATGTTGAACCATCGAATAAAATGGTCCGCTGCATATTTTCGTGAAATGATTTCACAAGACTTAGCGGGTTGGGTGGACATACTATCTTCTCAAGGATCTTAAAAAGGCCGTTTCTCCTTACGAGGTCAAATGCCTTTGCGAGGTCGATGAAGGAAATATATAATGGCTTCCTCTGTTCTCTGCACTACTCTTAGAGCTGCCTGAGTGAGAAAATCATATCGATGGTGGATCTGTTGGGTCTAAACCCGCACTGTGATTCGGGGTAGATTGTTTCAACAACAATGTGTAATCTTTTAAGGATTACTCGAACGAAAATCTTGCCTGTAATGCTGAGTAGGGAAATTCCGCGATATTTGTTGCAGTCGTTTCTGTCACCATATTTTTTTTTTTTTTTATAAATATTAACACTATTTGCGTCCCTCATATCTTGTGGTACTGATTTTTCTTTCCAGCAGAGTTGAAATATTTCATGCAGTTCTTGGATGATTGTTTCTTTGCCACATTTTAAAATTTCAGGTGAAATACTATCTTTTCCTGGTGCCTTGCCGGTTTGAGAGTGTCTAGTGCTTTGCTGATTTCTGCGAGGCACGGTTCGTTATCCAGGGCATGTACGATGGACTGTTGTTCAAAGTCTTCAGGAGCTTCTTCTCCGACAGTGTTCTCCACTGAGTATAGCTCTGAGTAGTGTTCTACCCAGCGATCTATTTGTAACGCTCGATCTTTTATGATTACCCAATCTGTTGATCGTAAAGGAGCCATCTTATTTTTTGATGGACCGACAGCCTGCTTGATGCCCTCGTACATTCTTCTTATATTTCCAATGTCTGTACAAGTTTGAATTTGAGCAGAGAGCTGTAGCCAGTACCTGTTCACACATTTTCTTGCGGTCTGCTGTATTCTGGCCGTTGGCAATGCCTACAATGTTTCCTCTGAAGGTGATGTTTTATCCACTGAGAATGCATGTCTCTTTATCTCCAGGACTGGGAGCATCTCTTCAGAGTGTGATTCAAACCAGTCGGTTGACTTGTCGGTTGACGTGTCGATGCGTGGTTTTCCTTCTGTTCTGTTTCTGTAGATTCTCTTGGGCTTATCTTCACATTGCTGGAAACGAGTGAATGGTCGGTGTCGCAGTCAGCACTATGATAGCTACGAGTCAACCGTACATTGCGGAGACTGCCGCGTTTGGTGGGCACCAGGTCAAGTTGGTGCCAGTTCTTTGATCTGGGGTGCCTCCATGACACCTTGTGTTTAGGTTTTGTGTTAAAGAAGGTGTTGATCACGCACAGATTATGATGGCTGCAGAATTCCAAGAGATGTTGTCCATTGTCATTGATCTTCTCATCGCCAAACTGTGCTAGACATGAAGGCCAAGATTTGTGGTCGGAACCAATCCTGGCGTTGAAATTCCCCAGGATAAAAAGATGTTGTTTCTCTGATGTTTCACTGACCACTTTGCTAAGGTCGTCATAAAACTTATCTTTAGATTCTGATGCTGCAGTTAGCGTTGGGGCTTAAACGCTTATAATACTAACTGGGCCTGCTTCTGTCTGTAGTTGGAGCTTCAGTATTCTTTCACTGCCATCACTTGGTGGTATGAATGACTTTACCAACTTGTTTCTGATGGCTAAGCCAACTACTCGCTCCCTGGTCTCTCTGTACGGTTTGCCTTGCCAGTAGAAAGTGAAGTCCCTCTCCTTTATGTTTCCATATATTCTGGGAGGCTGGTATCTTGGAGGGCGACAACGTCTATCCCCAGTCTTAGTAATTCGTTGTGTATCACTGCAGTTTTGCGGACATCGACAATTTCGTTTAGATTATCTGAGATGCCAGGGGTCATGGTTCTTACGTTCCATGATCCCAGCCTTAGGGCCGGTCTTTTTTTTTTCTTTTTCTTGTTGCTAGGTATATAAATTGCGGTCCATGTGTCAGGATTTTGTTCCTAAGCTCTACACACCTTCAGGAGCAGATGAACAGGTGTGAGACAGCACCTTATTGACTGGGAGTTGCCCAGCTTAGGCTGGCGGTAGCTGTCTAGTGAGATACGATGATCTCTCCCACCGTCAGAAGCAACCCCTGGCGCCTTGCTCTACTCCAATCGAGCATTACGACTTATAACCGATAACTGCTGCTTCCCGTGTTGTGTCACCGCTGTTAAGCTGTGCTGAAGTGACCGCTTTAGGACACAAGCCTGGGCAAATGGAATTCGAAGAACCAGCTGATGTTGACCAAGGGAAAGGCAGTAGCCAATGCAACTTGGTATCGGTGCCGTCGCAGCTGTTGCTAGAACTATGTTGTTTACAACATGGAACTGCCTTGGTGACTCCATCTTCGGATTTGTCCTCAGGGTTTACTCCCGAAATCTTTCCCGCAAGGCAGCGGATGTTTGAGATTTAGAGTTTCTTCTCTTATAGAAGATACCAACCAAGGCTGACGAGCCTCCTCTGCCCGGGAATCAATAAGGAGGGAAGTCTACCATTCTTCCTTCCTGGCAGTGACCATACTGATCGGAAGACCGTAGCCACTGTCCCTATTAAAAGAGCCTCTGCCCACCGTCACTGACTTGAAACCATAACCAACAACTATCTGTCGCCTGCTCTTATGTCCAATACACCACCTGCTGGCGTGACTTCACGTTACCCTGTTTGGAGGGCTAAACTTGTAATCCACTTTGCCCAAGGGTGTCCCGTAGGCCAGGGTAGGGAAAGAGGCGCCTTTCTTCTCCTTTGATAGGGGATACCCCTACCCTGCTACATACATGGCATATACGCACTTCAAATATAGAGCACAGGCACAGTTAGAGTCAGTATTAAGGATATTTCTTCCTAATGTCAGTTTAAAGACAATGCCTGCAGGGTTTTCCCATGGAAATTAACAGGTATGAAAATTAGAGTGGCAGGATATATCCTCTATCAAAGGTGAAGTGCCTCCTTTCCCCCACTAGCCTACGGGAAAACCTTAGGCAAGGTGGAGTGCCCTATTCGTCAGTTCATTGAGAATCAAAGAAACTGCGTAAATGTGTAAATGGGTGCTCCATAGCAGCAACCTCGCCCGGTAGGGAAAGTCATGTGCACCAGATGACTACACCACAGCATGCGACTGAGCGCGAAGATTAGCATCACTTAAAATGTGAACATAGAACGTTCGAATTAAGTGTGGGGATCGCAAATCGGATAATATCAAAGCAAGAAATGAAAAGAATAAATATCAACATTTTGGATATACGAAAAGTCCACATGGAAAGGCCTTGATAGCATGAGAGTAATATAACATAATCATTTCTAGTGGAGAGAAACAACAACGAGGTGTAGCACGTATTATGGATCTGGAGAAATCAAAATCCATCAAATGATATTGGACAGTATCATATAGAATATTACTGGTAAAGGTAGCTGCCAAACCTCAGGTTTATGCACCAATAACAGAAAGCATTTTACAAGAATTGTAATTTGGATAACACATACAAGAAGTGCAAATACTGTATTCAGAATTAAATATCATAATCGTCATTAGAACATGGTATGATTATTGGAAAAACCTGGTATCAACAATATCCAAGGAATGTTTGGACATGGAAGAGTCCTGATAAAAAGATTTAAAAAAAAAAACTAGATTGCCTACATCCTCATCAACGGAAGATTTCGAAATGCCTTTAAGGTTGCAAAAAACTATATCAGAATAATACTGCTGTAACGATCATAGATTAATTATAAGAAATATGCGTATACAAATTAAAGAAGGTCAAATATACACCAACAAACACGCAATTTGATCTATGCATTAAGAAAGAAAAGATTAAAGATAAATTTAACCTAGTAGTATATAAAAGATGTGATATGTTGTGTAAGAATCTACCCCGAATCACAGTGCGGATTTAGACCTATCAGGTCCACCATCGACATGATTTTCTCACTCAAGCAGCTCAAAGAGAAATGCAGAGAACAGAAGAGGTCATTATATATTACCTTCATCGACCTCACAAAGGCATTTGACCTCATGAGCAGAGACGGCCTTTTTAAGATCTTGAGAAGATAGGATGTTCACCCACCCTGCTAAGTCCCGTGAAATAATTTCATGAAAACATGCAGGAGACCATCTTATTCGATGGCTCAACATCTCAGTCATTCAGCATCAGCAGCGGAGTAAAGCATAGCTGCGTGCTTGCTCCTACACATTTTGGTATCTTCTTCGCCCTTCTCTTAAGACAGGCATTTGGGACTGCCACTGAAGACATATACCTCCATACAAGATCTGATGTTAAACTTTTTAACCCATCAAAACTCAAGGCAAAGATCGAAATAAAATCAAGATGCACAAGAGAACTACTTTTTTGCAGGCGAAGCAGCACTGACTCCTCAGATCTGCAACGGCTCATAGATCGTTTTGTAGCTGCCTGCAGAGACTTTGAGCTCACCATCAGCCTAAATAAAACACAAATGTTTTGCGTATCCTTTTACAGGACTTAGCTGTCAACAGCAGCATCTTTCAGCTGTCTGTTGATCTCTTGGCAAGATTACGCTCAGTAGTTTGCCATTGCTTTCTGAGCGGCCGGCTCAGTATCCGCAAGTCACGAGCGGGGGTCGAACCACCTCAGTTCTCGCTCCGCTGCGAGACTCTGCGTGATAAACGGGATTACAGAGAGAAAGAAATAAAACACAGGTGATGGAAAAATACGCTGTTGCTCCTCCATCAATCAAAATTTCTAATTACGAACCCATGAGTTTGCGTATTTTGGGTCGAAAATATCAGATAATCTTTCCTTAGAGACAGAAATCGACAGACGCAATGGAAAGGCAGCCACAGCACTTTCCAGGCTAAATAAGAGAGTTTGGGAGAACAATAGACTAACAGAGCGTACATAAGTTCAAGTATATAAAGCACGTGTTGTTAGCACGGGGTACCTGTGCATGTGATTCCCAACTCTCGGGAATCTATGCGGGAGCTCCTCTTAGAGGCCGCGAGGTCTAACGAGGTCAGATATTAAACAGCTGACCCGCCCTCTGGCCTTCTCATGTTGCCTTTGACAGAGGAGCGGCTGGTCGAATGGCTAGAACGCCGGACTCTCCTTCGGGAGACCCGGGCTCGATCTTTCGGTAAGGTGTGGGTGTTTTTCTGTCGGGGGCAAAAAGTTCGCGGCGACTGCACTAGCCAGGCGGCCTAAATTCCTCAGGTTCAAAGACCCATCTGCCATACATCGCAAGATACTATACTGGCAGTAAATGACAGTTGTTAGCACACTACTCTATGGGTCTGAATCCTGGACCTTGTACTCACGACAGGAAAGAAAGTTGACTTCCTTCCACATGAGATGTTTGAGACGTATCCTGGGCATATCGTGGAAAGACCATATAACAAACAAACATGTGCTTGAAATAGCGGATATTACCGCAGTGCACTGCCTCCTCAAGCATAGAGGCCTCCGGTGGCTGGGCCACGTATCTAGAATGGAGGATGAATTTATTCCTCAAAAATCTCATATACTGAGAACTAGCGACTGGAAAGAGGCCAACCGGAAGACCCTAAATGAGATATAAGGATGTTTGTAAACAAGACATGAAAAACAAAACCCTCGGCATTAGATCCAGACACGTTCGAAAGAGTTGCAGCAGACATGTGTTCCTAGATAAGAGATGTACGAAACGGATTGGCGTTCTTTGAGCGCAATCTGATCCAATAAAATGAGGATAGGAGGCACAGGCATAAAATGCAGTCACTTACTGCGGGACCTGCCTCGTCCTACAGATGCGGAGACTGTAACAGTGATTGTATCTCTTGCATTGGACTATACAGTGACCAGCGGCGCTGTCAGGTGCCTCCCCAGCGACACAACTCTATAGTGCTACAGGACTGAAAGATGCCTACTTACTTACTAATTACATTATCTGATTTAGAAATTCTACTTCATGTTGTCTGTGACAATGGGAAATATTGAAAAACTCAGTCAGCCAGGCTGCAGAACATCTTCACAAAACTGACGATGATGGGACGCAAAAATTGAATGACGAAAGACATCTTAAAAACTAGTGTAAATCACAACAATAACAACAATAACCATGACAAATATTAAGAGATGTACATGAAAATTAGGACATTGTGCAAAGAGGCAAAGGAAGCCTGGCTTGAGGAAAATTACAGGGAAATTGAAAATAAACATAACACTTGCAATATTAATGCGCAAAACTACGAAAAGAACACTCACATCAAGGGTTTGCCTAGAAACCAAAGATGTTAGAATCATATTAGGAAAAGATCAGATGTTAAATACATGGTCAGATTAAGTGCAAGATCGATTAAAGGGGAATTGTGTGGTATTCCATATAATAATGAAACACAACCACTTTAGAAAACGGAAGTTCAGAACGGCATATGGAAACCGGCAAGACCCAGGGTCCAGACAACATCACAACATAAATTATCATTTCCTTAGAAGAATATAATGTAATTATATTTTTAATTGCAATCCCGAAGAAATCTGGAGCCTTTGAAGGTGAATAATATCGAACATTTTGTATAATGACCTACATTACTAAGAATCATCATGCAAAGAGGAAGAAAATATAATCGGAAATGGGTTTGTAGAAGGCAAGAGTACAGTAAATGATGTGTATAATTGGTAAGAATATTAATGGAGCATTGGATATAAGTAAACAAAGACTAGAAGTAAACAAGAAGTGAACAACTTAATTTTTACAGGCTTTCGAAAAAGTAAGACACGTCACATGATAAAGACGCCTGCAGGTCTATAAATTGACGAGAAAGACCGTAGACTTGTAAAATCATATATTGGAAATAACAAAAAGCAATACAGATACAGGGTTAGTATCAGCATATGTGCTACGCAATCATGCTCATCCCATGAAAAACGTAAAAACACCACAAAAAACGTCTCATTTCCTTGATGGATTGCCTATCACTGCATGGGCCTTAACACTCAGCATTTTCGTGTAAATTGGGGAATTATTTCCCTCTTTTGCTTCCCCACCCTCCCAGTTGTCACTCTCTCCCTGGTTCTAACTATAGCTATCTTCTACCCCAGAGGTTCCCAAACCACGGCCCGCGGGCCACATGTGGCCCGCCAGCTGTCAGAAAGTGGCACGCGAGGCCTCGTTGTTTAATATAATATATTTTAATCAATTTAAAAAAATGCACTCGAAGCGCCCCGGAAGCGTGCGATAATTTACTCTGCTTGAGGTTGTTGTGCTCAGATATTATCGATTGCGCCTGTTCAGTTCGCAACGACATGTTATGAAGTTCCCATATCCCAGCCTAGTCGACCAATCAGAGTGTGCAAGGCGCCATGTTGTCGTCTGTTACAACTGTTTAGCAGAGTCAGTAGTATTGTGTAGGAATTCGATATTTTCAAATAAAAATTTACCGTTACAGCCTATAAACATGAGTAGGGAAAATCTAAAATCAAACAAAGGTAAAAAGCGAAAATGTGAAGATGTTGCTTGTCGTGAATTCAATGAAGATTGGACAGATACATTTTTGTTTATGCCTAGCCGTAGTGGTAACCAATTTGCTTAATCTGCGGATTTGTTTCTGTTACAAAAATATTTAATCTGGAACGACACTTCACGACCACAGATTCAGACATAAATGCTCAATATCCGATCAATTCGGAGTTAAGAAAAGATTTCATAGCTAAAAGAGAAAGTTCTCTGACCAGGCAGCAGTCATTTTTCACCAAGGCTAACGAAGAGAGCAAGGGTGTTGTTGCGTCATACGAAGTCGCTCTTCTGTTGGCTCGCAAAAAGAAGCCGTTCACCGATGAAGGAGAAAATTGCTGCTAGAATGCTTGGCGATAAAACGTGTGAAACAAAATTTAACCAGATTACTTGTCTAATAATACAATGGCCAGGCGAGTTGAAAATTTAGCCAACGATGTTCATCGTCAAGTATCAAAAACTGTATTTTTTTCATTTGCAATGGATGAATCCACTGACATTTCTGACACAGCTCAGGTCGCAGTTTTTGTTCGAGTAATAAACGATAATTTTGAAGTCATTGAAGGACTTCTAGGACTTGAATCGATGCATGCAACTACCAAAGGGGCTGATCTGTTTGAAACTCTGAAGTTGTGTGTAGAGAAAAACAACATAGAATGGACCAAATTGGACAGTGTATGCACCGACAGTGCTCCGACTTTGACGGGTAAAAAGTCTGGATGTCTAGCATTATTGGAACAGTTTCTTGGCTGCACTATATTAAAATATCATTGTATCATTCACCAAGAAGCTCTGTCTGGAAGGACACTAAATCTGAAACAGGTTATGCATATTGTTCTGAGATGTGTGAACAAAATTCGAAATAAGGCGCTGAACAGGCGTGAGTTCAGACAGTTTCTATCAGACCTGAAAGAGAAATACAGTGAGCTAGTGTTACACTGTGATGTCAAATGGCTATCTATAGGGAACATTCTGTCACGTTTCTGGGCACTGAAAATAGTGTCTTATCTGTTTCTGTCTGAAATAAATGAATTGCCTACAGAATGGGAATGTCTGCTGAATGATGACTGGCTTAATGGCCTGGCATTTTTGGTGGACATTACGTCTCATTTAAACTCTTTAAATACGATCCAGGGAGGATCCAGGGAAAAAACAAACTATTCACAAATTTGTGCGATGACATTTCTTCATTTAAAATGAGACTACGACTGTTTATCGGACAGCTGACTGAAGGGACTTTAGAGGCATTTCCAACTTTGAAAACGCTTGTGGTGGAAAAGAAATGTGACTTGTTACAGTACAAAGTAAAAGTTGAAAGTCTTTTGGATATCTTTCAGTCGAGATTTCAAGAGTTCATAATAGAGGAGGAAATTGTTGCCCACTTCATAAATCCGTTCGTATTTCCTGATGCCAACCTATGTAAATTACAGCAAAACCTTCAGCACGAAGTAATTGATTTGAAATGCAATTCTGCACTGAGATGTAAATTTCTGGAGCTGCCTGCTTCACCTTCAGCTGATCATATGATTTTATTCAGGCGACTATTGCCTGTCGAACAATTTGAACATTTGCATTCATTCACCCAGAGATACATTTGTCGTTTGGTTCGACTTACAGATGCGAGCAGTCATTTTACGCAATGACCGTTATAAAAAAAAAATCAAGCAACCTTCCAGACTCACCGACAGTAACCTAGCTGCGCTTATGACTTTGGGCACGAAGATTTGTGTCCAGACATTGGTAAATTGGCATCTGAACTTAAGTAACTGGTTATGAAGAACACTTACAATTGTAAATTAATTACATTAATAGCGATTTTCGAAACTGATTTAAAATTTATTGGTAAATGAACTTTTGATTTTAAACCAAAAAATGACCGCAGTGCAGTACTGACACTGACTGCCTTTAAAGTTTTAGAATTTTGTTGACAAAAGTTAAGAAAGATAAGAATGATATTGCACGACTTTTATAATTTTATAACGTTGTGGCCCGCTTAACTACCGAAAATAATAGATATGGCCCTCTGCTTGACAAGTTTCGGAACCACTGTTCTACCCTGTCTCTCCCGAGGAGATTTCGTGTGACCGTCAAGTATGGTGTTATCTGCAGTATCTCCATTTGCCACGTTTGGCATAGCCAATTTTATCACCATATCTCCATGACCATAAAAATCCTTCAGCAGGAAAGTAACAATAATGGAGATGTTGTGTGAGTGTATGCGCGTATACATATGCATATATATAAGCAATTCAATTCGTCATAAATTTTTTCGTCCCATCATCGTCAGTTTTGTGAAGTTGTTCTGCAGCCTAGCTGACTGAGTACTTCAATATTTCCCATTGTCACAAACAACATGAAATAGAATATGGATGTGTGTGAATGTGTGTTTACGTAAATTAGAAGGAATATACGAGGGTAAGTCTATAAGTAAGTCACAAATGGCTGTAGGTGTACACTTCATTGCTCTTTGACATTCACCTACTATGGCCAACCTTTAACCGGCACACACCCATGCATTGTAGTTTTCACTCTCGGACTACCATCATATCTCAAATGATCCTAGTTTCTCACCTTACCTTTCTCGCCGTCTTCAGGTACCACTTCTACGCCTGTGGGACCAGGTGGAGAAAGCACTGGAACGGACTGAGAACCAGTATGTGGAGAGAACGATATAGTGAGAGGGATCAGCAGGGGTTCTGAACAAATCTCAAAACTGTGATGGAAGACCAGGAGAACTGTCAATTAGATGGTAGTTTGGAACGATTAGCAGTATCACTGGCTGTTGAACAAGGGGACGGGGCGCGAGTGGGAATGTCCTGAGTGAAATGAATTGGAGAACTTGGTGACGACTGGCAAGACCGAAGGGAAGAGACCAAGGGGAAGACCGAGAAGTAAATATCTGGATGGCTTGGCCACGTGGCATGGTCGAGACAGGAACACAGAGCTGATCCATAACTCTGGTGATCGAGTGAGATGGCAGAACATAACCGCCCACGCTTATCGGCATGACACATGATGGATTGATGGATGGATTACTTTGTGCTATTTTATATTGTTTGTAAGCGATAGGTGAGACAGGGATGCGTAATGTCTCCATTTCTTTTTTATGACACAGTATTGATTGAAGTCATTGAACGGGATCTGCAACATTTATTAGATGCGGTTATTGTACGCAGTGACTAACTAGGGTTAGAATTAAATTGTAATAAGACACAGATTATGGTCGTCGCTAAGAAGAAACTAATGCAACAATGTAATATACGGATAAATCGGAATATTCTTAGGCAAATGAATTGGTACAAGAATCTCGGAGCAGTAATAACATCTGAAAGAAGGTGCCTTGAAAGGATTAGAACAAGAAATGCTAGGCAAAAGTAGCCATTTGCAAGATGGAAAATATGCCGACCAATAAAAAGATGTCAACTGCAACAAGAAAAAGAGTATTGAAGTGCAACTTAGAACCTATACATTTGTATGGATGTGAAACGTGAAAAATGAGCAGACAAGCTGGGGAAAAAAAAACATCTAATGGCAGTGGAAATGTGGTTTCTGAGAAAAATTCAAAGAATACCATGGACAGACAGAAAAACCAACCAGCAAGTCCTACAAGAAACAAATAAAAACTAAACTTATTAGAGACTTTAGACGTTGACAGTAAAACATTTTTGGGCACGTTATGAAAAGAAATACACTGGAACACTTGATGACAACTGACAATATTGGATAGAAAAGAACTAAGGAAGGCAGAGAAGTAAATGCCTAGATGGCTCAGCCACAGGGCATAATCAAGATAAGAGCTAATGGATTATTCACGACTTTGGTCTCATCTCATCTCATCTCATCTCATCAGGTTCATCTTGTACCTTGCGACTTGCGATGTCGAGGTGAAGTATAAACAGCGGTGGAATGCCCGCTTATGGGCTTCATGTATCGATATTCCCATGGAATCTGCTATTCCATCCGTCCATCGTTTACGTGGTCGGCGTCTTCCTCTGCTTCCATTTGGTATGTACATCATTGCTTTGGTGATCGTGTGAAATAGCGAAAAATTGCCGTATACGCTTATCGGCATAGCACATGATGATAATAATAATAATTCTCACAACTGAAAGTAGTCTAGGAATTCTAGGTGGTCTCGAAAGGGACTTGGCCACCCCTGCTCGTTACGATAATGCATAAATCATGTGAAGACAGATCCCAAAAGCTGTAGCTGCTGCCGAGCTACCATGACCTGATAATAGACACTATGACATCCAACGATTAGATCTATGAACACAAGTATTCTCTCAATCCATCCATCATGTGCCATGCCGATAAGCGTGGGCGGTCATGTTTCGCCATCTCACTCGATCACCAGAGTCGTGGATCAACTTCTGTCAGTTCCTGTCTCGACCATGCCATGTGGCCAAGCCATCCAGGTATTTACTTCTAGGTCTTCCCCTTGGTCTCTTCCCTTCGATCTTGCCAGTTGTCACCTAGTTCTCCAATTCATTTCTTCTCATAACATGCCCAAAATATACTGTCTACGTCTAATGTCTCTAATCAGTTTACGATCTTCATTTGTTTCTTGAAGGACTTGTTCATTGGTTATTCTGTCTGTCCATAGTATTCTTTGCATTTTCCTCAGAAACCACATTTCCACAGCTCTCAGGTGTTTCTCAGCTTTACTGCTCATTCTTCACGCTTCACATCCATACAAAAGTACAGGTTCTATGTAGCACTTCAACACTCTCCTTAGTCGCCTCTTACGACTTGATGGTTCCGTCGCCCTGCTAATGAGTGAGTGCGTGGCGCGACACTGTGAGCTGTGGGTTTCGTGTGAGGTGCTTTTGAATCTGCCCAAGTTTATTTTTTGGAACGTGAATGTTCAGAGCGATGGCTGGTGGCTATGTCCCAGAGTTGACCGGTTTTTGCCTTATGCAGAAATGCGTGGCTGCTGGGCTTCTGGTTGACTGCCACTGCCGTCGGTGATGAACTGTATTTTCGTGGACTGTGTGGGTGAACATCTAGGAAACATCCAGATAGGAAAATGACTGCCGATTCCATCAGAGATGAATTGGGTGTTTCGTGGGGGACTGGTGTGTTGACATTCTGGCAGCGGCATTATGCACAGTGTATCTGTGCGGGCTGTTGTTTGTCGAGACTCCTGTCTTTTCCACTTTTCACATTGGGCAGTGGGGAGCGTTTTGTGTGATATTAACTGGCACAGGAACGGAGCATAATGGGGACGACCCGTTGCTGTGAAGTTGGAACTGCGACTAACTAACTAACTTCAACACTCTTTTTCTCGTTTCAATTGATATCTGTTTATTGGTCAGTATGTTTTTCATCTTGCAAAAGGCTACTTTCGCCATGGCAATTCTTATTCTAATCTCTTCAAGGCATCTCCCATCTGATGTTATGACATTCTCCAAATAACAATACAATTAAAGACTTTTGTATCGAAATAATTATAATCATACCATTAACGAACGAATTATATTCCCATAGACAAATTCTGTTTCAACTATACAATAGATGTTGAAGGTTTAAGCTATAGAGAAGGCTGCAAATATGAATTATGATACCAACTCCTGCCATAAGGTAGTCAGTCAGTCACCTTTATTGATGCCCTATCTGTATTATAAGCTGTGGAAAATGGCAAGCTCTCAGGTGCATTCATCAATGTATTGATTGATTGATTGATTTAGGAACCGACATCACAGCATTCGGGACATTCCCATAAGCGCTCCGTCCTCATCCTCAGCAGCCAGCGAAGAGTTCCAACACTAATAGTTCCAGTAGCAATCTGATTATATGTCCGTCTCGCCTTTCCTCCGAGCGCCGAGCGTCGGCCAGATCCCCTCAATCATCAATGTATTATAGTAGCGAATCATACTGTAGTGAATACCGTCACACTGTGGTGTTCACGAAGTGTAAAAGTGCGTAATCTTACAAAAAGGGTGTAAAATATGACCAGTTAGTGGCTCTAAGATCAGAAAGCTATCAGAAAAGGTAAATAACAATATACTCTCTTTATAGGCAGCGATTGATCCTTAGAACCAAACAAAACAGACATTGATATGTTTCCACTATCTACTTAAACACTGTACTCGTGTGGACTAAGCATGCATGTTATAGAACAGGTTCTGCAAAAGTGTCTGCCCTGTGTACACCGAGCTCAGAAAGTTAAGCTGGCCTACAGAATAATTAAGTACTCTCAAACGAAAAAAAAAAACGGGCGAGTTTACTAGGAAAGCTAGCCTGATAGTGTTATCATCATCCTCCTCCTCCTCATCATCATCATCATAATCATCATCATCATCATCATCATCACCATCATCATCATCATCATCATCATCATCATCATTATCATCATCTATAGTATATATATATATATATATATATATATATATATATATATATATATATATATATATATATATATATATATATATCTTCTTCTTCTTCTTCTATATATCTTCTTCTTCTTCTTCTTCTTCTTCTTCTTCTTCTTCTTCTTCTTCTTCTTCTTCTTCTTCTTCTTCTTCTTCTTCTTCTTCTTCTTCTTCTTCAGCGTTCCTAGCCATTGAGGTTCTTTGCTGCAGATACAATCCATCTCCATTCGTCTCTCTGGTTGACCTTCTCTTGCCAGTCGTTGATTCCAAGTGCTTGTAGGTCTGTATATATATTATCTCTCCACCGTCTTCTTGGTCTACCTCGGGGTCTACGGTCATTTATTTCCTGAGTGTAAGCGAGTTTTGTTTCCCTATTTTATCTTCCATTCTTTCTATATGCGCCAGCCATTGTAGTCTATTAGCCTTCATGATACCAGTGGTTAGCGGGAACTTAAACAGATCATAAATGTCTTTGTTACTTCTTCTTTTCCACTCTCCACTTTGTGTATCCCTAATGGGTCCAAAGATGCGTCTTAAAACTTTGTTCTCAAAGGTTTGTAACAAGTCTTCGTCTCCTTTCGTTGTACTTCAGGTTTCAGAGCCATACAGCACAACTGGTCTGATCAGTGTTTTGTATATTGTGATTTTGGTGTTACGAGATAGCGCATTTGATTTTACTAGATGTTGTAGTGCATAGTATATCTTATTTCCAGAATTGATTCTAGTTTGTATTTCTTCCCTTATGATATTGGAACAGTTGAAGATTGTAGCCAGGTATTTGTATGTTTCCGTTCTTTTAATGGTCATATTATCTATTTGTATGTGGCCAGAGTTTTTAGCCATTCCTTCTCTTGAAATTACCATATATTCTGTCTTATCTTGGTTGATAATCAGCCCCATCTGTTGGGCGTTTTCCTTTAAGTGAGCCAATATTTCCAATTTCTTTTGTTCATTTTCCCCTATAATATCTATATCATCTGCATAACCAAGCAGCTTGGATGTTCCTCCAATATCACATTCCTCATTTATCTTCCTTACAACTTTCTCTAGAACCAGATTGAAGAGTAGCCGCAATAGTGCATCACCTTGTGTCAAGCCAGATGTTATTTGGAAAGGGTCTGATTTCCTGCCTTTATATGTTACTATATTATAAGTATTTTACATGCATAGTCTGGTCATGTTGATTAACTTCCTTCGTATTCCAAATTCCTGCATAGCATTCCATAGACTATTCCTATGGACACTATCATAAGCCTTTTTAAAATCCACAAAAATGTTATGGAGATCTCTTTTATATTCCCAATTTTTCTCGGCTATTTGTCGTAAGATAAATAACTGATCTATTGTTGATCTGTTTTGTCTAAAACTCGCCTGGTAGTCACCTAATATGTCTTCTGAAGATGGTTTTAGTCTATTTAGTAATACTGCGGATAGTATCTTATAGCTTGTGGACAGTATATATCTTATATATAAAAGGCAATCTCCGTCTGTATGTATGTATGTATGTCCTTTATGCGTTCGCGAACGGTCCATCCGATTGAGATGAAATTTTCTACACGTCTTCCACTCATTCCCGCGCTGCCAACTGTCATAGTTTTTTTTTTCTTCTTCCTCCTCTTCCCTCCTCCCCCTCCCTAAATACGTACGTAAATAGAAGAGATCAAAGAATCCCTGAACCACAACGCTAGGAAAAGCGAAGGAAATGACGTGACTACACAGAATCGCCACACGGCAATGTCAATAACAATTCATCTTTTTATGTGTAAAGAAGTTATCCACAGTCATGTAGAAGGGAAGAACAATCAATGGAAGGAACGAAATCACAGAACCTAGACGAGTATGAATTCGGAATGGCGAACTCCCTCCTTCTCCCTCCTCCTCCTCTCTCCTCCACCTCCCTCCTTAACCCTCCTCTCTCCTCCTCCTCCTCCTCCCCATCCTCCCTCCTCCTCCCTCCTCCTTCTCCCTCCTCCTTCCTCCTTCTCCCTCCGCCTCCTCTCTCCTCCTCCTCCCTCCTCTTCCCTCCTCCTCCCTCTCCCTCCTCCTCCTTCTCCCTCTTCCTCCTCCATCCTCCTCCCTTCTTCTCCTCCCTCCTCCTCCCTTTCCCTCCTCCCCCTCCTCATTCTCCCTCCTCCCTCTCCCTGCTCCTCCCTCCTCCTCCCTCCGCCTCCTTCCTCCTCCTCTCCGCCCTCCTTCTCCCTCCTCCTCCCCCTCCTCCTGCCTACTCCTCTCTCCTCCTCCCTCCTCCTCCTCCTTCTTTTCCCCCCTCCTCCTTCTCCCTCCTCCTCCCTCTTCCTCCTCATCTCCCCTCCTCCTCCCTCCTCCCTCCTCCTCGCTCTTCCTCCTCCTCCCTCCTCCTCCTCCTTCCTCCTTCTCCCTCCTCCTCCTCCCTCCTCCTCCTCCTTCCTTTTCCCTCTTCCTCCTCCTCCCTCCTCCCCCCTCCTCCTCCCTCCTCCTCCTCCCTCTCTCCTCATTCCTCCCTCCTCTCCTAATCCCTTTTCCTCTCTCCTACTCCTCCGTCCTCCTCCTCCCTCCCGCTCCCTCCTCCTCCTCCTCCCTCCGCCGAATATGAATTAAATGATATGCTCCCCACCAGGGACTGGGCGAAGCCGGGCCGGGTGATCTTTTGTGGGAACGGGAACGGGAGCAGGGGCCGAATATGAATTAAATAAGACGCTCCTTTTCCCCAAGTTAATTGTTGGGGGAAGATGTAAAGATCTTTCAAGTGCTCTTTCTAATAGACAGACAGACAGACAGACAGACAGACAGACAGACAGACAGTAGATAGTCGGGAACGGGAACGGGAGCTTACATGACTACTGATATGAATTAAATGAAATGCTCCCCACCAGGGGCTGGGCGAAGCCAGACAGACAGACAGACAGACAGACAGACAGACAGACAGACAGTCGGCAACGGGAACTTATATGACTATTTATATGAATTAAATGAGATGCTCCCCATCAGGGTCTGGGCGAAGCCGGGCCGGGCCAGACAGACAGACAGATAGACAGACAGACAGACAGATAGATAGTCGGGAACGGGAACGGGAGCTTATATGACTACTTATATGAATTAAATGAGATGCTCCCCACCAGAGTCTGGGCGAAGCCGGGCCGGGTCAGCTAGTCTTATATATAAAAAAGAATGTAATATGTATGTCTGTCTGTATGTCCTTTATGCGTTCGCGAACGGTCCATCCGATTGAGATGAAATTTTCTACACGTCTTCCTCTCATTCCCGCGCTGCCAACTGTCATATTTATTATGTGGTAAAATCGGCTCCTTACTTAATATTATTTAATATTCCATTTTTCATTATAATTTCTATATAGCAAGGGGACTTAACTCTAGAAAAGTTATTTCAAGGGGCATAACTTTTAATAACATTGCTATATAACTTATAGTCATATTGTTGCATTGTTTTCAAAGATTTATAAACTCTTTGTCTATAGTTATATACAGGCATATGAGTTATAATAAGTAATGATATAATCTTTAAGGCATTTTCAAAGTTTTCATAAAAATAATGCATAATGCATAACATTGTAACTCATCTTCTTATGCTTAAAGAAGTTATCTACAGTCATGTCGGTGATTAAAAACAGTTTTCATTAAAAAATAATGGATGGTGTGTGGAAGGACATTCTTTTAAGTAACTTTTTTTTTTGGTATGAATTTAATGAGACGCTCCCCACCAGGAGCTGGGCGAAGCCACGCCGGGTCAGATAGACAGACCCAAATTTTCGCTGCAGTTATCTACAGGCATATGCGTTATAATCCTCCTCCTTCTCTCCCCTCCTCCTACACTCTTCCTCTTCCCCTCCCCTCCTCCCTCTCCCTCCTCTTTCTCCTCCATCCTACTCCTCCCTCTTCCTCCTCCTTCCTCCTCCTCCTCCCTCTTCCTCCTCCTCCTACCTCCTCGCCCTCCTCCCTCCTCCTAATCACTCATCTTCCTTCCTCCTCCCTTCTCCTCCTCTCTCCTCCTCATCCTACCTCCTCCCCCTCATCAATCCTCCTCCTTCTCCTCCTCCCTTCTCCCCCTCCTCCTTCCTCTCCTCTTCCCTCCTCCTCCCTCCTCTCTCCTCCTCCCTCTACCTCCTCTCTCCTCCTCCCTCTTCCTCCTCCTTCTCCCTCCTCCTCCCTCCTCCTTCTCCCTCCTCCTCCCTCCTCCTCCTCTCTCCTCCTCCCTCTTCCTCCTCCTCCCTCTCCTCCTCCCTCCTCCTCCTCCCTCTACATTCCTCCTCCTCCCTCTTCCTCCTCCTCCCCCTCCTCCTCCTGCGTTCTCCTCCTCCCTCCTCATCCTCCTCCTTCTCCCTCCTCCTCCCCCTCCATCCTCCTCCCACCTCCCTCTCCTCCACCTCCTCCTGCGTTCTCCTCCTCCCTCCTCATCCTCCTCCTTCTCCCTCCTCCTCCCTCTTCCTCCTCCTCCCCTCCCTCCTCCTACTCCCTCCTCCTCCTCCCTCCTCCTCCCTCCTCCTCCTAATCCCTCCGCCTCCCTCCTATTTCTTCCGACTCCTCCTGTCTCCTTCTCCCTCCTCCTCCCTCCTCTTCCCTCCTCCACCTCCCTCTTCCTCCTCCCTCCTCCATTTACCCAAGACAGACAGACAGACAGACAGATAGTCGGGAACGGGAGCTTATATGGCTACTTATATGATTTAAATGAGATGCTCTCCACCATGGGCTGGGCCGGGTCAGACAGACAGACAGACAGATAGATAGATAGATAGATAGACAGACATACAGATAGATAGTCGGGAACGGGAACTTATATGACTACTTATATGAATTAAATGAGATGCTCCCCACCAGGGGCTGGGCGAAGCCAGACCGGGTCAGACAGACAGACAGACAGACAGATAGATAGTCGGGAACGGGAATTTATATGACTACTTATATGAATTAAATGAGATGCTCCCCATCAGAGTTTGGGCGAAGCCGGGCCGGGTCAGACAGACAGACAGACAGATAGACAGACAGATAGATAGTCGGGAACGGGAACGGGAGCTTATATGACTACTTATATGAATTAAATGAGATGCTCCCCACCAGGGTCTGTGCGAAGCCGGGCCGGGTCAGCTAGTATATATATATATATATATATATATATCAATCAATTATGTGCCATGCCGGAAAGCGGTCATGATTCGCCATTTTACTCGATCACCAGAGTCGTGGATCAGCTCAGTGTTCCTGTCTCGTCCATGCCATATATATATATATGTGTGTGTGTGTGTGTGTGTGTTGAGTTGAGTTGAGTCAAGAACCGACATCACTGCACTTAGGACATTCCCATACGTGCTCAGTATATATATATATATATATATATATGTATATATATATATATGTATATATATATATATATATATATATATATATATATATATATATATATATATATATATATATATATATTCCCCGCGTTTCCATCCTGTTTCAGGATATTGCGGTCAACATTAGCATCTTTCAGCTGTATGTTGATTACTAGGCTAGATTACGCTCATCTGATTAGCGGTCAGCCAGCGACCACGCTGCATGGTAATTCACTTAGCGGCAGACCGAAACGGCCTTGCTTGAGCGGTTATCCATAATTAGTTAGTTAGTTAGTTAGTTAGTCGCGGTTCCAATTTCACAGCAATGGGTCGTCCCCATTATGCTCCGTTCCTGTGCCAGTGAATATCACACAAAACGCTTCCCACTGCCCAATGTGAAAAGTGGAAAAGACATTAGTCTCGACAAACAACAGCCCGCACAGATACACTGTGCATAATGCCGCCGCCAGAATGTCAACACAATAGTCCCCCACGAAGCTTCCAGTACATCTTTGATGGAATCGGCAGTCATTTTCCCATCTGGATGTTTCCTAGATGTTCACCCACACAGTTCACGAAAATACAGTTCATCGTCGATGGCAGTGGCAGTCAACCAGAAGCCCAGCAGCCACGCATTTCTGCATAAGGCAAAAACCGGTAACCTCTGGGACATAGCCAGCTGCCATCGCTCCGAACAGTCACGTTCCAAAAAACCTCTAGCAGATTCAGAAGCATTTCACACGAAGCTCACAGCTCACAGTGTCGCGCCACGCACTCACTCAGTAGCAGGACGACGGAACCATGAAGCCTCCTTAGTCGCCTCTTACGACATGCGTGGTAGGCTACAGTATTGCTATTCTTTGCTTCCCTTATGGGCCCCGGCAACACACGGGAGGGTTATCCATAATTACGATCATCAGGCGTCGGAAAGCGCGGGCTTAGAAAATTAATGCTTACACAGAGAATAAACAGCGATTCTCAAGAATATTGGCGAGGGCCTGAATGGTTAAATATATATTTATATAACTATGCACGGGTTAATGTGGTGGATATGACCGAGAAGTAAATACCTGGATGATATATATATATATATATATATATATATATATATATATATATATATATATATATATATATATATATATATATATATATATATATATATTACTTATTATGGAACTACTAATGTATGGTACCTCTTGTAATGTTCATAATATATTCGAACCGACATTAAGAAGCAGAAACAGAAGAAGACAAGTTGACATTGCAGCGGGGGTGGCCACTCCTTCAGTAGGTGTAACAGTATTCTTTACTATTGTTCGGGCTTTGCTTGTAGCAAACTTACTAGCAGCTACTGGTGTTGATAGCCTGCTTCTACAGACGTAGCGAAGGACTAGCTCTGTATTATACTAACATGACCACGCGTGTTCCTAGATGCTACATGCTGCAATGTAGGGTCATTCATTCATTCATTCATTCATTCATTCATTCATTCATTCATTCATTCAGTAGCATGAATAGCAGAGTGAGCTCCCTTGGCAAGATTGTGGGAAAACCTTTTCGTCCGTTAGGACAAACTTTGTTTTTTGTCCGACAAGGAGATATTCATGAACAGTTTCAAGTTCACGACTTTCTGTTCACAGCCGGAAGGTAAGAGGCCTAAACTGTCAGGAAATCTATCAAGAACACTGACAAACTCAAGCAGAAGGTGTTGCAGCGGATACTTTACACAGAACTATACTATTTAGTATTTACTTTACTACATTGTCATTGTTGTGTCACATTATTGTGTCTGTCACAACTCTACAACACAACAGGATCTGCTGTGTAATTACACAAGCCCAGGCATCGTCATGTCGTTGTGTCAGTACTACAGAGCTCGACGTATGACGTAAACCAGATTACTGATGTCTTCACTGCTTTGTTTGGTGCTGTATTTGAAACACTTAAGTACGTATGTTTGCTTCAAAGTAGCACGGGGCATCTCTGGAAACAGCTGTTGTAATACGTCTGCATGCCTTGTGGATGCCAACACAGTTTCATCATACATGTACAATTTCATCATTGCATGAGCTCTGGCAGCTGCAGTGTGTTCCATGTATGTCGTGGGAGGTAGATGTGTAGCCTTATAGCAGCTTATAGCACAGATATCAGATTATCCTTTCAACTTTCATGAGGTGGACGAAGACGTGGCACAGAAAGTAACTAGCCTTCAGGTCATATTCATTGTGTCCTACACAACTCTGCAACAGAATCTGCCTTGGAATGACCATTCTCATGGTGTTGGGTCAGTACTAAAGAGCTCAATGTGTCAAGTACAGTGACAGTCCTGTTTCCAACAGTGACACAATAACATTGTAAAATGGAGGATGTTGTGTCTGCCACCACTCCACAACACAACAGGATCTGCCATGCAATTTACCCAAGCATTGTCATGTTGTTGTCTCAATACTGCAGGACTCAACGTATGAAGTTAACCAGACTACTGATGTAGTGACTGCTTTGTTTGGTTCAGTTATCGGTATCATTGTCAAGAACCCCAATTCGGACAGACAGAAACTGAAGCAGAGGTACCAGGAACTGTATAACCAGGATCTGATCAAAGACTTGAAATCTGAGCTGAGGGGGGATTCTGAACAAGTTCTCCTGACCTTGATGAAACAACCTGCTGAGTTTGACGCTTATTGTCTGCATGAGACTGTCAATGAAGCGAGCAGAGATGATTCCTTCCTGATAGGCTCTGTTTGCTCAAATAATAAAAATGAGCCTCGGAATGTCAAAGATATATATATATAAACTAGCATACAAGAACGATCTGGAACTGGATATTGTCATGACCACTATTGGAGATATCAGAGGGCTTCTACTGCAACTGGTCAGTGGCAGGAGAGAACAGAACCCAATAGATCAGGCTACTTTGAACATTTATTGCAACATCCCATGATGAATTAAATATGAAAGTCTTCTTGTCATATGCTCGTCCATCTACTGTTACACAACCAGTCATTCTTTGAAACATGATCCTTGATATAGCAAATTGATCATTATAACACCTTCATGGAATATCCATCCATGTATGTCGTAAGGAAACTTCTTAATCTGGACTTTCTTTTCCCCAAGGATATTTTGTGTATGTGGCTATATAAATTCCTCTATCATCAATGATTACTACCACTGTAAAGTGTATGACATTAAATCACTAATACATCGTGATAATCAACCTGGTCATAGCAAACAAACAACCGCTGGTTTTCCAATGAGTAAATATGACCTCAATTTTTGAGGAATTAGTCTATATTGAATTTCTAAATATCATTGTCAATTAATGTCATGAGAGGCTGTCAGCTATATCATTCAGTGATAATGCATTTCTATATGATATGTCTAAACTAGCATTTATATGACTTACATGTTTAGGCAGTGCTCAACACCTGTTCAGATTTCTGCTATGTAATTTACTCAGGCAGTGTCAGACCGCAGACCCCGAGGTAGACCAAGAAGATGGTGGAGAGATATTATATATATACAGACCTACAAGCACTTGGAATCAACAACTGGCAAGAGAAGGTCAACCAGAGAGACGAGTGGAGACGGATTGTATCTGCAGCAAAGAACCTCAATGGCTCGGAACGCTGAAGAAGAAGAAGAAGAAGAAGAAGAAGAAGAAGAAGAAGAAGAAGAAGAAGAAGAAGAAGAAGAAGAAGTGTCATGTTGTTGTCTCAGCACTACAGAGCTCAACATATGAAGTCAACCAAATTACTGATGTCGTCACTGCTTTGTCTGGGGCTCAACTATCTACCAGCGAGAGTTATTTTTCCGCTGTGTAGTGACTTTAACTATATAGTGTATGCTGTTTGATGTATATTTATGACATTCGTTTTGTTCCCCGTATCCATGCAACTACTGTGTTCGTCAGGAAAGAGGCGCTGGAACCTCTTGCTCCCGGTTGCCATGTAGCGAGTCAGAATGAATGACGTAATGGATAAGTCACAAAGAATCTGGGAAGTAATCTCGAACCAACAGATAGAAAAGGTCGCTACGTGACGTGAGAAGGTAGAAAACGTCACAAGGGCATAGTTTAGCAAAAAGTGAGTAGAGCTTGGACAGGGATCATCCGCTGCATGTAGCAATGGATATGGTAGAGGGTCATGGGCTGGGATGGGGCAGGTCCTGGATGGCACAGGCAGAACTTTCTATAAGTCAGGTGTGTGATATGGAGACTATCGATCGTGAAAGAGAGTGGTTTGAAGTTCCGGAAGACATGACGGACTGGCACAATGTAATAATAACACTAGGTCGTGAGTGCAGAGAATGGGCAGCGGGTCGCACTGAGTTTGAAGTGCAACAGCTGATCCAGAGCGGTACACATCAAGGTGACATAGTCATCTACACCGATGGGTCAGTGGTGGGAGACGGACGTGGTGGCTGGGGCTTTATTGCGGGGGCTAATGGGCGAGTCTTGAGAAAGGAGAGCCTGGCATATGAGACTGCGACCTCCAGCGTGAGAGTGGAGGTGGAGGCAGTAACAGCGGCATTCCGATGGCTAGAGAAGACTACTGCGGCACATGTTGTGTTCATTACGGATTCAAAGAATATGCTTGGCGGGGTGGAGAGGGGAGTGTTTCGTGTGGAATGGCTCTCGTCGCTTCGGGGGTCACAGATTGTGAGAATTGTATGGATATTTTGCCCTGGCCATGCGGGTGTACGGGGGAATGAGCGGGCTGATGGGCTCGCAGGGAATGCACCTCTTGGTGGTATCTTGCCTATGGACAAGTGGGAGGTGGTCGAGCGCTTGTGGGACCGAGTGGAGAGGGCGGAGGAACAGATTGAGAACCCATATGTGGAAAGAATGAGATTTCAGGGGATCGGCAGGGGTTCTGGAAGAATCTCAAGGCTGAGAGAGAAGACCAGGAGAACATTTAATCAGATAGCGGTGGGAACGATTAGTAGTATGTTCATTTCATTCATTTGTTTCTTTTTCTGTATCCAAGATATTCTAAAAACCCGTCTATAACATATATATTCAAAGGTATTTATGCGCTGTTCACCTTGTTTAGTAAGTGTCCAGGTCTCAAAGGAGTATGTTGCAATGGGAATGATGCATACCCTTAAAAATCAAATTGTTGTAGTTGTATCTGTCCCACTCCACAATTCATTCAGTTGTTTTAGTTTTTGAAGAGCAATAGATATTCGTCTTGTAATATTCTTTATTGTATCACCATTGTTGATAATTAATTATTGACCAAAGCTATTCGAAATTTTCCACCACCTCCAATTGTTCCTCATTAACATATATTTCTTTCTCCATAATAGTTTTATCTGTATGCATTATTTTTGTTTTTGCTATGTTAAGATATAGATTGTGATTTGAGCTATTCTGTTGGGTTGAGGTTATTTGGTGTTCTATACCATTCTGTGATGTGGATAGTAATACTGTATAATCAGCACATCGAATCTCTGGGTATTTCATGAGCACAGATATTTAAGGCATCATATAGCTCCCTATTCTAAAAGAAGAAGTCGCTGACGCTATGAAACATATGAAGAAAGGAAAAACAGCTGGGCTAGATGAAATCACAGTTGAAGAATTAGAAGTATTGGGAGAATTTGGGGTAGATATATTAACCAAAATACTGAATGATATTTACAACAGTGGATATTTACCGAACGATATGCTAAAATCTGTATTTATGGAAATACCAAAGAGACCAGGAGCAATTGAATGTGAAGATTTTCGTACAATTAACCTCATAAACCATGTCACTAAGCTTCTACTCAGAATTATAATGAGAAGAACAAGAAAGAAAATAAAAATTGAAATTAGTGAAGAACAGTATGGTTTTATGGAAGGAAAGGGTACAAACAATGCAATATATATATATATATATATATATATATATATATATATATATATATATATATATATATATATATATATATATATATATTACGAACACTAATAGAAAGGTTAATAAAGAAACAGAGAGACATATATTTATGATTCGTAGATTATACTAAGGCATTTGATAAAGTAAAACATGATGAGCTGATTAAAATGTTGAAAGATATCAACATTGATGGGAAAGATTTAAGAATAATAAAGAATATATACTGGAACCAAGAACCAAGTAAGCAGATGACATAGTATTGGTGGCGGATAATGCAACATACCTACAACAATTATAGGACATTGTAGTATCAGAGAGTGCACAGAAAGGACTCTCCTTGAATATCAAGAAAACAGTAACAATTGTGATATCAAAGAAAATGGGGACAACAAAATGTGACATAGAAATAGAAGGGGAAATTCTCAACCAAGTGGATAACCTAGGGGCACTTATAAGATCAGATGGAAGATGTACAACAGAGATTAACAGCAGAATAGGGCAGGGAAAAGCCATATTTCAGAAAATGAAGAGTATCTTATGCAATAAGTCACTGTCAATGAATGCAATAAAGAGAGTGCTAAGATGCTCTATAGAACCAGTTTTGCTGTATGGCAGCGAATCTTGGCATGTAAATGAACAAATTAGGAAGAACTTAGAAGCAACAGAGATGTGATTTGTAAGACAAATGTTGCGAATTCCTTGGACTGCCAGAGTAACTAACAACGATTGCCTGAAAGAGGCTAATGAAACTAGAATACTATATATAACAACAAGAAAGAGACAAACAGCTTTCTTTGGTCATGTGATGAGAAGAGAGGCATTGGAGAGCATCATTACAACTGGAAAGATCGAGGGGAAAAGAGGCAGAGGCTGACCAAGAGAAATGATGCTGGACGGATTGAGACGGTGGCATGGAGGAATATCATCAGCAGAGTTGATCCAGAACACCAAAGACCGAGACTTGTGGAGAGCCATGAACGCCTACGCCAGCCGGCACGGAACTTGATGATGATGGTGATGATCGCTTCCTGTTTATATCATCTCTGACATTTCTCATTATATTTTCGGCATACAGGTTATACAAATAGGGGGACAGCACACAGACCTGACGGACTCCTTGATTGATGTCAAATTAATAAGATGTCTCGCCATCTATTCTAACCACTGCTTGTTGGTCTAGATACATCATTTTTATGGGTGGAAATGTGGTGTTTCGTCTGGTGGAAAGTCCGTTTTCCTCATGATTTCCCAAAGTTTCTGACGTTACACAGTCAAATGCATTTTAATAATCCACAAAACATGAGAATAGGTTTACATTAATTTCACTACACTTCTCCATTATTAAACGCATGTTGAGTATGTGATCTCTTGTTCCTCTTCCTTGTCAAAATCTAGCTGGAACCCATTAAGAATTTTAGTAGAATTTTACTTGCATGACTGATCAGGGCAACAGTTCTATAGCTGTTGCATAATTTCAGCTTGTCCTTTTTTGGTAATAAATTGAAGATAGTTCTTTTCCAATCTTTTGGCCATATACCATATTGGTTCATTTATCTCATTCATATCCTCCAGTCATTCATATCATACATTCCACTGCAGTATTCCTGCCATCTTTCTATAATTTTTCTAGATTCTGTTAGGGTATTTCCCAACTTGCCACAGATAACATTAAATTGAGGTTGAACATTTCTTGTTAATAACTTCATTTCTTTGAACATTTCGTAATATCTTCCATTCTTATGATTGTGCTCTATTTTGGTACAGCAATAATGTATATATTGGTTTTTGTTCTTTCTGGTATTCTTTCGTATTTCTCGAGTTAAAGATTTATTCTTCATCCTGCTGTTATCGGTTTAACCTCCTTTATGTTTCAGTTCTCCTGGTTGTTTTATTAATTCAAAAGTGTCTGATGTAATCTATGGCGTATGTTGCCTTTTCTTGGTCGGAGTTAAATCTTTGACTGCAGTTATCAAGATATTTATCACAGCCTGCAATTCATAGGTTATAGTTGTAAGGATACAGCAGATAATATATCTACCGTTGGTGTCAGGTCTTAGTCAGATATGACTGAGCTACCGTATAACAGTAGACGGTACTATCTGCTTTCTGTTAGCGCCGAACGTTGGGCGGCGCTTACCAAACCCGACACCCCACATTGTGCCAGCGGCTTCGGGCGGAAGAGCGCAATTGGGAGGGTACAAGCCTTACCCTGGTGCGAGGAAAGGCAACCTAAAGACAAAATGTCATGGCAGGGCAGACCAGGCCCTAAGCCGTGGTTGGCGGCTGGTCTAGGATCGAAGCTCCGATAGGCGGACAGTTAGAGCATTTCTTTGCTGATCCGGAAGCTTCTCCAGCTTGTCTTGTTCCAGATGTAGAGGTGTTACCTTTCCTCTGGAGTGAACTAGGCAGGCCGAGAGAGGGATCATGCTGCATGGGCAACACATGGTCTCTATATTTTAGCCCAGGCGTTGTGCTATGGAGAGGCAATAACACCATCCCTGGTCTTAACTGGTCTCGGAATCAAAGCGAGAGGCAGCTGTTACGGGTTATAAGTCCCTGTCAATTGGCGTAGACATGGGGCGCCACGCGTTGCCTCTGACGGTGGGAGACACCTACAGGTGTCACTGATCAGCTACCGCCCGCCTCAAGCTGGGCAGCCCCCGGCCAATTGGGTGCTGATTCACCACAGCCCGCCTGCTTCAATGGGTGCTTGGGGCTAGGACAAAATCTGAATCGCAGGCTGTAAAACCAATGCACCAGGTACTAATAAAAAGAATAGAAACCTCAAGCTACGGCTTGCAACCTGGAACGTGAGAACCATGTGTCCAGGATTTTCCACTGACTTGACAAATATTGACGATGTGAGAAAAACGGCTGTGATTGATGCCGAACTCAATCGTCTTAACATTTATATTGCTGGCCTGCAGGAGACTCGCCTCTCTGAGGAAGGGTCACTCAGGGAAAACAATTACACCTTTTTTGGAAGGGTAGAGGGCAGGCAGAAAAAAAGGCAACACTGTGTGGGCTTTGCAGTGAAGAATTCGCTACTGGGAATGATTGCAATTCCAGCAGGAGGAAATGAAAGACTATTATCCCTGCGCTTGGCAACCTCTTGTGGTTGTGCCACCATTATTACTGCATATGCACCGACACTCGATTCCTCTGATGATGTGAAGGATTCGTTCTATGAGGAGTTAGAGTCCGTGATCAAGGCAGTTCCAAACTCTGACTACATTTATATGCTCGGTGATTTAATGCTCGTGTGGGCAAGGACTCGAGTTCATGGCCAGTATGCCTTGGAAAATACAACATCGGTCACATGAATGAAAATGGGCAAAGGCTGCTGGAGCATTGCACCAGAAATGACCTATGTATTACAAACTCCTTTTGTAAAACAAAAGAGCTGCATAAGGCCACATGGAAACATTCAAGATCAGGCCATTGGCACCAGCTGGACTTCATCATCACACGGAGACAACATCTGAACCATATATCATTGACTCGAAGTTACCACAGTGCTGACTGTGATACGGATCATTCTTTGGTTGTTGCAAGGGTTCGACTGAGACCAAAGAGAATCTACACAGCTAAACACAAATCTAGCCCCAGGATTAATATTATTAACACTCACGATCCTGAAAAGTGCTTTCAGTTTCAACAGCAACTTGAAGACGCTTTCACTGATACACCAGAAAATTGTACAATAAATGAAAAGTGGGATCATCTTAAGGAAACTCTTTATAAAACTGCCGTAGGGGTTAACGGTAGGTACTGTGGATCATAAGAGGCAGGACTGGTTTGCGGCAAACAGCCAGATTCTGCAGCCCTTGATTGATAAGAAGAAGATAGCTCTCTTAAAAAACAAGGAAAGACCAACGCGTAACACTCTGAGTGAGCTAAGGCAAGCTAGGAAGGATTGCAAAACGCTGCCAGGCAGTGTGCAAATGATTATTGGATCAAGTTATGTGAGTCCATTCAAATCGTAAGTGATAAGGGAAACATCAGAAGCATGTATGAAGGAATAAAGAAAGCCTGTGGTCCAGTGATCAAAAGAAGTGCACCATTGAAAACCTTGACTAGAGAAATCATAACTGATAAGAAACAGCAGATGGACAGATGGGTAGAGCACTATTTGGAGCTTTACTCAAGTGAGACCAAATTAGCGGATGATGCCCTCAACGCCTTAGAGACTCTACCAACTCTTGACCACCTGGACACACTTCCCACTATAACAGAAGTTAAGTGTGCTATAAATGAACTTGCATCTTGCAAGGCTCCAGATAAGGATGTGATTCCAATAGAGGTTATCAGGAGTGGGCAAGACACACTCGCTCTACAGGTCCACCAGCTAATAGAGCTATGCTGGAGAGAAGGACAAGTCCCACAGGATTTCAAAGATTCAAGCATCATAACATTGTACAAGAACAAGGGCGATCGGAGCGACTGCAACAACTATAGGGGTATCTCACTTCTGTGTATTGTTGGAAAAGTATTTGCCAGAATTGTTCTGCGCAGACTTCAAGTCCTAGGAGATCAAGTCTACCCCGAATCACACTGTGGCTTTCGACACAACTGGTCTACCATTGATATGATATTCTCAATGCGACAAATGCAAGGAAAATGCCGTGAACAGAATCAACCACTGTTTATTGCCTTCATCGACCTCACAAAGTCATTTTATTTGACCAGTCGTGAAGGTCTGTTCAAGGCACTAAAGAAGATTGGCTGCCCACCAACTCTTCTGTCCATTGTGGAATCGTTCCACACAGGTATGAAGGGAATAATCAAGTTTGACGGTGCAACTTCTGAAGAGCTTGAAATCAAGAGTGTAGTTAAGCAAGGTTGTGTACTAGCTGCCACCCTCTTTGGAATATACTTTTCACATCTACTGAAATATGCCTTTCGTGATCAGGATGGTGGTATATACATTCACTCATGCTCAGATGGCGGCCTCTACAATGTTCAGAGATTGAAGGCCAAGACCAAAATTAGGAGGGTACTTAACAGAGAGTTGCTTTTTGCAGATGATACTGAAGTTACGACCCACTCTGAGGAAGAATTGCAATGTCTACTATCTGCATTCTTCAATGCTTGTTCTGAATTTGGTTTAACAATTAGCAAAAAGAAGACACAGATTATGTCACAAGGTACACATGGGGTACCATCAATCTTTATTGACGACGCCGAACTAGAGATGGTTGACCATTTTATATATCTAGGATCAGTGGTAAATAGCAAATTATCCCTAGATCAGGAAATCAACATCCGGTTTGGTAAGGCAGCAACAACAATGAACAGGTTAAGAAAAATAGTCTGGGAGAACAGGAAACTCAATGCCAAAACAAAAGTCCTTGTCTATCAAACCTGTGTCCTTAGTACTCTTCTTTATCGCAGTGAAACCTGGACAACTTACTCACACCAAGAGAAACGTTTAAACAGCTTTCATATGCGGTGTCTGCGAAGAATTCTTGGTATTAAGTGGCAAGACAAAATCACAAATACTGAAGTATTGGAAAGATCAGGTTGTGTGATGGTTTATTCCATGCTTAGTCTTCGTAGACTTAGATGGATAGGGCATCTTAGGAGGAAGGATGATGGTAGAATACCAAAGGAAATCTGTTTTAGTGAATTGTAGATGGGTGAGAGATCTCAGGGTCTTCCTCTACTAAGATACAAAGATGTGTGTAAGCGGGACGTGATTGATACAGGCATTGATAATGCACATTGGGAGCAAGTCGCCGCCGAACGTGTTGCATGGAGGGCAAACATCAGAAATGCAATAAAGACAAAGGAGAAAATTATTGCAGATAAGTCACACACCGAGCGTGTGAGACGTAAGATGGTGCATGATGTTGGAAATGACCACGTGTTCACATGCACCCACTGTGAACGAACATTTACAGCGCGAATTGGCCTTATCAGTCACATTCGCTACCGCCATAGGTAAAAGTTATGATGCCTTTTTAAAGCGCAAACTATCGTCTGTCAAGACGGCAAGGTGCCAATGATATCTACCGCAGAAAATTCTTAAAACTCTATTACCCACTTCCTCCCTACGATGTACTTGTAGGGTACTTGAACAAATACATCTCGTAGATCAGTGGTTCTCAACCTTTTTTGGCCCGTGCCCCCCTTCACCATATTTTTAGGACGTCATTCCCCCCTCACCATATTATTAGAACGTCATTCCCCCCCTTTCGTATTTCCTCCCTAAAAATTACCCCCTGCCCCTACACAGTATACGTAATAATTGAAGCTAAATTTAATAGCACATACTAAAACAAGTCTAGACGTCCACATAAAACATGATTTGTGGGTCTACTTACTTTATAAAATGAATTTTAGAAGGGTGAGACGTACAGAAACGTAAAGTATGAAGAGAAAAACAAGATCAAGTAATCGTATCTTGTATTAACGCAATCTTAAAATAATCTTCATTTCCCCCCCCCCCCATGGAAACCCCAAAATTCCCCCCCCCCCAGGGGGGGGGGCGTGGGGGATTCCCCACGGTTGAGAACCACTGTCGTAGATGCTTTTTAAATAATTCGCCTAAGACGTTTCTCATGCAGATTATCAAGTGTGGCAACTTTTTTCACAACTGAAACTCACCCTTCCAATGCGTTGTTGTTGTTGTTGTTGTTGTTGTTGTTGTTGTTGTTGTCGTTGTTAGCATATTAACTGTTGGCAGTCCTTTATCATTTTGTAGAGGTTTCTATGCCTCTGAGATTCTCAAAGGACCCACAATTCAGTTACAGCATAGTACTGTATATATAAGTATGTACAGTCTATAGGGCATTCATGTCAGTAACAAATAAAGGTCCCTTGTACACACCTGAGGAGCTAGATGAACATTTGTATCAACCAAACACAGTTTGGGGTGATGCAGGGCATTTATGGGTCTTCTTTAAATGTTCATAATATATTAGACCCAGCATTAAGAAGAAGAAGCAGTATATTTTCACAGATTATTCTGCAAAAGGTATTCAATGGTTATATTACAATAAGCCTGCAATTCAGAAATGAGAAATTGGTATTTAGTTTATCAATCCTTACCTTCACAGGATCTTTTATCATCTTTCAGTTGGTAACCCCTCCTGCAGGAACAAAAAAATGTTCCTAGCACATTGACACAGTTTTGTTGGCAGACGCCGTCAACTTCACATTCGTCTACGTCTGTAAGCAATTCAATTAAAATATCAAGATATACTCAGTTTTCTTTATCAACATTATTTAATATGATTGTTTGTAAACTTTAAATGTATATAGTCTAACAGAAATATATCCCATTTTTAAATAAAGCAACGTATTATTTAATGTGTAAACTTTACATCCATACCCAATTACTCTGAGATCCATGACTGGGTATTACACCTACCAGTATAGTATGGATGTTTTTTTTGCGTATCCTTTTACAGGACTTAGCTGTCAACAGCAGCATCTTTCAGCTGTCTGTTGATCTCTTGGCAAGATTACGCTCAGTAGTTTGCCATTGCTTTCTGAGCGGCCGGCTCAATATCCGCAAGTCACGAGCGGGGGTCGAACCACCTCAGTTCTCGCTCCGCTGCGAGACTCTGCGTGATAAACGGGATTACAGAGAGAAAGTGTTGTAACCCCACAGCCAGAGAGACCGGCATAGTATGGATACAGAGTATATTACAAACATAGGCTAAATAGACAAGGCTGCTGTATCGTTTCGATGTGTCCAGATTTTGTGCTCTGTAAGTGCTCACAACGACATATATAGCAACAAAATACACTAATTTAACCAATTGTCTTGCCATTTTATGTTCCATATCAAAACTGCATATGTGATCAACTATTTCATTATCTCATCTCATAAGGTTCCTCTCGTACATTGCGGTGTCGAGGTGAAGCATAAACAGCGTATGGGCTTCATATATCGAGGTTCCAATCATCATCATCATCATCTTCAACTTCTGCGGTCAAGCGTCGTGGGGAGGAATAATTTGCGTTCCAGCGCCCGGTGGACGGCACTGGATAGTGTCATTCCGTGTGATTGTACAATGTCTTTGATGTCGTCAATACATTTTTTTTCTTGTACGTCCTCGTGGTCTCGTCGCAGATGATCTTTGATGTAAGGCCAGTGATTGTAGTTATTGGTGTTGCATTCTCACGACATGGCCAAACCACTTGATCTTCTGTCTTTCAATAAATGTGGCACAGGGTGTTGATCCCACTGTCTGTCTGATAACAGCATTTCTTACTCGGTCTCGGATTGTTAAGTTGGCAGCTCTCCTCAGGCATCTCATCTCGCAGGTATTGATTTTGCGATAGTGTGATTTGGATAAGTCCAAGTTCTAGATTCGTAGCATTGGGTTGGTGTGAATATGCTGTTTATTATCTGTCGTTTTTGCGGACATGGGCATTTTTGGATGTTTCAGTAAGGGTGATATGTAAGTGCACTAGCTTTTAGACATCTGATTTCGATTTCTCTGTCCAATCTACCATCTTCTGTGATCATACTTCCAAGATATTTGAATTCTTTAACTTATTTCAGAGTTGTGCTATTTATTTTTATACTTAGTGGGCCCAGCGATCTGCTAACTTGCATTACTTCGGTTTTGGCTGTGTTTATACTCATATTGTATCTGCTGCAGGTTGAACTCAGATTAGTAATATGATTTTGTAGTCTGCCCTCATCGCTGTAAAACAGGCACTGATCGTCTGCAAATAGAAGTTCATTTATTTCACGAGGATCAGTTGTTTCATCTGGAGTAAAGAGTTCTACATTTTCCGAATCTGTTCTGTCAAGACTTGCTTCTTTGGATATTCTGTCCATATAGATATTAAATAGCAAGGGTGAGAGCACACATCCCTGACTCACTCCTGTATTGACTGTGAACATATCTGATATACCTTCTTGTTCCAATGGAAAAGTTCCAATGGCCTCTGTAATTCCCTCTATCCATCGTTTAGGCGGCTTCCTCTTCCTCTGCTTCCGTCTGGTCTGTACACCACTGCTTATTGGGGTATACTGTTAGTTGGTAATCTTTATATGACAAAAACATTTAACCTGCTGTTTTCTGATAAAATCTAACGTTGCTGTAACCCCAACTTTAGTCCTGATTTCTTCATTTCTGATTGTCTCTCTTTGTGACACGTTTAGTATTCTTCTCAGGAATCTCATTTCTGTTGCTGTGAGGTTTCTTTTCTCTTTTTCTGTCATCCAGGTTTGGCATTTGTAGCATAGAGTTGGCAGAAAGATTATGTTGTATAGTGCTTTCTTAGTGGCTATTGATACATGTTTTTCTTTAGTATTGGTGCCAGTTAGTTCCCAGTGATTGGTTTGCCTTAGTGCATCTATTTTCGATCTCGTCTGCTTGGTCTACAAAGGCTAAATATAGTATCTCATTAAATTCGATTGATTTTTCTATTAGTTGTCTAAGAGCAAAGGTGGCATCTGTGCATCCTTTGTGTTTCTTAAATCCAAGTTGTGTTTCGTTTAGCTGTTGTTCTATTATAGATCGTAGTCTTTTCTCTAGAATTTTGCAGAATATTTTCCCTGTATGAATCAAAAGTGGAATGCCTCTGCATATTTTTTTTGTCTCTCTTACTGCCTTTGTGTTTCCAAACTGGTATAATTATGGCGCTTCTCCACTCTCGTGGTATCTGTTGTTCTATCCAAACATCGTTAAATAGTCTATATAGCCATTCTGTTTCTTCTTCCTTTTCTTGCTGCTTTAATTAGTTCATTTGTTATTTAGTCTTGTCCCCGTGATTTATTCAGTGGGGCTAATCTTATGGCTTCTCTAATTTCTTCTGTCAATATATCTGGTTTTAGTTCTTCGATGACATCTGTGTCAGTTTCTTGGATTCATGTGGCATCTGATGGAGTATTGAGAAGGTTTTCGAAGTACTGCCTCCAACCTTTTCAGATGTGTTTTTCCCCCACTTATTGGTTCTCATATTTCGCTGTTAATTATTTCAGTTGGGTCGAAGGGCTCTGCTCTGTTTCTCATTGCACTAATCTTTTTATAGAAGTTTCTAGTTGCCTCCTTGTAGTTTTTATTTAGGATTTCTCCATACCCATTCAGGTCTTTGTGTTTTTCTCTCTTTATTATTATATTCTCATGTCTTCTTGCTATTCTATATTCAATGTAATCATGTTCCTGTTTGCTTTTCACCCACTTTATATACTTTTCCTTTTTGTCTTTTACAGCTGTCTTTACTTCGGCGTTCCACCACCTTGTTATTTTCTTTATCGGTGTTTTGCGTTTTTAAATGGTTCCAGTGTTTAGAATATTTGATTTGAACATCTCCCTCCTTTCTTCTTCCACCGTTATCGTTCTAGAAGTAGTTTTATAAACATTTCATTTCATTCTCATAATATTCCATTACATTGGCACCTTTCCGTCTTGACAGACGATAGTTTGGTACATTGTGCTTCAAAAAGGCTTAATAACTACGATCCATGGCGGTGGTGAGTGTGGCTGGTAAGGCCAATTCTTGCTGCAAATGTTTGCCCACAGTAGGTGCATGCGAAAACATGGTCGTTTCCACCATTTTGCACCATCTTACGTCTCTCACGCTCTGTGTGTGCTTTATCTGCAATCATTTTCTCCTTTGTCTTTATTCCATTTCTGATAGTTGCCCTCCAAGCAACACGTTCAGCGGCGACGTGTTCCCATTGTGCATTATCAATGCCTGTATCAATCATGTCCCGCTTACACACATCTTTGTATCGTAGTAGAGGCCGACCCTGAGATCTCCTACCCGTCTGTAATTCACCAAAAAAGATGTCCTTTGGTATTCTACCATCATCCATCCTCCTAACGTGTCCTATCCATCTAAGTCTACGAAGACTGAGCATGGAATACACCGTCACACAACCTGATCTTTCCAATACTTCAGTATTTGTGATTTTGTCTTGCCACTTAATACCAAGAATTCTTCGCAGACACCGCATATGAAAGCTGTTTAAACGTTTCTCTTGGCGTGAGTAAGTTGTCCAGGTTTCAATGCCATAAAGAAGAGTACTAAGGACACAGGCTTGGTAGACGAGGACTTTTGTTTTGGCAGTAAGCTTCCTGTTCTCCCAGACTCTTTTTGCTAACATGTTCATTGTTGTTGCTGCCTTGCCAATCCTGATGTTGATTTCCTGATCGAGGGATAATTTGCTATTTACCTCTGATCCTAGATATGTAAAATGGTCTACTATCTCCAGTTCGGCGTCGTTAATAAAGATTGATGGTACATCATGTGCACCTTGTGACATAATCTGTGTCTTCTTTTTGTTAATTGTTAAACCAAATTCAGAACAAGCATTGGAGAATGATGATAGTAGATGTAATTCTTCCTCAGAGTGGGTCGTAATCGCAGCATCATCCGCAAAAAGCAACTCTCTGATTAGTACCCTGCTAATTTTGATCTTGGCCTTCAATCTCTGAGCATTATAGAGGCCACCATCTGAGCGTGAGTGAATGTATATACCGTCATCCTGATCACGAAAAGCATATTTCAGTAGAAGTGAAAAGTATATCCCAAAGAGGGTGGGGGCTAGTACACAACCTTGCTTAACTCCACTCTTGATTTCAAACTCTTCTGAAGATGAGCCATCAAACTTGATTATACCCTTCATGCCTGTGTGGAACGATTCCACAATGGACAGAAGAGTTGGTGGGCAGCCAATCTTCTTTAGTGCTTTGAACAGACCTTCACGACTGACCAAATCGAATGCCTTTGTGAGGTCGATGAAGGCAATAAACAGTGGCTGATTTTGTTCCCGGCATTTTTCTTGCATCTGTCGCAATGAGAATATCATATCAATTGTAGACCGGTTCTGACGGAAGCCGCACTGTGATTCGGGGTATACTTGATCTCCCAGGACTTGAAGTCTGTGCAGGACAATTCTGGCAAATACTTTCCCAACAATACACAGAAGTGAGATACCCCTATAGTTGTTACAGTCGCTCCGATCTCCCTTGATCTTGTACAGCGTTATGATGTTTGAATCTTTGAAATCCTGTGGGACTTGTCCTTCTCGCCAGCATAGCTCTATTAGCTGGTGGATCTGTAGAGCGAGTGTGTCTTGCCCACTCCTGATTACCTCTATTGGAATCCCATCCTTACCCGGAACCTTGCCAGATGCAAGCTCATTTATAGCACACTTAACTTCTGTTATAGTGGGAAGTGTGTCCAGGTGGTCAAGAGTTGGCAGGGCCTCTATCGCGTTGAGGGCATCATCCGCTAGCTTGGTCTCACTTGAGTAAAGCTCTAAATAGTGCTCGACCCATCTATCCATCTGCTGTTTCTTATCAGTGATGATTTCTCCAGTCAAGGTTTTCAGCGGTGCACTTCTTTTGATCATTGGACCACAGGCTTTCTTTATCCCTTCATACATGCTTCTGATGTTTCCCTTTTCACTTGCGATTTGAATGGACTCACATAACTTGATCCAATAGTCATTCGCACACTGCCTGACAGCCTTTTGTACATCCTTCCTCGCTTGCTTCAGATCACTCAGAGTGTTACGCGTTGGTCTTTCCTTGTTCAATCAAGGGCTGTAGTATCAGGCTGTTTGCCGCAAACCAGTCCTGCCTCTTATGATCCACAGTGCCGTAAACCCCTACCGCTGTTTTATAAATAGTTTCCTTAAGTTTACTCCATTTATCATTTACTATACAATTTTCTGATTTATCATTGAAAGCGTCTTCAAGTTGCTGTTGAAATTCAAAGCACTTTCCAGGATCGTGAGTGTTAGTAATATTAATCCTGGGGCTAGACTTGTGTTTAGCTGTGTAGATTCTCTTTGGTCTCAGTCTAACCCTTGCAACAACCAAAGAATGATCTGTATCACAGTCAGCACTGTGGTAACTTCGAGTTAATGATGTATGGTTCAGATGTTGTCTCCGTGTGATAATGAAGTCCAGCTGATGCCAATGGCTGGATCTTGGATGTTTCCATGTGACCTTATGCATCTCTTTTGTTTTAAAAAAGGAGTTTGTAATACATAGGTCATTTCTAGTGCAATGCTCCAGCAGCCTTTGCCCATTATCATTCATGCGACCGATGTTGTATTTTCCAAGGCACACTGGCCATGAACTAGAGTCCTCGCCCACACGAGCATTAAAATCACCGAGCATATAAATGTAGTCGGACTTTGGAACTGCCTTGATCGCAGAGTCTAGCTGCTCATAGAACGTATCCTTCACATCATCAGAGGAAGTGAGTGTCGGTGCATATGCAGTGAGAATGGTGGCAAAACCACAAGAGGTTGCCAAGCGCAGTGATAATAATCTTTCATTACCTCCAGCTGGGATATCAATCATTCCCAGTAGCGAATTCTTCACTGCAAAGCCCACACCATGTTGCCTTTTTTCTGCCTGCCCTCTTCCCTTCCAAAAAAAGGTGTAATTGTTTTCCCTGAGTGACCCTTCCTCAGCGAGGCGAGTCTTCTGCAGGCCAGCAATATCAATGTTAAGACGATTGAGTTCATCATCAATCACAGCCGTTTTTCTCACATCGTCAATATTTGTCAAGTCAGTGGAAAATCCTGGACACATGGTTCTCACGTTCCAGGTTGCAAGCCGTAGCTTGAGGTTTCTATTCTTTTTATTAGTACCTGGTGCATTGGTTTTACAGCCTGCGATTCAGATTTTGTCCTAGCCCCAAGCACCCATTGAAGCAGGCAGGCTGTGGCGGATCAGCACCCAATTGGCTGGGGGCTGCTCAGCTTGAGGCGGGCGGTAGCTGATCAGTGACACCTGTAGGTGTCTCCCACCGTCAGAGGCAACGCGTGGCGCCCCATGTCTACGCCAACTGACAAGGACTTATAACCCGTAACAGTTGCCTCTCGCTTTGATTCCGAGACCGGTTAAGACCAGGGATGGAGTTACTGCCTCTCCATAGCACAAAGCCTGGGCTAAAATAAAGAAACCATGTGTTGCCCATGCAGCATGATCCCTCTCTCGGCCTGCCTAGTTCACTCCAGTGGAAAGTTGACACCTATAATCTGGAACAAGACAAGCTGCAGAAGCTGCCGGATCAGCAAAGCAATGCTCTAACTGTCCGCCTGTCGGAGCTTCGATCCTAGACCAGCTGCCAACCAAGGCTTAGGGCCTGGTCTGCCCTGCCATGATATATTTTGTCTTTGGGTTGCATTTCCTCGCACCAGAATAAGGCTAGTACCCTCCCAATTGCGCTCTTCCGCCCGAAGCCGTTGGCACAATGTGGGGTGTCGGGTTTGGTAAGCGCCGCCCAACATTCGGCGCTGACAGAAAGCAGGTAGTACCGTCTACTGTCATACGGTAGCTCAGTCATATCTGACTAAGATCTGACTAAAAAATATTCCATTACTGTATTAGTATTTACAAAATACTTACTGTGTTAGTATTTACAGAAAGTGCCTTGCGTATACACTATGGCAAGCAATTAAGTTAAAGGAATTTTACGAATAACTCTTTTGAATAGTCAAATAGTCAATTTTGAACAGTGATGATAGTCATCATCAGCATCAAGTGCCCTGCCAGCTGGCGTAGGCGTTCATAGCTCTCTACAGATCTTGGTCTATGGTGTTCTGGATCAACTCTGCTGATGATATTCCTCCATGCCACTGTCTCAATCCATCCAGCATCATTTCTCTTGGTCTGCATCTGCCTCTCTTCCTCTCGATGTTTCCCGTGGTCACGATGTTCTCCAATGCCTCTCTTCTCATCACACGACCAAAGAAAACTGTTTGTCTCTTTCTTATTGTTGTATATAATGTTCTAGTTTCATTAGCCAGTCTCAGTTTATTATAATAGTCCATTACCCCATGTGGACAACAATCACCTTCGGATTGATAGGACTGTAAGGGTAAAACCATATTCAGCTGCTTCGGTGGCTGTCTAATCACAGGACTATCATTCTGAGCCTGTGATGGACCCTAACTCCTTGAGGTTGAACAGGGTAGGGGTAATGGTGGAATCGAATTGAACAGCCCGTCTCAGGCAGTCGTTGTTAGTTACTCTGGCAGTCGTTGTTAGTTACTCTGGCAGACCAAGGAATTCGCAACATTCGTCTCAGGAACCACATCTCTGTTGCTTCTAATTTCTTCCTAATTTGTTCATTTACATTCCACGATTCACTGCCATACAGCAAAACTGGTTCTACATTGCATTTCAGCACTCTCTTTCTTACATTCAGTGAAAGTGACTTATTCATCATGTTCTGAAATGCGGCTTTTGTTTGCCCTATTCTGCTCTTAATCTCTGTTGTACATCTTCAAACTGATGTTATAAATTCCCCTAGGTATTTAAAATGTTCCCTTCTATTTCTATGTCACATTTTGGTGTCACCAGTTTCTTTGATATCATCATTGTCACTGTTTTCTTGATATGCAAGGAGTTCTTTCCTTGCACTCTCTGCCACAACAATGTTCAGCAATTTTTGTAGGTCTGTTGAATTATCTGCCACCAATATGGTGTCATCTAAATAGCGTATATTATTTATATTATAACCTCCAACTAATATTCCTGGCGTCTCTTTGATCTCTCTCATTATTACTTCGCTATATAAAGAAAAGAGATCTGGTGACAAGACATACCCCTGTCGTACTCCTAGCTTTATATGTTCGTAACTACCCTCTTTATTTACCATTTTAATTGATGCTACTTGGTTCCAGTAAATATTCTTTATTATTCTTAAATCTTTCCAATCAATGTTGATATCTTCCAACATGTTAATCAGTTCATCATGTTTTACTTTACCAAATGCCTTAATATATTCTATGAAGCACAAATATATGTCTTCCTGTTTGTCTATTGACTTTTCTATTAGTGTCCGTAATGTATAAATTGGTGGTAGAATACCAAATTAGTATAAATTGATGGTAAAATACCAAAGGACATCTTTTTTGGTGAATTGCAGATGGGTAAGAGATCTCAGGTTCGGCCTCTACTACGATACAAAGATGTGTGTAAGCGGGACATGATTGATACAGGCATTGATAATGCACATTGGGAGCAAGTCGCCGCTGAACATGTTGCATGGAGGGCAAACATCAGAAATGGAATAAAGACAAAGGAGAAAATGATTGCAGATAAGTCACACACCGAGCGTGTGAGACGTAAGATGGTGCATGATGGTGGAAATGACCACGTGTTCACATGCACCCACTGTGAACGAACATTTACAGCGCAAATTGGCCATATCAGTCACATTCGCTACCGCCATAGTTAAAAGTCATTATGCCTTTTTAAAGCACAAACTATCGTCTGTCAAGACGGCAAGGTGCCAATGTATAAATTGCATTGTTTGTGTCCTTTCCCTCCGCAAATCCATACTGTTCTTCACTAATTTCCATGTTTATTTTCTTTGGTTCTTTTCATTATGATTCTGAGTAGAAGCTTAGTGATATGGTTTATGAGGTTAATTGTACGAAAATCTTCACATTTAATTGCTCCTGGTCTTTTTGGTATAGCTATAAATACAGATTTCAGCATATCACTGGATAAATATCCACTGCTGTAAATATCATTCAACATTTTGGTTAATATATCTACACCAAATTCTCCTATTTTCTTCTAATCTTAATCCTAAATTCTCCTAATTCTTCTATTGTGATTTCATTTGGCCCAGCTGTCTTTCCTTTCTTCATGTTTTACAGCGTCAGCGACTTCTTCTTTTAGAATAGGTGGAGCTTCTAAGTTACTTCCTTCTGTTAATTCTTCCCTTTCTCCATCATATAATTCTCTTATATATATATATATATATATATATATATATATATATATATATATATATATATATATATATATATATATATATATATATTCCACCTCTTCATTATAGCACCTTACTTTCTCCAATAATATCTTTTCTGTTTTTTTTTTTTTTTTACAGGAACGATTTTAAATAGTGCGAACCAGAAATTGTGCGTGTGTTATGTCTCAACTTATTCGCCCTGCCTGGCAACATACTTCGTCCACCTGTCCACTAGATTCTTAATGCCTTCTAGGAAAATAACTATTTGGGTGTGGCCTTAAACCAATTTTGCACCGCCTCCATTACCTCGTTTTCATCCTCTGACCACGCAAATGTTCTTTCAAGAGTCCTACAAGTGAAAGTCCTATGGCGCTAAGTCTGTGTTGTATGCTGGGTGTTTCAAGTCATCAGATTTCAGATTACAATTAATGTAAATGGGAGGTAAATTAAAATGTAAACATTTGGGACAAATAATGTCATATTGTCTTATAAAAGTACTGGAGAGTATGAAAAAGGCCATCGTGGTCTCATACTTGACGACGGAAAACTTCCAACTTCACCTTCAAGTGGCTGAGAATTGACGTCACACAGAACGCAGCCATGGGGTCAGTGTATCCTCATTTTAGACATCGGCAACTCTACAATTGACCAGAGTAGGACACCCACTTGTCCTGACAGTCCAAAATCGCTATCAAATACAGAGGTAACATACCTATGATTGGATGCCACAGGGAACCACCATATTAAATTTCCAATTTCTTATGAAACAGACTGAAGTTAGAAATTTATAATTCAAAGAAAAAGGTAACACTAAATATGATATTACACTAAACATGAAAATGCTTAACCAAGTTAATAAATTTTTTAAAAATTGTTTGGGAAATCTGCGTGACAGATATTAATACAAAGAAAGCTGAATTTCAGAAGGTAAAAGGTATCTCCTGTAATAAATCACTTTCTCCGAATGTCAAAAAAAGAGTACTGAAATGTTATGTCAAACATGTTCTGGTGAATGGTAGCGGATCTGTGAAAGCGAACTAACAAATTAAGAAGAATTTGAAGTTAGTGGAGTTGTTGTTTCTGAGACGAATGCTGCGAGTATCTGGGACTGCCAGACTGACTAACGACGACTGCCAGGAAGCGGCTAGTGAAAGTAGAACATTATGTACAACTTAAAAAACAGACAAAGCAATGTTCATTAGTATATACTAAGTTTGGAGAATATCGTGACGACTGGAAAGACAGAGGTACAAGAGGCAGAGGCAGAATACGAAAAATGATGCTTGATGGTCTAAGGCCTTGTCTAAGAAGACAATGAGGGAAGTCAGTAGTATAATGGACCCAAAAGAGAGATGTTTGGAGAGGCATAATTGTCTACGCCCTTTGACAAGTCACATGATGACGATGAAAGCCGGATAGAATATGTCCTATCAACTGGAGATGTCTCCTTCCTCCACTAGCATGCAGGAACCCCACGAACAGAAATGAAGTGTCCTCGTAGACCTGTAAATAGGGTTATATGATGCAATGGCTGGATGGTGAATGACTACAATGTTTAGAAGTTGAAAAGTTTATTATGACCGGTGATTGTTAGACATATGTGTCGAGACACTCTGGTTAATTTAACATGATAATTTCATCAATAGAGACGGTAGGTTCGAATCATAGCTCATCACAATAACTTATAATTTGAATATATTTTAGTGTGTCCTCTAGCAATGAGAGATTCCTAGAAAAGACACATGAAAACCGTAAATTGATGAGATAAATTAGATGTAGACGGGTAGCCTTGCGGGCACGTTATGAAGAGAGAAAAAAAAACCATAAAAACTTAGTGAGGGGAAAGGCAAAGAGACATGGATGGCTTGGCCACATAGCATAAGGACAAGAACAAAGGCTCCATTCCAAGACTGGTGATCCTATGAGATTGCGATCCATGTCCAGCCACGCTTACCGGCATAGCACATCATGAATGAATGAACATATCTTTTGATTAATAGTAAAGAAGAATGTCGCGACAAAAAGTTCAGCACAGATGTTGATATCTACTGCTAGAAAACGGGAGCAGTGGAAATCGGCATTTACCATTTATTGAAGATGGCCGTTAATATACACTGGATAAGGTCAGCATAGCCAAATGGATAAGAATACATGTACTTAAACATCCGGTGTGTTGATGCCGAGGTAAGGGGTTCAACCCCTACACCTGGACAGTTGGACTAAAATGTTGACCTTTCGTCCTTGACTTGGGGACATTAATTACAAGTACCTCTGAAGTCGGAGTGGATTTGCCTGATGGCGAGAGACACTGTTAATAGGGAAAGCTAATCCACACATGCAACATACAGTCCAGCACTACTAGAAGTCGTGTGTATGGACTACGCTTGAGTTCAAAGTGAGCGAGAACAAAGAAATAAACTGGATGAAAACTGAGTTAACACATGAAGTGTGCCAGAATGAGCCATGGTATTAACACATGAAGTGTGCCAGAATGAGAAATGGTATTAACACATGAAGTGGGCCAGAATGAGACATGGTATTAACACATGAAGTGGGCCAGAATGAGCCATGGTATTAACACATGAAGTGGGCCAGAATGAGCCATGGTATTAACACATGAAGTGGGCCAGAATGAGACATGGTATTAACACATGAAGTGGGCCAGAATGAGACATGGTATTAACACATGAAGTGGGCCAGAATGAGACATGGTATTAACACATGAAGTGGGCCAGAATGAGCCATGGTATTAACACATGAAGTGGGCCAGAATGAGACATGGTATTAACAAATGAAGTGGGCCAGAATGAGACATGGTATTAACACATGAAGTGGGCCAGAATGAGACATGGTATTAACACATGAAGTGGGCCAGAATGAGCCATGGTATTAACACATGAAGTGGGCCAGAATGAGACATGGTATTAACACATGAAGTGGGCCAGAATGAGCCATGGTATTAACACATGAAGTGGGCCAGAATGAGACATGGTATTAACACATGAAGTGGGCCAGAATGAGCCATGGTATTAACACATGAAGTGGGCCAGAATGAGCCATGGTATTAACACATGAAGTGGGCCAGAATGAGACATGGTATTAACAAATGAAGTGGGCCAGAATGAGACATGGTATTAACAAATGAAGTGGGCCAGAATGAGCCATGGTATTAACACATGAAGTGTGCCAGAATGAGGAATGGTATTAACACATGAAGTGGGCCAGAATGAGACATGGTATTAACACATGAAGTGGGCCAGAATGAGACATGGTATTAACAAATGAAGTGGGCCAGAATGAGACATGGTATTAACAAATGAAGTGGGCCAGAATGAGCCATGGTATTAACACATGAAGTGTGCCAGAATGAGGAATGGTATTAACAACACATGAAGTGTGCCAGAATGAGACATGGTATTAACAAATGAAGTGGGCCAGAATGAGCCATGGTATTAACACATGAAGTGTGCCAGAATGAGACATGGTATTAACAAATGAAGTGGGCCAGAATGAGCCATGGTATTAACACACGAAGTGTGCCAGAATGAGCCATGGTATTAACACATGAAGTGTGCCAGAATGAGACATGGTATTAACAAATGAAGTGGGCCAGAATGAGCCATGGTATTAACACATGTAGTGTGCCAGATTGAGCCATGGTATTAACAAATGAAGTGGGCCAGAATGAGCCATGGTATTAACACATGAAGTGTGCCAGAATGAGCCATGGTATTAACACATGAAGTGTGCCAGAATGAGACATGGTATTAACAAATGAAGTGGGCCAGAATGAGCCATGGTATTAACACATGAAGTGTGCCAGAATGAGCCATGGTATTAACAAATGAAGTGTGCCAGAATGAGACATGGTATTAACAAATGAAGTGGGCCAGAATGAGCCATGGTATTAACACATGAAGTGGGCCAGAATGAGCCATGGTATTAACAAATGAAGTGGGCCAGAATGAGACATGGTATTAACAAATGAAGTGGGCCAGAATGAGACATGGTATTAACAAATGAAGTGGGCCAGAATGAGACATGGTATTAACACATGAAGTGGGCCAGAATGAGCCATGGTATTAACAAATGAAGTGGGCCAGAATGAGCCATGGTATTAACAAATGAAGTGGGCCAGAATGAGACATGGTATTAACAAATGAAGTGGGCCAGAATGAGCCATGGTATTAACAAATGAAGTGGGACAGAATGAGCCATGGTATTAACAAATGAAGTGGGCCAGAATGAGCCATGGTATTAACAAATGAAGTGGGCCAGAATGAGCCATGGTATTAACAAATGAAGTGGGCCAGAATGAGCCATGGTATTAACACATGAAGTGGGCCAGAATGAGCCATGGTATTAACACATGAAGTGGGCCAGAATGAGACATGGTATTAACAAATGAAGTGGGCCAGAATGAGCCATGGTATTAACAAATGAAGTGGGCCAGAATGAGCCATGGTATTAACAAATGAAGTGGGCCAGAATGAGCCATGGTATTAACAAATGAAGTGGGCCAGAATGAGCCATGGTATTAACAAATGAAGTGGGCCAGAATGAGCCATGGTATTAACAAATGAAGTGGGCCAGAATGAGACATGGTATTAACACATGAAGTGGGCCAGAATGAGACATGGTATTAACACATGAAGTGGGCCAGAATGAGACATGGTATTAACAAATGAAGTGGGCCAGAATGAGCCATGGTATTAACACATGAAGTGGGCCAGAATGAGCCATGGTATTAACAAATGAAGTGGGCCAGAATGAGCCATAAGTTGAGAATTAACAATATGTTAGTGTTATACCTTTAAATTCAGGCACGTCTAAGTTCAGAGAACTTTGTATAGTTGTTCTGACATCAGTTTGTATTGAAATAGAACCCAAAAAAAATTTAAAAAAAAATATATATATATATATATATATATATATATATATATATATATATATATATATATATATATGTGTGTGTGTGTGTGTGTGTGTGTGTGTGTGTGTGCGTGCGTGCGTGTGTGTACGTACACTAATTAAAAAAATCGGGGGGGGGGGGGCTGAGTGGTCTCGAGGTATGGTGTCCGCCTCAAGTGCTGGAGGTCCCGGGTTCAGGCCTCGGTGAGGACCGGGATTATTTAAAATATCCTCCTGGACTTCCAGTAATAAAATTTCCCCTGGTCTCTGGGTAGTGAGATCGGACGCCCGTGTGTATTGTTGTCTCTGGGTAGTGAGATCGGACGCCCGTGTGTATTGTTGTCTCTGGGTAGTGAGATCGGACGCCCGTGTGTATTGTTGCGACACGTAAAAAATCCCTTGGCAGTTGGAAATCGAAAAAGAGTAGCCTAACGGCGCTGCCCGGGCAAAATTTCGAGTTAAAAATCTACCCAAAGTATTTCAGGATCCTCGCCGATGCAACGGAGTTCGTGCATTGAGCTGAGTTTCTCCAGACTCAGGTTTGAGTTAGGAGGAAAACGGAGCACTTATGGGTTAAATCGTGTGCCGTGTTGTTGATCCAACGACTAAACTAAACTAAACGTACACTAATGCATTCACAATTATTTCTGAGGTTCTAATATTATTGAATGAATTATGCAACCTGTACATCCATCATTGTCATCAGATACGAGTCCATCAATGCAGTCACATTTAAAAGAGCCAACCGTGTTTACACATCTAGAGTTAGAAGGACAAATAGCTGCACCATACGAGCATTCATCTACATCTGAGAGAAAACATACATACACGTTATAACACAAAGCATGCCTACATTATATAATTCATATATGCAGTGTGATACGAATAGGGAAAACAAGGCCAATGCAAGTGATTTCATAAATTAGTGAATGATAACATATTGAAAGAGCGTAACATACACAAGCAGTAGTGATGCAGGTTCTTTATCTCGTAATTTAATGTGCAAACCTTGTTTCTTATACATTAATTATCTTCAGTAACATGCGGTTAGTAATTTATAATTATTTATATTTCTGCTGCCAAGTGTTTGTTTTTTTTCTACCGTTTTGCTTCTTTAATGGGTCTTCTTCGTATTCGTCTTTCTTCTTCCTCTTCCTCCGTTTCCGTTTCTTTTACTTCCTCTTCCCCTGCTTCCGTTTCTTATACTTCCTCTTCCTCCGTTTCCGCTTCTTCTTCTTCTTCTTCTTCTTCTTCTTTATTTGTCTTCCTTATTTTTCTTTGTCTTGTGAGATTAGATAAATACTGTCGCTCGCACACAGAGGAAGAACTCTTCTCTCGTCACAATACAGCTCCCGGTTAGTGAGGATGGGAACCGCCATGTTGTCTGTAGTTTTTATGGACCATTTCAACTGTTTAGGTGCACTTCCCAGTATTTCTCAGTCTATATATGCACGCTTCATCTCCCTTTGGCAAAGAGCAGTTTGGTAATGATGTCCTTATCTCTGGATATCTCTTAGACCGTTTTCTGCCTCGCAATATTCTATTCATGACTGTTGTCTAATCACATATTTCAGGATGGGGAAAACTATAACAGCATTAGGAACATGGGTAGCAGAGATTAAGGGCAGCATCGTTTACTTCTTATAATTCATGTTGTTTGATGTTGGTTATAGTATCTGTCCACGATGCTTTGTTTCGTGTACTGGTTCATTTCTGTTACCAATGTTCCACCAAGATACGATGTAAAACTGTCTATCATTGTTTCGCTCGGTCTTCCGCTGCCTCTAATCCCTTTTAGCTTCTCCGTTGTCACATTGAAATCCATTTTCCCCTTCTCATGATGTGCTCAAGGAATGTTGACTGTCTGCTTCTGATGCAAGTAACCAGTTCTCTTTTATCTTTGGCAACATTTTTAACAACCATTTCTTTGAACTGTAGTTTCAAAGCTTACTTTAAGAGAGAGAGAGAGAGAGAGAGAGAGAGAGAGAGAGAGAGAGAGGAGAAGAGAGAGAGAGACAGAGAGAGAGAGAGAGAGAGAGAGAGAGAGAGAGAGAGAGAGAGAGAGAGAGAGAGAGCAGACAATGCCAAGAAAAAGCTGTATTTCAGATTCTCATTGAAAGAGGGAAAAAGACAGTGTTAAAGTGTTAAATCGAACATTTTCTTCTGTATGAAGATGAATCTTAGAATGTGAATGAACAAGTTAGGATGAGCTTGAGGGCTGCGGAGATTTGATTTCTGAAGCGAATATTACGAATATCTTGAAGTAAGTAACAACAATTGCTAGGAAGAGACTACTGAAAGTAAATTTCATATCACCTATAGGAAAAAAAGAACGGTATGCTGTGGTTATGTAATGAGAAAAGAGACAAAGAAAATTAAAGAGATGACTGGACAAATAATCAGTAGGAGGCGTTTTCTGCTTTTAGATAGATACAGATCTAGAGAAATAATGCTGGATTGCCTAAGACGATGATTTCCTTTTTTTTTTTTTGGTTGTTGTTCTGTTTTGCAAAGCTGTGTCTCTGTAGACAGTGGATGTAGCTCTTGACCTAGAGGATGCGTGTAACAGGGTTAGGTATGATCGATTGATATACACTCTTGTGGATATGGAGGTCTGTCATTGGCTTGTCAGATGGGTTGCGGCAGTCCTTTATGAGCGTAAGGATGCACTGCGCATTGGTTCCTGGACTTTTGATCCCTGTTGCCACAGGGATCTCCCTAGTCCCCAGTGCTCTTTAATGTCTACACCAGGGAAATCGGAGCTATTGAGGCACTAGGTGTTGGTAAAATCTTGACATTTGCAGATGACGTGATGTTGTACAGACAGGGCAGAGATAGGGAAAGTTTGGCTGCAGATTTACAGATGGCAAGAAATATGGTGACAGAGTTGTGCAGGGAAGCAGGGGTCGTTATTAACCCAGACGAGACATCGGTTGTGTGGTACTCCCTGGATAACCGGATTGTCAAGGCAGGTGTCCCATGTATTATATTGAATGGATGCCCTCTTAGTAGAGTAAACTGAAGTAATTGGGTTATAATTGGGTTATAAATTTAATTTTTAATAAGTTGTAATTGGGTTATAAATAAATTTTAAAAAATCACCTTCAACAGGTGTATGTCTTTTAAAGATCACGAGGAGGTATTGGTGGTGAAGGTTGGTAGGAGACTTAATACACTGAGTGGGATGTCAGCAACCGGGGTAGAGCAGAGGATGCTTTACAGGATCCCTCAGCAGTTAGTAATTTCTGTCACTGAGTATGGTTTGGGGCTCCTGACAGTATCAAAGAGCCAGCTTGAAAGGTTAGGGAGCATACAAAATGCGGCCATGCAGGTGATTCTGGGGTGCACAAAGGACACACCAATTATATGCATGAGGCACATCCTGGCACTACCAACAATGGCGGATAGGCATAGGGTCCTTCAGGCCAAATGGTACCTGAGAGTTGCTGCAGATAGGGATCACTCCCTGCATGAAGCCATGTTCAAGGGTTATATAGACTAAGACAAGGCAGGTCCTGGATGGCACAGGCAGAAATATCTATACGTCAGATTTATGATCTAGAGACCATAAATCGTGAAAAAGAGTGGGTTGAAGTACCGATAGACGAGTGGTTGGGTTTTCATTGCGAAGGCAAATGGACGATTCTTGAAAAAGGAGAGTATGGCATATGAGGCTACGACCTCCAGCATGAGAATGGGGGTGGAAGAAGTCACAGTGGCATTCCGTTGGTTAGAGGAGACCACTGCAACACACATTGTCTTCATTACGGACTCAAGGAGTATGCTTAGTAAAATGGAGATAGGAATGTTTCGCGTGGAATGGCTCACCTCGTTTCAGAGGTTACATATTGTAAGAATTGTAGGGATTTTTAGCCCTGGCCACGCGGGAGTGTGGGCGAATGAACAGGCTGATAGTCTGGCAGTGAATGTACCTTTTTCTGGTCTATTAACCATAGAGGTGGTCGTGCGCATATGGGACTAGGTGGAGAAGGTGGAGGAACAGATTGAGAACCCTGTGTGGAAAGGGTGAGAATGCGGGTGATTGGCAAGAGTTCTGGTAGATTTTCAAACCTGAGAGGGAAGACCAGGACAACTTTCAATCAGATAGCGGTGGGATCCATTAGTAGTGTGACTCTTCGCTGGCTGTTGAATGAGGGGATGGAAAGCAAATGGGAATGTTCTGACTGCAGTGATGTCGGTTCTTAGTTCAACTCAACTCTGTAGAGGTTTAAAAAATTCGAACAATGATGTAGGCTGGCTCATTAACACCATGAGGCTTGAAAACTGAAATACAGTACTAGGGTCATATTAATTATCTATATGAATTGGAAAGAATAGTGATGAAAGATATTGTTCCTGGAAGAAGCAATCAGGGGTCGCCCCGCACGGAGATGGGCACATGGTATTGCAGACACGTTGGATATGAAGGTGAATGAGGCAGGAGAGATGGCCAGAGATCGAGAGGCTTCACCCCATCATTGAAGCACTCAGTAGCCCTACTGTGAGTTTAGATGAAATTTAGATTATTGATGTGATCGCCTGATGCGACACAGGATACTCATGTTACCAATACCGGCGCCCCTTGCAGTGCCCCGGGGTATGATGGGAAGCCGCTCTGGAAAAGTTATAAATAGGAGTGCCCGTCAGTTTTCCGCTCTCTCGAACTGTAACAACGGTGACCGAGGGAGCGATTTTGCTCATAGCAAATAGGGAGGCCTAAACCAGCGCTCCCCAGTTACTGGACCAGAGCAGGGAGTCACCAATGCCTCTAGATTTAACCAAGACTGGCCTGTGTGGTCCACAGCGCAGTTGATGGGGTACACAAGCCCCGAAAGGACCGAGGAAATCCATGAAAATGACTGGCAATTTTTAAGCCCGATCTAGGTGAGTTAAACATATTTAGGTAGCCTAACTAAAAATAGGATAGGAGTGCCTCTGCTAGTCTCCAACAGGAATCTCCAAACTTATAACATTCACCGGGTTGAGGTAGAATTTGGTGTAGTTCGGTTTATAGTTTTACAGAAGTCTGAAGAGCTCTTTTGTCCCTAATTGACTGGAATAGTAGAGTTATCTTCGCAAGTAAAATGGCGATAGCCGGCAGAATTATGACAACATAGGTTTTTACTATGAAATCTTGGGAAGATAATGTGGTAGTTTCCCCTTGCCTTCCACATTCACATGGTGGTCTTTTAACTCTGCCTTTGACAGCCATTTCCGACTGTCAGGACAAGTGAGTGCCCTGCTCTGCTCAGCTGCAGAGTTGTCCACTTATGCCGGTGGATACACGGTCCCCAGAGCTGTGTTAGCCACACCGTAGTGTGTTTCCATCCTCTACCTTGTGGAGGTGCAGTTGGGATTTTCGAAAATTTTCGATTTTTGGAAAGATCGAGGGGAAGAGAGGCAGAGGCAGACCAAGAGAAATGATGCTGGACGGATTGAGACTGTGGCATTGAGGAATATCATCAGCAGAGTTGATCCAGAACACCAAAGATCGAGATCTGTGGAGAGCCATGAACGCCTACGCCAGCCGGCACGGCACTTGATGATGATGAGGGTTTTGCTTCAATGAGTAGCAGAGAAAGTGCTACTCTGCAGAGTGGCGGGGGGGGGGGGGGGGTAATGAAAATACAAGTGCCAGGGGCATTCAGTGAAGATTCAGGACAAAGGATGCTCCCTTATGGTGGTGTGTATATTTATAGGTCTTTAGATTTAATGAAGCAGACAGCGCGGTACGGACTGGAAGTATCCATACTGTGTTGTGTAGTTCTAGAGAAGTTGATACAGTATAGCCACAATCCAATACATTAGGCAAAATATGCAGTAGCATAGTCAAGAGTTGAGGAGGATGTATGTATTGTTCTATAAAGTCCATGTTCTGACAGGAGGAAAGCCGCTGCACATGCAGGGCAGTGTACCTAACACAGCAGTGTCTAGTGTATAATAATGGTTGGGGTTGTTTACAACAGTAAAGAGGAAATATGGAGCACTGTAGCATAGAATATGAGGCCATGGTTGGTTCTATTTAGGCGGTATTACTGTGTAGAGGTGGCCGTACCAGGTGCCGCGAGGTTATATATTGCAAAATAATTGTTATAGTGGTATGATGTTTCCCATGATGGTGATGATGTTGGGCATATGATAGTGTTGTTTGTAATTATAATGGTGTTTATGATTATGAGGATAATGATCTGAGTTGCTCAGGTTGGACACATGTTAACAAGGTAAGAATAGTCTCCTGACCAGCCAGAGCAAAAGGTGCTGAATAGAGCACCCATAATGAATCTGGTGTATTATTGTGTGAGCTTGATCATAGTGGGGAATACTATTGTGGGGGTTTTATTTGGCAATGTGGGACAGCTTTAATTGGCAATGTATGGCATATGTCTGATGTGTTGTCGGTGACTTATGTTATAGCCTGTGTCCTGATTGTTGCTGGACACGTGTAGAACTGCACTTCTTGTATATTGGGGATGTTGTGTCCAGCTGTCATCAGTACAGAGGTGTGTGTCCTGCTGATGTCATATTGGATTGCAACTATGTGTTGATGCAAATAATGATTCTTTGATGATTATGAATCAGATGTTGTATTGTGTCACGTATTGCAGGTATTAATCCTTGGCCATGATTGCTGTTTAGAGTAAACTTTAGCCCCAGCTCTGGTTAATGTCGTTTTTAGGCCAATCACATCCCCATTCGTATACCCATTCATGTACCTGTTTATGCCGCTATATCTTTGCTGCTAGGGTTATAGTTCTGTTATTTGTTATGTTATGGCTCTTTGTTGTGTCTGGTCCCAGTCGGCCTATGTGATGCGGGTGTCCTGTGTGGGTGCTGAGGGTGCCCTTTGACTCAACTGCACATGGTTGAGGTCTCACTATCATTCAGAGACAGCCCCTGTAGTCGGCGCTAGGCTGCAGTTGTCTCCAACTGTGGGATTTCAGGTTCCCATTTCTGTAAGTACCGATATAAGAGAGATGTAAGAGATGATATCAATAGAGAGTCCATACCCGTTGTTACCGTTGTTGTTTACGTTGAGGCTTCTTTGTTGCCATGTTCTTGCTGGTTTGTGGAGATGGGTACCCAGTCATGTTCATAGCGATGTTAGGCAGCAGTGATATCCACTGTGGCAACATAGGTTCCCATATCTGTATATGTCAGTTGTGTGACATGTCAGGATTTCTGCTTGTCCCTGAATCATGCAGTTCTGTCAATAAAAGTCTAATTTTGTTGTTCTTAATTTGTTTTGTTTAGTTTATAGTTTGTTGTGTAAACTCATTGATCCTGTTGTTGCCCAGCAGTGTAATCTTTTGTCTGGGGTGTCCAACAGTATATCCCCCGCCCAAAGAACTCATGGAGTCTTCTGTCTAACTCTCTATATCTTTTCTTGTTAACTGAGGAGAATGTGCTCTTTCTCTCTTTCTTCTTACGATCCTTTTCTTCTCTGGCCCACTAGAAGTCAGTGTTGCGCTTCTTCGTCTTTGAGCACCTAAGTATAGGAAATTATATCTTCCTATCCTTGATATTCTCCTCCTGTGACATTGAGTTGAGCGGAATTTTTTTTTACAACATTGATATAGTTATGTACATTGGTATCCTACATCTAGATATGCTCTGTGTAAAACATCTCAAGTATTTGGTGGCCTGCACACCCAGTAGTGCCTGCTACATTTTCCGCAAGGGTTAGTCATGGTTACATAGGGCTTATCCCTTTCCGGGTCCATTGATCGTAAGTATGACTTTGTGTTTTGATGGACAGCTGACAAGATGTTCGGTGGTTTATTTTGCTTATGTCTATGCAAACATCAATCTTGTGTCATTTTTCTAGATCTTGCTGTTTTCTCTGGAAACTTCATACTGAGTCACAATTAAAGCAGGGCATTAGTAAGCAGTGAACTGTACGCCGTATTAAGGTTTTTATCAGTGTCACAGATTTAACTAAGAAACAGTGAATGTGATGAAACACTGTCGTTAGGTTTTCATCTGTGTTACAGATATAAATGAGAAATAGTGAATGCGATGTTAGATTTTCATCAGTGTTTCATGAGAAGCAGTGAATGTTATGAAACATCGTCTTGCAGAAGTAGTTTTTGATCTATCTAATATCGCGAGAGTAAACACAAGTGTCTTATAATTCGCAAAATTGCAGTTTCCGCAATATTACTATGTTGTATGGTCAAAAGTATGATAATTACATGACTAATTATTATGAAAATCGACGCAAAGACAAAAAAATATAAAATGCTGCTGAACAATTGCATTCTCTCAAGCGATGAATAACACTGAAGTAAGATTTGTCGGACCTTCACACACTGACACTGAGTAACAACAAATAGTAGGTGCATGAAATGAGTCATACGAGCTTACCCACACATCTGCCAGCAGGATCATGTCGCATTCCTCTAGGGCACTGACAAAAATAAGTTCCTTGTCTGTTGATGCAGTGCTGCTCTAAACCACATTTGTGAGTTCCTCGTTGACACTCATCAATATCTGATATAAAATGTATTGCACACATGTTTGCATATTCAGCTGCATACCATTCTAACATTGATATACAATCGATAATTTCATAACACATAAAAAGTGACACATCAATTGCTAAAATATTATAATAAAATGTCATCAGTGCTACAGTGCAGTCGTGTGTTGCCGGTGTCCTTCAAAGAGCTAAGAATAGTAACGATGTAACCTACCAAGCATGTCGTAAGATGGAACTAAAGAGGTTTGGTCTAGGGCTGGCCACTCCATCCCGTTGAAAACTTTAGCTACAAAATCCAACCTTCCATGAACAAGTCTATAGATAAGAAAAAAGAATAGCTCACAAGCAAGAGGAAAGAAGACTCTCTCATCAAGAAGAGATATGACGCGATGCGGAAACATCAGCGAGGAGACTGAATCGCTGACTTACAGAGTTGGCACCTAGAATGTTAGAATTGTGTATGAAATAGGAAAGACAGCACGTGTCGTAAGGGAAATTAAACACTATACGATTAGCATTATGTGAAATAAGGTAAAATGGAGATTCTAAGCACAGTTTAAAAAGAGCTGTTTTAAGGCTATACAGAGCAAAATGCCCCACAATGAGAGGAAGTGGCCCTAAAGGTATAGTAACCATTAATAGAGTGGGAAGCAGTGAGATCTAGAATCATAATAAAACATTTAAAGCAACCAAAGAGAAAGTAAACATGAACGTGATCTAGTGTTACGCACCATTAAATGGCAATTAAGTAGGAATTTTGCATAAGAAGTGAAAATAATATAAGTAATCAAAGAGACAGCAATATAAAAATTATGATCGATTACCTAAATGCCAAGAAAGGATCTTGGTTATGAAGAAAGCATAAGGAAACAACTGTCTAGGATAATGAAGAAGGAAGATGGAGAATTATTCATTAATTTTTGCCCAGTGAGTCAGTATGTCATATATGGAAGTGGTTTTCCACATAGAAGAATAATTTAAGTGATGCGGGTAACACAAGATCACAATGCACAAAACCAAATTGACCATATTTGTATTAGCAAGACATTTAGATAATCACTAAATGATGCACAAGTTTTTGGTTTTGCAGATGTAGATTAGGATCACCATATGTTGAAATGTGAAATGACGTTGAAACTAAAGACATAATACGATCTGTTAAGTGTGGAAAACAAAACAATGTTGGATATCCCAGAATCAAGATATTAAGGAACGGTTTATGATTGATTGATTGATTGATTTAGGAACCGACATCACAACATTCGGGACATTCCCATAAGCGCTCCGTCCCCATCCTCAGCAGCCAGCGAAGAGTTCCAACACTAATAGTTCCAGTAGCAATCTGATTATATGTCCGTCTCGCTTTTCCTCTGAGCGTCGATCGTCGGCCAGATCGCCTCGTCACACCTCGCTGTCTCATTCTTACCAGACTATGGTATATATATATATATATATATATATATATATATATATATATATATATATATATATATATATATATATATATATATATATATATATATTAGGGGTGTTCATTTGAAACCCGTTCCAATGGCTTTATTACAAAAGTATGATTGATTGATTGATTGATTGTTTGATTGATTTAGGAACCGACATCAAAGCATTCGGGGCATTCCCATAAGCGCTCCGTCCCCATCCTCAGAAGCCAGCGAAGAGTTCCAACCCCGATAATACCAGTAGCAATCTGATTATATGTGCGTCTCGCCTTTCCTCTAAGCGTCGAGCATCGGCCAGATCCCCTCATCACTCCACGCTGTCGCATTCCTGCCAGACCATGGTGATCCATTTGCTCCTCTGACGTGTACACGTGATCCCACAAGGCCGCAACCACGTCTGCCTTATCATGCATCAATACTATACCAAGTTTAGCAGAGACAGCCAATCTGTCTGCCTGTTCATTCCCCAGCACACCAGCATGCCCCTGAGAAAAGATCCAGACGATGCTTGCCATCCGTGACTTCCGAAGCGAAGCAAGCCACTCGGCACATGAAAAAGCATGAAAGAAACATTAACAAATGTGGTAGAATTAAACAACGCATTCATTTTGAATGAATTATGCACCATGGGTTGGTCAAAATAAGTCACCATAGGCATTCAGGCAAGCATCCCATTGCTTAGGTAGGCGGCGAATGCCGTCGGCAAAAATGGATTGTGGTTGTTACTGAACCAAGTGTTTACCGCATTCATTACGTCTACATCTGTGTGAAATCGTTGCCCCTAGAGAGCTTGTTTTAGAAGTCTGAACAAATGAAAATCACATAGTAACAAATCAGGTCTATAGGCTGTATGTTGCAGAATTTCCCACTTCATCCTTGCTAATGCTTCCTGCACAATCTTTGCGACATGCGGACGAGCATTATCGTGCAACAAAATCACACCGCAAGAAAGCATGCCAGGTCGTTTATTCGTGATGACGTTTTGCAGCTTGTCAGCGTTTCCAAGTAGTGGGTAGAGTTAATGTTGACACCATGTTCCTTAAAAGTCGGCCAACAATAGCCCTTCATGGTTAAAAAATGCGCTCAGCGGAAACCTGTAACATATTTTTTTTTTTTGGCTTTTGGTGATCCAGCATGCTTCCATTGCATGCTCTCTCTTCTGCTGCTCGGCTCAAAGTGGTGACACCATAATTCATTGCCTGCCACTATGCGGAAGAGAAATGCATCACCCTCCACTCTGTAACGGAGCAAGTGGTTCAAACACTATCCCATGCGTTCCTCTTTTTGGTGGTGGTTCAACATCCATGGTACCCACTGTGAACACAACTTCCGATATTGCAGTTTCTTACGAACAACCTTTTGAATTGTTCCAATTGACACATCAAATTCTTTCGTGAGCGAACGTATGCTTCGACAACGGTTCATCTGTACTTCTGCATAAATTTTGGCGATATGTTTTTTTTTCTGTTGCAACAATATGCGCTTGACCCGGCTGTCGAAGATCTGTCGTGAACTGACGTCCTTTCCGAAACATTTGTGCCCAGTCTGTCACTGTTGTCTTCGACACACATTTGTTACAGTATGCTGCCTGCATTCTTCGATGAATGTCCACTGGTCGACATCCTTCAAATGAAAGAAACTGAATCACCGCTCTTTGAGCTTCTTTGAACGGACTTTGGATCAACCCGGCCATTTTCTTAACGGTCAGAAACAGAACCTATGCATCATGGGACGATAAGCACTTGCTCTTTTATTAATTGGTCAGTACTTATCACATGACTATGACATGATAATGTTCAATGTACGCAATTACGCGCGGTGCGGCACAAACGGATTTTAAATGAACGCCCCTTATCTATCTATCTATCTGTCTGTCTGTCGGTCTGTCTGTCTGTCTGTCTGTCTGTCTGTCTGTCTGTCTGTCTATATAATCCATCTCCACTTCTCCAGCTTAGAAATCTGCACGATCTTTTGGTGCTAGTATATTCTGAAATTCTTTATCACATTAAAGCAATCTGTTCATTTATCTTTAAGTGCTTGTGACAATATTACCATCTCTGTTTGTGATAAGTTCACTTGGTTGATTAGAGTTTCCTGCTGTTTACCTTGTATCTAATGTTTCCATTTGTTGCTGCTATTTCTTCCTATCTAGTTAAGCATTCTTAATATCGTAGTCTCTCTGTCGTTATCCGCTTTCTAACTGTTTTATTAATTTCTACGTACTTTTCATGTGCTATGAATTTAACAGCTCTGGTTTCGCTGTCTAAATCTGCCTTTTTATTTTCGTTGGATTCCGGCGCTACCCACTTTTCATTCCCTGTTTCTTGCATAATTCACCTAAACGCCTTTATATCGTGACAAACCTCTCTTCTCGTCTCCCTTACTAAATGCTGCAGGATCAATGATTAAATAGAGATAGAACACTCCATATTTAATGGTCTTGAACGTGGAAGACTAAAGCGAAACAACTTCGTAGAATTTGCAAAAAGGAACATTAGGACAGATTCTATAATCAGAATATCAATAACAAAACAAACCCATGAATAACGGAAACAGGTATCAAGTTTGAAGGCACCAGCGCCTACCTGAGATGATAGAAAACATTCCTAGTATTGAGAAAAAGAACATTCAGAATGAGTTAGAAAGAAGAAAATTAACAATAAATTACGTAGAAAAACTACTCAATCAGCACCTAGACTCATGCCTATACAGATGCATCAACAACAAATTCAACAGATTACTGAGGTGGCGGGATTCTCATCATTCTAAACAATGTAGCAAAGAAGACACAGTCGGTGGCTACTGGAAAATTCTTAAATTCTCAATTTTCAGATTGATTGATTGATTGATTTAGGAACCGACATCACAGCATTCGGGACATTCCCATAAGAGCTCCGTCCCCATCCTCAGCAGCCAGCGAAGAGTTCCAACACTAATAGTTCTAGTAGCAATCTGATTATATGTCTGTCTCGCCTTTCCTCTGAGCGTCGATCGTCGGCCAGATCCCCTCGTCACACCTCGCTGCCAACATTCTTACCAGACTATGGTGATCCATTTGCTCCACCGAGGTGTACACGTGCTCCAACAAGGCCGCAACCACGTCTATTTTGTCATGCATCAATACTCCACCAAGTTTTCAATTTTCAGAGCAAAGACATAGGCCTTAAAAACTGCGACATAAATAAAAAGCTCTTTTTACGAATGTGAAATCGGTTGCTTCCATACTGATGTGCAGAATCAGTACAGAACTAGCAGCACCAAGGGCAGCACTACATGAACTATGCCAGACATCCAAACTGGTTGTAATACAATAGATTCCTTCTCACTGAAACATACATGGAAATAAAGAAGCCTTCCGATTAACAAAAGAAGGTTGAAGACAACCTTAGTCTGATACCATAACCAATGATGATGCCAAGAGATTTACAAGAAACACTTGTAGAACTAAGAGGAAATCAGAGCATTCATGTCGCCAGAAAGATGATGCATGATACCAAATTAACCGAAAAGAGCAAGCTACAATCTTGAAACTACGGACAGGCCAGACAAGATTGAAATAACATACGCTAAATAAACTAAAGTTAGGATATACTGTGGAACGGGTAAAATGACAATTAAACATGTGATGCAGGAGTGTACATGCAGAACAGAGACAAGTATGTTGACCTACACCAGCTACATCTGAGGACAAACTCAGTGGGGATATCAACAGACTGCTGCTTTCTTTGCAGTTATTCAATTGACGTTTGAATGTGAACGAAAGGTAAGAAGAATTAGAAACTGTGAACATAGACGTATGCGTGGTTGTGCATAAGGGTGTTAAGTGTGTGTGTGTGTGTGTGTGTGTGTGTGTGCGCGCGCGTATGCCTGGTTGGTTGGATGTCTGTATGTATGTGTGTATGCACAGACAAAATCACAAATCAACAAAAGACTTTCACCCTTACTGAAACATCCACATATACTCATGTCCGCTTATTGACGTTACCAAAATCGAAGAGGGAGGGGGAGGGGGCTAAACGGGGACTCAACATTGCCCACGGATGTCCCGTAGGCTAGCCGAGGGAAATACTGACTTCTTTGATATTGGATGCTCCTATCTCGCCACCCGAGTGTGAGTCTGCGTCTGTCAGTGTGTGAATATATTTGTGTGTATGTCTGCCTACCTGCATGCATGCGTGCGTGCGTGCGTGAGTGTGTGTGCATGTGTGCGTAAGTGTGTGTGTGTGTGTGTGTCTGTGTCTCTGTGTGTGTCTGTGTGTATGTCTGTGTGTATGTATGTACGTATGTACGTGTTTACGTGTGTGTGTGTGTATCTGTCTGTGCCTCAGACAGGTACAGGTAGGTAGGTAGGTAGGTAGGTATGTATGTAGACAACTGACATTTATGTGCACAAGTTCAATACTGTCATGGAATTCCACATGGCCGTTACATAAAATCTGACGTGATTTCACAAGAGATTATATAAACTTTGCAGATGTTGGGTTCAGATATTTTTTGGCATTCTTGTATGCATAATGTATGTATGCATTTGTATATATGTGCGTGTATGAGTGTACGCATGTGCGAGCGTGCACGAACGCGTTTATGTAGATGAGTGGGTGGAATTTGGTGATTGTGTGTGTATGGTTGGGGTTTCGATGGGTGTGTGGGTGTGTATAGGTGTGTGGGTGTGTATAGATGTGTGTTGTGTGTATGTATGTATATATTTATACAGGCACAATGGGATTAATATAAATATCACCAGAAATATTATCAAATTATAAATAATGAATTTCACGGCTTGAAAAGATACATTGAAATGAACAATGAAGAATGTGTCAAAATGTGTTTGCTAACAATAAGAAAATCACTGATCATAAAGGAGATAAGCATGACTGAGTGGATACGAGCGCTTGATTTTAAACTTCCGGTGTGCTGATGCCGAGGTAACTGGTTCAATCCCTATATCGACCAGTTGGACTAAAATTTTGACTTGGGGACGTAAATTACAAGTACCTCAGAAGTCGCAGCGGATTCGCCAGATGGCGAGGGGCACTGATAATAGAGAAAGATAATCCATTCGCAAAAATAAGTCCAGTGACTAGAAATAGTAGCACGTGGACGGACTACGCTTGACTTCACATCTAGCGAAAGAAAGAAAATGACAACATTGACTACAAACAGCAAACGCCCAAACGTACATCATGTTTACAGTTAAACGAAAAGAAATTAGCTGAAAGCAGCTGACAAACCTTGGCATCCATTATTCTCTGAAGGCTCATAACCTGGCGGACAGTTCACAATATTGCGACAGTAATAAGAACCCCTTGTGTTGACACACCTCTGATGTCGGCCACATACACCAGAGCCATTTGCCTCACATTCGTCGACGTCTGCAATAGCAATCAGAGAGATTTCAGAAACAATAAGAGACACTGGAATGCATTACTGTTTACGTATAATAATATATCAATCTGAGGTTGAAAGTATATTAAACACCTTTGTTATGTCTCTTATGAAGTAACCATGTTACTGTAATAAATTAAAGATCTGTACAGTTTTGTGATAAATAATAATAATCATAATAATAATAATAATAATAATAATAGCAACAACAACACTATCACACCGACCAGGTAAATGTTAACAAGCACAGGCCTCAATGGAGCTTCAAACATATGGAAACATACAACGACAGGTAAGCGTGCTAAACACAGCGCTACCGTGGCTCCTATCTGGAGCATGACAAATAGCTTTTGTTTGTCTGCTTAATTGTAGAGGGTCCCCTGCCTGTCACATGATACCTCCCAGCATGACCCGGTAGCCCCCCATAGAGCACGCAGAGAAGTCCAGCCAGTGCTGGGGCCCACCAGCGTCAGCGCGGATCCACATGTTCTAGATATTCTCTGGTTGATGGGATTTCTCACATCACTTTTAGCAGTGCTAGTGGTCTATTCGGCCTATTCTGTTTCCGTGTTTAAACTGCAGATTGATTTCTGCCTTGTGATACGCGCCCTTGTGCTTACAAGTTAGAATAAGAGTTCTTGATTGTTACATAGAATCAGTTTTAATATACGGCTGTGAATCCTGGACAAGTAGTAAAGAGTGGAAAAATCTTTAGAAGCCTTGGAGATGTGGTTTAATAGAGAATACAGAAAATTAATTAGACAGCCAAATGGAAGTTTTCAGGGAAGCTGAATCGCAAAGAAAACATATCACAAACATAAGAAAAAGCATTGTTTGGCCACATTCTGAGAAAACAAAAACTGGACCATGTGATAACCGGAACGATTTGTGGAAAGAAAGAGACAGCGCGAGAACATTCTTGACAGTCTTATGTCATGGCACGGAAAAGTGTCAACACACGAATTGATCCATGCCGTCGGAGATCGCAATGTGTGGAGAAGCATGATCGCCAACGCCAGCCGTTAAGGTACTGCATGATGATTAATACGCACGAAGCCCATAAGCGCAAGCTGTTATTGTTCGTTGTCTGAATTAATCACACGACTTCCGGATTCAGACTGGTTGTCTTGTCCCGATAATGTCATGTGGTCAAGCTGCTCATGTAGTCATCTTGTTGCTTTCTCCTTGCTCTATTCACATCAAGGTTACCAGTAATCTCCAAGTTTTCAAGTTTATTTCTACCAATAGCGTGTCAACAATTTTGATTGTCTACATGTAACTTCTCTGATCAGTTTGTGCTTTTCACGTGTTTCAGTTAGTACTTACCCATTCTTTTTCTGTCCCTCTATGACATCCCTTCTTCTTCTTCTTCTTCTTCTTCTTCTTCTTCTTCTTCTTCTTCTTCTTCTTCTTCTTCTTCTTCTTCTTCTTCTTCTTCTTCTTCTTCTTCTTCTTCTTCTTCTTCTTCTTCTTCTTCTTATTCTTATTCTTTAGCATTCCGAACCATTGAGGTTCTTTGCTGCAGATACAAGCCGTCTCCATTCGTCTCACTGGTTGACCCTCTTCTTCAGCATTCCGAGCTATTGAGGTTCTTTGCTGCAGATACTAGCCTACCTCGGGGTCTACGGCAATTTATTTCCTTAGTGTAAGCGAGTTTTGTTTCCCTATTATCTTCCATTCTTTCCGATGGTGTTTCCACCTTGACGTGGTGGGGGAGCTTCAGTTTCTCAATGACCATGAGAGTTATGCCGGCGGTAGCGTAGCTACCAGCAGGGCCTCCCAAGCCGGACAGGTCAAAGGGTAGAGAACAAACAAAGAGAAACACTCTGGTCCTCCAGGTTGGGGGATGAAGCGTGGGGTTAACATCCCAACCTTTGTAAAAACTATTTTGTTACGAAACATATAAATAAGCCTCGAATTCGGACTGACTTATTTGGACGACGACCTTGGAGCGTTAAAGGACTCTTGATATTTGGAACATGGAATGTATGGACACTATATCGAGCTGAAGCGGCTGAACAACTAACCCGGGAGATGGTTGAATATCAAATGGATATAACAGCAATTCAAGAAATAAGGTGGCCTGGAGAGGGTACTTTAGAGCAAAATAGAATGATTGTAATATATGGAGGAAACACCCAAAATAAACATGAATTAGGAACAGGATTTGTCATAAAAAAAGAGTTATGGGGGAACGTTCTAAACTTTAAAGCTGTTAATGACAGGATTAGTAAATTACGAATGAAAGGTAAATGGGAAAATATAACGATGATTAATGTACATGCACCTACTGAAGAGAAAGAAGATGATACTAAAGAAGACTTTTATACTGATCTGGAAGATGTCATAGAAGAAACCCCCAAACAGGACATCCTGATTGTGCTGGGAGACTTCAATGCAAAAATAGGTAGAGAGCAAACTCATAAAAATGTTGCCGGTATGGAAAGCCTACATACAACTTCAAATGACAATGGATGGAGAGTCATCAACCTAGCAGAAGCCAAAGGACTGCAGATCAGCAGTACCAGACTGCAAAGAAAGGATATACATAAACAAATTTGGAAATCATGTGACAAGAGAATCTATAATCAAATAGATCACATTTTAATTAACAAAAAAAAAAATGCATCAAACATGCAATAGGTTAGAAATTATAGAGGAGCTGAGTGCCACAGAGACCACTTCCTCGTTGGAGCAAAATTTAAAATAAAACTTAAGAGAGCTTTCTATGCTAAATTACAAAGGTTAAACCCAACATATAACAGAGAAAAACTACAAGAAAGTACAGTCAAAGATAAATTTGCAGATGAAATAAAATGTAAACTTGAACTTCTACAAAACCCGTTGGAGGAAAGCGTTGACCACACTTGGCTGAACATCAAGAATACAATTCAAACTACCACAGAAGAATGTCTCGGTGTGTTAACCACGCATTGAAAGAACAGATGGTTCAATCAAAAATGTGAAGAAGCAGTCATTAGGAAAAAGAATGCCAGACAGTTTTGGTTAAATTACAACAACATCCAAAATGAAGAGCAATATAGAACTGAATGTAAAGAGGCTACAAAAACAGTTCGACAGCAGAAGCGAGAATATATGAGCAATATAATCAAAGATATGGAAACAAATCACCAGAAAAACTAATCCAGAAAGGTATTTTAAAGAACTGAAATCAATGAAACGAGGGCACCAACACAACAAATATGGTTTAAAAGACAAAAATGGGAATGTGATAAATACCAATGAGGAAATGTGTAACAAATGGAAAGAATACTTTGTTGAATTACTAAATGTGAAGCTCCAAGTAACACTGTCCCACAGGAGGCGGTTCTAACGTGTGAACCACAAATTGAAGAACCTTGTTTTTGAAGAAATCCTATATGTAATAACACGACTTAAAAACAATAATGGCAACTGGGGCTTATGGAATTGCTGCTGAATTTATAAAGGCAGGCGGCCATGCATTACGTCTAAAGCTATACGAACTAATAATAAAAGTCTGGAGGACAGAATAATTACCCCATGACTGGAAAGAGTCATTATTGATACCTATCGTTAAGAAAGGAGACAAGTTCCAATGTGAAAATTATAGAGGAATATCACTACTGTCCACAAGCTATAATATACTATCCGCGGTATTACTAAATAGACTAAAACCATATTCAGAAGACATATTAGGTGACTACCAGGCGGGTTTCAGACAAGACAGATACATCAGATATTTATCTTACGACAAATAGCCAAGAAAAATTGGGAATATAAAAGAGATACCCATAACATTTTTGTGGATATTAAAAAGGCTTATGATAGTGTCCATAGGAATAGTCTATGGAATGCTATGCAGGAATTTGGAATACCAAGGAAGTTAATCAACATGACCAGACTATGCATGGAAGATGCTTATAATATAGTAACATATAAAGGCCGGAAATCAGACCCTTTCCATATAATATCTGGCTAGAAACAGGGTGACGCACTATCGCCGCTACTCTTCAATCTGGCTCTAGAGAAAGTTGTAAGGAAGGTAATGGAGGAATGTGATATTGGAGGAACATCCAAGCTGCTTGGTTATGCAGATGATATAGATATTATAGGGAAAAATGAACAAAAGACATTGGAAATATTAACTCACTTAAAGGAAACATCTCAACAAATGGGGCTGGTTATCAACCAAGATAAGACAGAATATATGGTAATTTCAAGAGAAGGAACGGCTAGAAACTCTGGCCACATACAAATAGATAATATGTCCATTAAAAGAACGGAAACATACAAATACCTGGGTACAATCTTCAACTGCTCCAACATAATAAGGGAAGAAATACAAGCTAGAATCAACTATGGAAATAAGATATACTATGCACTACAAAATCTGCTAAAATCAAATGTGCTATCTCGTAACACCAAGATCACAATGTACAAAACACTGATTAGACAAGTTGTGCTGTATGGCTCTGAAACCTGGAGTACAACTAAAGGAGACGAAGCCTTGTTACAAACCTTTGAGAACAAAGTCATAAGACGCATCTTTGGTCCCATTAGGGATACACAAAGTGGAGAGTGGAAAATAAGAAGCAATAACGACATTTATGATCTGTTTAAGTCCCCATTAATCACTGGTATCATGAAGACTAATAGACTGCAATGGCTGGGGCATATAGAAAGAATGGAAGACAATAGGGAAACAAAACTCGCTTACACTCGGGAAATAAATGACCGTAGACCCCGAGGTAGACCAAGAAGACGGTGGAGAGATAATATACATACAGACCTACAAGCACTTGGAATTATAGTGTGTTTATTTTTTTTGCCCCAATATAAAATTCAATATCTCAGTAACCAACTGAGGGAAAATGATGACATTTAGCGTATAACCTTTTCATTATGTACACCCAACAAAAAACTTTTGTTCTGCAGATTGTACGGCAGATTTCAATGTTTGTTTATATACGGTATATAATTTACGGCTCAGGGATTAATACCATCATTTTAAAAGTATCAGCAAGACACATCCGCGCTTTTTTAAAAATTGTCTCGCGGTTTTCGTTTTGGCACAAACAGCGCGGAGTTAAATGGTATTGTTCAGAGGTGTCTCCAATGGGGGTTCTTTCATGAAACGTGATTATATAAATAAACTAGCTGACTCGGCCCGGCTTCGCCCAGCTCCTGGAGGGGATCTATCTATCTATCTATCTATCTATCTATCTATCTATCTATCTATCTATCTATCTATCTATCTATCTATCTATCTATCTATCTATCTATCTATCTACCTACCTACCTACCTATCTATCTATTTATCTATCTATCTATCTATCTATCTATCTATCTATCTATCTATCTATCTATCTATCTATCTATCTATCTATCTATCTATCTATCCATCCATCCATCCATCCATCCATCCATCTATCTATCTATCTATCTATCTATCTATCTATCTATCTATCCATCCAGCTATCCACCAATCCATCCATCCATCCATCCATCCACCTACCTACCTTTCTACCTACCTACCTACCTACATACCTGTCTGTCTGTCTGTCTGTCTGTCTGTCTGTCTGTCTGTCTGTCTGTCTGTCAACCAGTCCGCGCTATTAAATATTGATAAAAGTTACTGGGAAAAAAATGTGAGGACCATGCGTTGAAAGAGGAAGAGGACTATTGGAGAAAGAATGGATTAAATTTTATGCAACCGAGAGCAATCATCAACCTATTGGCATTGTCCGACACTGTCAAAGATCCACACAGGAGCTTAGAGAGTTAAGACGGAGCTATACAGAGAACACCAGACAGGAGAGACACAGGCACTATATTTAGCTTGACAACAGGACACACTCGTGTCAACTAATAGGTCATTGAGTGCTGATGAGCGAGGGTTTCCCAAGAGTATAGGGAACTCGCCTCTCGACAAGTAACTTTAGAATACCAGTTACTTGAGTTAACTAACCAAGCGTGCTGGGACTCTACGCACGCAAACTCGCCAGCGCACGAAGGACCGAATGTCCGTGGTTCAACGCGCAATTACCAGCGTGCGACAGACTGGGACAAGGACTGATAGAGAGCAGACGTGTTCGCTAGGAACCTTATAGAGTTTATCAGCAATAGTGTTAGCTAGGCTTTAGATTCCAATTAGTTAATAGTATCACTGTGTTCACCTCTTACATGCATCTGTGAAACATACCATGTTGTTAATTATCCATGAAGTATTCCGCTCGCAGAGCTTGTGTGTAAATAGCTCTAAATAAAAATGTATCCTTTTGTAAACCACACGAGTTATTGATTCGTGTCGTGCAAAAGTAGGAAGTCCTGAATTACCTGTCGCAAGTAGGTTGCTGACAGGCAGGACCCATTTGGTGTCAGAAGTTTCTGAACCAACGTCTAAAGACTCTAAAATTATTTTGTGGTGTTAAAATAATCCAAACGTGAATTATTTATTATAGAATGGTTGAAATAGAATTTTTTTTCGAAAATGAACACCAAAATACATTAAAAAGTAACATTTGTGGAGTTTGAGCCACAATTAAAAGAAAATAAGTTAGAAATTGTGTAATTCTGTGAAAAGTGATAGAAATGTTGATGAATTTGGTTAAATGAATATATGTACAAATATGTTGCAAAGTTACCAAGCACACCATCGTACATTTCATTGTGTGTGATACAGCCATCAATGTCAACATTCATCACATTTAAGAGTATATTAGCTACTAAACGGAATCTATAGAGCGTAGTATACCAGCAGAAGGAAAGTGAAGACAAGACGACAGTGACACTCATACGACGTTTCATCTTACAAATCATGACAAGCATTGATACTATCATATCATTCATCCATTAACATCATTATCATTATTCAAATCACATTTGTTATTGATCAGCCACATGAAAAATGAACATGTATTTGTAGTATATACATATTTTCTAAAGTAATGATGCTCTACTAAACAGAAGTGTCAGTTCTCCAATCAAGTCAATCATTTTGTGTACGGAAGTCAGCGATGGAACATCCCAAGTGCCAAGTTTTTCCAACCGATTAGATGAGTATATTTTCGAATAATTTTGATACTGACCATTTTAACGATGCATCTTTATTTTCAGTGACAATGTAAATGAACTAACATATAATTGTACAACTATTGTGTGAGATTGAAATATTATTATTGTGAAATAACATAAAATCATAAAATGGCATCGTTAAATGACTGCATCCAGGCAGGCAAGGCACTAGGCCATCCTGGAGAGGAATTAGAGAAATGGGCGAATGAAAGATACAAAGAGGAAACTGCGCGACAGAGAGATGAAAGGGCATTAGAAAGACAACATCAAAAAGAAATGAAAGAAGCAGAGGAAGCCACCAAACAAAAGCAGATTGAGGTAGAGTCACAGACGAAACAGAAGCAGATTGAGGTAGAGTCACAGACAAAGTTGAAGATGAAAGAGTTAGAGATAGAGTCAAACATTCAAATAGCCTCTAGTAAACAGAAGAGCCAGGAGGAGCAAAACTAATTTTCCAAATATAAAGGCCTTATCAAGCCATACAGCGTAGGCGATTCCATTTCTGCATGGACGGAGAATATAGAGTTTCAACTTAAGACTCATAAAATACCTTTGACAGATTGGGCAATGATCTACATGAGAAATCTCAGTGGTGAGCCATTAAAAGTGATAGAATAAATACCTACAGAACTAAGGAGTGACTATCAATACATACACGATAGAATCATGCAACATTTCTTACTTGACGCTCCGGGGTATCAGATTCAATACTCACAGTTAAGACCCAAACCTAGTGAAACCTTCTTAGATTACGTCTCTAACGTGTAGAGTACATTTAATAAGTGGACTAAGGCGGCAAAAGTGGGGAAAAACTTCGATAAACTGCAAGATCTAATGGTAATGGACAAGGTAATATCCACTGTCCCGACCCGTTTGCAAAGTTCCTCCAACAGGCAGACATAGAGTCCATTCAAGAGCTAGAAAAACGTGGATCTGCTTACTTTTCTGCAAATCGTGATATCTTTAAAACTACCATCCATGAGACTGAGATCACTGCCTTCGTAAAAAACGAACCTAATAGATCGTATAGGCAAAAAGAGTATCATAGGAAAGACCAGCCCTATCAAAATTCTCCACGATGTGGATATTGCAATTTACATCATCCCAGTGGTTCTATGTGCGATAACAACCCCGCATATCCATCTCATTTAGAAACAGTCATAAAGAAGCAAGAGAATAGAAGAAACTCATTCAAACGTGCAATCAAATGTTATTTTTGTTCGAGCTATGGACACTATTCTGCAAAGTGTCTGGGCAGACAAAGGATGAAGGCAAACAATGCTATGCTCATCGATACGTCATCTGACGATGATAGTGTGATAGACTCTGAACTTGAGAATGTGCTACCAGAGAATGTGTGTGAAAGTGTGGCAGTAGTTACTGATATACTTGATTTCAATAAATGTGATACATGTAACAGGTTTCATGCGGATGGGAAATTAAAATGTGGTCATGTTATTTCATATTCCATCGAAGATACTAGCTCAGCTAATGCCTCCAGAGGTAAATTGAAGCCAGAATTTTGTCACATGTTTACTGGCCTAAATTCTGTTCGGATATAAAATTTTTCTGTCGTTCATGTACTATTTGTCAACATCTTGTAAGAAAGGGTAAGCATGTGACGGCCGAAGTTCAACGGTCATTGTTGGCATCGAGACCATTTGAGTGTGTAGCGGTCGATATTGTTGGACCCCTGAATCAGGTGTCGAACAAGGGAAACCGTTTCATACTGACGCTCGTGGATATATGTACCAGGTGTATCGAAGCAATTCCACTAAAATACATCACCTCCAAAGACGTTGCAAATGTATTTTTGCACTTATTTTGTCGCTTTGGTTTTCCGCGAACGATTTTATCGGATCGGGGAACCCAGTTTATTTCGGCTGCTATGCAAGCCTTAACAAAATTTTTAGGAATACAGCAGTATTTCTGTACACCGCACCACCCAATGAGCAACGGCATCATAGAGAAAATTAACGGGGATCTGAAACACATGCTGGCAAAAATAACAGCCGAAAACCCAGCTGAATGGGACACGCTAATACCAGCTGTGCTTTTTGCCCATCGAGAAATTCCGCACTCAAGTACGGGTTTCTCACCTTTCGAACTAGTGTATGGGGCGAACCCTCGTGGACCCCTATCAATATACCATCAGCTAATTACTAGCTTACCGGAAAATCCAACACCTGTAACACCATATGAGATGGTAACTGACACACGCGATAGAATCATGAAAGAGTGTGAAATAGCCAAAGCATCTTTGGAGAAGAAAGGACAAATGTACCGCGAGTATGCAAATAAAGGTGTTAAAACAATACACCTAGAACCGAATCAGAAAGTTCTACTGTTGCTACCAGACAAACGTAATTTGTTGCTAACATCTTGGCAAGGGTCATTCAACGTCGAACGTAAAATATCAGATGTCGACTATGAAATATCGATAAAGGGAAAATTAAAGATATTTCATATCAACATGCTGAAACCATATTTCTCAAGACAGGAACTACCGACAGACGAACAAAATGCACCCACACCAGTCAATCGGACGACAGACGTACACAACGCAACTATACTAGGTAGGGCGACACACGACAGCGACATTGCAAACACACTTAGCCAGGTAACAACACACGCAGCTAATACCACAACAGTACTGAACCAGACAGATGACGACGGATTAGAATTACCAGTCCCTACTGTAGACACGACTGGGACCATCGACAGCATACGGATAGAAACCAAACTTACGGACGAGCAACGACGACAGATGATAGATCTAGTGACAGAATACAAGGACATTTTCTCCGACATCCCAGGAAAGACAGACAGAATACAGCATTCCATCATTCTGACTGATACCACACCTATCAAATGTCGACCTTATTCCATCCCTCTAAATTATAGGGCAAATCTCGACAAGGAAATACTATCTCTTGAGTCGAGTGGAATAATTCAAAGATCACAGTCAGAATATTCCTTTCCTATCGTTCTTGTCACCAAAAAGGACTCAACAATTCACCTCTGTGTCGATTTTCGACGTTTAAACAGAGTGACAAAGATCGATGCTGAACCAATCCCAGCATGCGAAGATTTGATCCTGGATATGTCTACATCTCGTATATTTTCCAAACTCGACCTCACTCGAGGTTACTGGCAAGTTCCGATGGAAGAAAATTCAATTCCTTTGACAGCTTTTTCTACACCTCTAGGGCTCTATGAGTGGCGCTTTCTCCCTTTTGGCCTTCGTAATGCTCCTGCCACTTTTGTACGTCTTACTAGGGATTTTCTCCACGGGGTGACCAATACTTCTACATATATAGATGACATATGTGTTCATACGGAAGACTGGACGTCACATCTACTGAAACTTCGACATGTCTTCGACAGGCTACGATTATTCGGTCTTACCGTCAAACCTACTAAGGTGGAGTTGGGCATGGAGGAAATTGACTTCCTAGGCCATACCATCTGCAGAGGCCAACTCAAAACAGACGAGAAAATAGTCACAAAGATTCTTAATTTGACTATGCCAACGACCAAGAAACAGGTCCGAAGTCTACTTGGTCTTGTAAACTATTATAGTAAATTTATTCCCAATCTGGCGGAAATCACCAGTGTTTTTTCAAATATTTTGAAAGCTTCGGCTAAATTAGATGTAAAAGATGCAAAGTTAATTGGCTCATTGTCAAAGTTGAAATATTTATTCAGTGTACCACCTATTTTACGTTTACCCAATCAAAATCTTACCTATTTTCTCCGCACAGACGCAAGTGCGATTGCCATATCTGGTATATTGGGCCAGTTTTACGACGGGAAGTTCCACCCTGTGAAGTATGTAAGCCGTAAGATCAGCCCTGCTGAATCGAGATACTCAGCATCTGAATTGGAGGGCCTCAGCGTAATCTATTGTGGGAGAAAACTGCATAGGTTTCTGGCAGGTACAGAGTTTGTAATCCAATCCGACAACTCTCCCCTTGCAGTAATGCAGTCTGGTATCCCTCAAAACAACAGGATCTACAGATGGTCCTTAATATTGGCAAACTATGCCTTTACAATCCAACATTTGAAGGGATCATTGAACTCTTTGGCAGACATTTTAAGTAGACCTTCAAATATAGAGGTACCTGAAGTACAGGAGAAGGGCGAAGATTTATCACCAAAAACAGTGACACTGTAGTTATGAATGAAATCAGTGCCGTGTGTGATAAAAACTTACACTGTGAAGTGCGTTAATATCGCCAGTCGACTAAAATGTGCAAGAGAAACAGTGCCGTTATGAGTAAATGAACAGGCACATTAATTATATTGCTACAGCGCTAACACGTAGATAAGCAATAAGTACATTGAAAGTGTTAGACGTGAATCTACAGAAACTAGTAGGGAACTTTATATATAACCACTATCCTGAAAGGAGAGCATATAAGATTGTGGTGAATTGAACTATGTTATTACACTAGTCTACAAGGAACAATGCTCGAACATTACACCGTACAGGAGGACGTTAGTGTAGTTATATATAATTGTGATATGTATAGTACATTGTTTTTTTTTTAAACAGTGCGCATAACCTCATTGTGTATATTTATAATTCTAATGCAAATGTTCAATTAAATATATGACATTATTTATGTTAGTTTATAGGTACAAGTCACTAACATTTACTTAAAAACCTCATTTAGATTAATACTAACATTAGAAATGCAATTATTAGACATTACTTTATCACATCACCATGTAAACATAATCATTTATATATTAATTTCCTTAAAATATCATTTCTAAACTAACCCAATCATTGCAAAATTATTATCATTTCATTTACCAATAGTACTATAAGGTAACTAACCCACTTTGCTTAAATGTAGTTAATTAATTAGGTTATTTCCCTTAGGTTAATTTAGGACAGCACACGAAATCACTATAACTTAGTTAGAGTAGTTAGTTTCATATGATCGGTAACAAACCATCATCATAAACGTGTATAATATTTTATATAGATATGACGCGTGCAAAGACATAGCACAGTCATGTGGCGTGAACACTTGTACGATTCAGCCAAGTATTTATTGTAAATATGCAATGTTCATTTATGTATTATTATGAACCATATTTTAAAGACGAATGAATGTTTTAACATAAGTATGGTATGAAAGTATGGAACGAAAGATGTATAATAGGAGAGGAGTGAATGAAGACAAAGTAAACATTGATTGAAAAAGAGAGAGAGAGAGAGAGAGAGAGAGAGAGAGAGAGAGAGAGAGAGAGAGAGAGAGAGAGAGAGAGAGAGAGAGAGAGAGAGAGATTTAGCGGAATTTTTTTCTCCGCGCAAATCGTCTTATTATGACTTGTCTGTGTCAATCTGTGTAACCAATGTGTTGTTCAGTTTAAGTGTGTAACTGCTATACTTTAGAAATAGTAGTAGTAAATAGAGAAAGTACTTTGAGCATCTTAAAACGAAATTGTGGTCATAAATAAAATTAACCGACATTTGTAGCCACAATAATCCGATTTACGGCGCTCGAAGTCATACATGCATGTAGAATAGAAACACATACACATGTTAGCAAGTTAATTACATTGTAGTTTAATGAATAACACGCAAATAAACAGGAAAACAAACACATAAAGGTTGCAGTCACTATTTATTTCAAAGAACGGTAACTCGAAACAGGGGACACAATAACTTCTTTAAAAAACCTGAATGTGACAGTGAAAATATTTCTTCACAAACGGAAGTTTAAAGGTGAAGAGTAGAACATAGAGCATACGAGTTGGTACTGATATTATAAGGGAACATGAACATTTATGCTGTAACAGTGATAGAGTACTGGGGTATTATTAGAATCTAGTGGGAAACAGATACAGCACGATTGAGGATTGAGACTGAAAGCGGGGAGAGATGCTCAATCGTGACGTATTGGGTTGGCAAGGGCAGTTAACATCACACCCTTGAGAGGGAAAGAAGCAAGTTGTCATCATGAAGCAATAAACTATTTTAACTTAACCTCTGGCTTGTTAATCTCTGTACACACTGTTACAGGATTAATTATGGTGCCTAAGACCCAGGATTCGAACCTGATATAATCACCTGAGAAAAATACAATGCGAAGTCAAGCCGAATAACGTCACGGAGAAGTTCAATAACAGGCGCACCAAAAGATGGCCAGTAAAGTAAATTTGTAAATCTTAGTTATCTGTGAATACAGAGGCCAAAAGCTCACCCAGGAGTGGTCCTCTGTAAGTCTTTTTCAAGACTTAAGATAACAAATAAAGTAGCGCCAAGAGCCTTGATATAACCGTCACTTTGCAGAGTCCGCAATTCAAGAAGTTTATTATAGCCGCCGTGCTGCAAGTTGATTGTCAGCAACAGGCTTAACATGGACGGTGCCTGAATTGTTGCGTTTCAAGAGCCATTAAAGCCGGGGACGAACCGGAGTGATCATGTCCTGAGAGTTTGGGCAAACCAGCAGTTCAGCCAGAACATTTAGTCGGTCAGAACAAGAACCTCGTTTCTTTCGTTGATCGGGCCATAGATTGTTGAAACAGTCAAATATCACTGGGCCACGGCTGATCCTGATACTTTTGTTGGGGCCTCGTTATTACTAAGACCCTATCAAGACGGCGAAGATGAACCCCACCCGGGGTGAACGCAAAGACTAATATCAGATGTGACCCGACCAGGGGTTGAAGATTATCCAGGCATCCCATGAGAAGTGACCTGAGGGGAAGAGATAGGCTACCTAAATTCCACTACCTAAATTCCGCGACTGATGGTCAGCTGATGCAGGCACCTGGTGTTCGAACTTAATTTGACGGCGAGGGTAAATTTCTGTATTTAGTTTTACAAAACAAGTGAATTGTGCTCTTTAAAAATTAAGAAATTGCAAATGTGTGATACTTAGACCCAGAAAATAACTGCGCATTGCTATATAATAAGTGAGTGCATTATTTAAATTTAGAAGTAAATTTGTGTGATACTTAGACCCAGAAAATAACTGCGCATTGCTATATAATAAGTGAGTGCATTATTTAAATTTAGAAGTAAATTTGTGTGATACTTAGACCCAGAAAATAACTGCGCATTGCTATAATAAGTGAGTGCATTGCTTAAATTGAGAAGGTAAAATTGTGTCTATAATAAGTAAGTGTATTCTTTAAATTTAGAGGTTGAAATTGTGTGTTTCTTTGCTTGCCTTGTTTCAGTATTATTTCAGCATGGCGGAACAGGACACCTTGGCACAGGTTTTGACAGGCGTGGGAACAGCAGTGGGCCGGCTTAATATGGTGATTAAACAACAAGGGATGGCAACAGAAATTGTGAAATTTAGTGGACAGGCCAGAGACTATAAGAAATGGGTCACTTCCATAGAAAAATATGCCTATTTAATCTCAGCAACAGATGAAGAAAAAATGAGATTGGCTTATCAGACGGCAACGGAACCGGTCTCTGATCATATAAGAAGAAAGCTAGAAGCTAGAGTAGATGAGACATGGGAACAATTCAAGGAAGACCTAGCAAGGAAATATGCAGAAATAACGGATCCACAACATGCATTTTCGGTGTTGAGGCAGGCTAAACAAAATAACGGAGAGACGGTACAATTGTTTAGCGATAGATTGATTAATCTGGCTGAAGAAGCATTCTTAGGACAGAATGTACGAGGAGAGGAGGTGGAAAGGATGTTAGTAGGGATCTTTGTGGATGGCATAAAGTCTGATGGTTTGAAACTTAAATTAATGAGGGAAAACCCTGAGAGGTTATCACAAGCGGTGGATATCGCGGTACAAGAAGAAAATTTGAGACGTAGGTTTAGATTAAGAACAGGACGAGAAGTGGGAAGTAATCGAGATGACAGAGTTGAGGAACCTATGGAAATAGGACAAACAAGGTTCGGATGGAATAGGAGAGGAGGTATACAGACGTTACAAGGTAGAAATAGATATGATAATGAGGAAAGAGGAAATATGAGATACCCTACAAGAGAAACAGTAGGTAACACAAATAATACAAATATTGTCTGTTGGAATTGTGGTCAACGGGGACATGTTTCTCGGTTTTGTAATAACAGGCGTGTCCAGTCGAATACACAGGGTAGACATGACAATAATAGGGTGAGTAGGAATGTTGTAGATGGATACAGGAATTTTACAGGTACAAGAACACAGGAAAATCGGCGCCCTACCTATTAGGCAGGACCTATGATAGGAGGGTAAATAATAAGGTCCCAAGGGTTAGAGAATATGTTAATAACAGGTATAATAGGTCGAACAGAGAATATTTTCAACTAGATGAAGTCAAGAAATTTATAGAAGATAAAACAGATTATAGCTCTTGTATATTAGAAATAGGAAAGTATAGAGTTCGTACATTAATTGATTCGGGAGCTCAGGTTAGTGTAGTAAAAGAAAGTTTTCTATATAACATAGTAAGAAATTGTAGAGTATTTAAGAGTCATAATAATTTACACTCTGTTACGGGACAGAATTTACAAGTAGTGGGACAAACAATGATAAATTTTAAGTTAGGAGGGATCAACATAAGACACCTTTTTCATGTAGTGAAGGGGTTAAATAGAAACATGTTAATAGGAAGAGATTTTTTAATAAAAAATGGAGTAAGACTTTTCTATGATTTACACAAATTAAAATTCAGGGACGTCTATATAGATATGCAAGAAGACATGCATATATCAGCACTAGTTAGAGTTAAAATGACAACGACGTTAAAACCACAGTCTGTTAATTTGATACAAGTGAAGCTGAAGAAAAACCCATATTATGTGGAAGGAAACACAGTCAGAATCACTGAATTACAAGAGGAAATAATTGATGAGCCTGGTTTGGAAGTTCCGGATGGAATAATAGCGTTAGATAAACACTTAACCTTTCCAGTTATGGTGATTAACAACACAGGTAGAGAAATTAAATTATACAGAGGGTGTGTAGTAGCAAAACTAGAACAGAACGTTAGTGAAATATTGGCAACGGATAGAGTAGAAATGCCGGGAACTAATTATTCACAATCTTCTAGTGAAAGAAGTAATAACAGACGCGGACGCGGAAGTAGAGGAAACACACGAATGGATGAATTGATCCATCCATTAAAAAGAAATACAGCACAAATACATTCACTAGATAAACAGACAAGAGAACAGGAATTGTTGGCACAGTTAAAGACTTCACCAGAAAGTAAAGAAGTGTTGGAACAGTTTATAAAGGAGAATCAGGATGTGTTTGCAATTAGTGATTTAGAGTTGGGTAAGACAAAAACGGTAACAATGGAGATAGATACGGGAGACCATCCGCCGATTAGCTTAAAACCATATAGAACTCCCTTAAGAAATAGAGAAATTGTAGAAAAGGCAATAGAAGAAATGTTGAAAGCAGGGATAATTACAAGATCAAAATCAGAGTGGTCATCTCCGGTGGTAATTGTGGCCAAACCTGATGGTTCGAGTCGATTCTGTTGCGACTATCGGGCGTTGAACAAAATTACTAAAAATGTAGCATATCCACTACCAGTGATAGATGATATTTTGGGGTTGCTAAATGGCGCTACATTTTTCACGACGTTAGACGCAAGAGCAGGATTTTGGTGTATCCCGATGTCGGCAGACGCGCAAAGAAAAAGTGCTTTCTGTACTCATATGGGTTCTTATGAATTTTTACGTATGCCTTTTGGAGTCAAAACTGCGCCATCTCACTACATGCTCTTAATAAATGAAGTTTTGGAAGGTATGCAAAGGTTCGCTCTTGCTTATATTGATGATATTCTGATTTTTACTTCTGGAAATGTGGAGGATCATTTGAAACATATAAAGTTAGTGTTTGACAGGTTAAGAAAACATGATGTGAAGTTAAAGCTCAGTAAATGCCAATTTTTAAAGACAGAAACAAAATATTTGGGGTATATTATAAATAGAGAAGGTATAAAACCAGATCAGGACAAAATAAAGGTTATTAAAGAGTTACCTGCTCCAACTAACGTTAAGGAGGTACGCGCCTTTATAGGAACATGCGCGTATTATAGGCGGTTTGTCCCAGCGTTTTCAAAAATAGCTGAACCTATTACAAACTTAACAGGCAAGTACGCTAGGTTTAAGTGGGATGATGAGTGTCAAAAAGCGTTCGAGTATTTAAAAAACAGTTTAACACTGGTACCACTGTTGACGCATCCAGACTTAAACAAACAGTTGATACTGTACACAGATGCTTCAGACAATGCAGTAGGAGCATGTTTGGTGCAACCATATGAAGGAAAAGAGTCTGGAATACCAGGGGTTAAAAATGAAAGGCCTATATACTTCTTGTCGCATAAACTTAGCAGATCACAAAGAAAGTGGACGACTATTGAGAAGGAGGCTTACGCAATACATTACGCTCTTCAAAAACTAAATTACTACTTACATAACGCAAATTTTGTTATTAGAACTGACCATATGCCTTTAAAGTCTTTTTTAGAAGCTCCAGTGCAGAACAGGAAAATACAAACCTGGGCATTGAACTTACAGGGATACAATACGAAAATTGAGTACATTCCAGGTAGGATTAACACATGCGCTGATTTACTGTCTAGGATTCCATATCCACAGTCGTCAGGTGACACAGAAGATGAAGGAGAACCAGAGATTGACGATCGAAATTGGCAAGTAAATATTTTAGATTCTGCTATAATAAATAGAGAAGAATTTGATAGTCTACCATCGGAGCAAGAGTCTGAACATAGAGAAGAAGACCTACAAGTAGCACAGTTTAATATGAAAGAAGAACAAGAGTTGGACCCAAAAGTCATACAAATAAAAGAAAAATTACGAGAAACAGATGATAACAAATATAAAAGGAATTATTTGGTTTTACAAGAGGATGGACAGTTATACTATATGTGTGAAAGGAATGAACAGCTAAGGAAATATATTCCAAAACATTTAGAAAATGAACTTTTAAAAGCATATCACGATGAAAATGGACATCTCGGTAGAGATAAATTGCTGAAAGCACTTACAAGTAAATATTATTGGCCAAACTTGTTTAAATCTACATGCAAATATGTAGATACGTGTGAAAAATGCAGATTAAGGAACATGAAAACAATAAAGTCTCCCTTACAAGACACAGATATTCCTCTGTTCCCAATGCAAAAAATTAGTTTAGATATATCGGGTCCACACCCTAGGACATTGTCAGGAAATGTGTATTTAATTCATATAATAGACGTCTACAGTCTTTGGCCGGAGGTGTATGCAATTCCAGATAAGAGCGCGGATACTGTCATTAATGTTTTTTTACAAGAGTTCGTACCAAGGTTTAGTTGCCCACAAAGTATACTTACAGATAATGGTAGAGAGTTTGTAAATAAAAAATTCGAAAAGTTAGTAAAAGATTTAAATGTAAAACATATAAAGACCTCATTTTATAGACCTTCTTCAAATGCGAAAAACGAGCGTCAACATAGGACGTTATACGACATTTTGGCAAAGATTATTGATGAACATGACAGAGATTGGGATTTATTTTTGGGACCTGCCCTTAGCGCCATTCGTACAAATCAAAATGAGAGCACGGGTTTTTCACCATTTTATTTATTACACGGGAGGGAACCAATATTACCTATAGATAATCTATTAAAACCTAGACGGAAATATATGGGTGAAGAATTTCAAGAGACCATTATACAAGAAATGCATAAAGCACATGTGAGATTAAGGAATAATATAATTAAAGCTAGGGAAAGACAGAAAAAGTACAAAAATGTAAATACAAAATTACAGGAGTTTAAGGTAGGTGATAGAGTTTATTACAAGAAACATAGAAGAAACTCTAAGTTTGATGCTCGTTGGATTCCAGGGTATTACGTTTTGGAAAAACTAGGTAATGTATCGTATATTATAAAGAACCAGGTCACAGCACATATAGTGAGGGCACACGTTGAACACTTAAGAAGAGATGAAGATGAGATAGAAAATAATAATTATAATAATAATTATTATTCGGACTCGAAATTTTTGGATGAACAGCTTGTCAGAAGAACTGCAGTAACCCCAGGTCTTAGAAAAGAACCAGCACAAAATCAGTTGCTAGCAAATCCAGGTTACGAAGATACTCAAGAACAGACAATTCCGAAAAGAATGGAAGAAGAAGGCCTGAATGAAACTCATTATGATAGTATGGAAGAAGACATAGGTGCTCCATTTAAAAATACTAGACAAGCAACGAAAAGAAGAATGGACAGTCAAAGAGATAAAGAAGTGAAACGACAGAGGAGAATTAGAGATTATTCAACAAGCGGAGAAGATATGCCTCTACTAGAAAGATCCTTAAGAAATAGGGATCGACAAATTAGGTGGGATGTTGAACGGAAGAGATTAGCGGCAGCTGAAGAGAGACATACAGACGAAGAAGAGGAAATGGATGAAAAGTCAGAGTCTAGTAGTAGTATGGAAGAAACTAATAAGTTGTACGAAGAAGAAGATATTGATGTAGAATTGGCACTTATTCAAAGAAATTTGGACTTGTTGAAGAAGAGGAAACGTAGGAGATAGATATTTGAAAGTACTGCAGATGGCAGGAGTTAGAAGTGAAAGGGATGCCTGAAGAAGCATACGAAACGGTAGAAGTGGTCTTGAAATATTGATACAAAAGGGGTGATGGAATTTTTTTCGTTACTGTTGGTAATGCCGTGTTTCCAAGAGAAACCAGATCAAAAGTTCGTTGATAAGTAGAGGTTGGCTACTACGTTGAAGTAATATTGGATTAGTGGCCATGTAGTTTACAGTGCTCACTTAAGAGGTTATTTTGGATGTTATGTGCTGTTGGGAGTTAGGAGATAGTAAATGGTATGGTAAATGTTGATTACTAATTTGTTTAGATAGATAGAACAGATGTGATTCTAATTGGACTGTAGTTAACAGATATACAGATGGACAGTGAACTGTTTAGTTTTTCGGTCATAGATATACTAGAATGACCTGTATAAATAGATATACGTTGTTTTACTTAGTATGAGGGGCCAATGTTGGTGGGTCACTATACGAGGTTGGAATAAGTTTTTGTGATTGGTGCTGGAAAATGATGGCTAATGTGTAGTTGCTTTAGTCCTTCATTATAAGTTTTTTTGTTTTGGTTTTGAAAAATAATTGTGGTTATTTGGTTTATTGAGTTAGAATAGGGTGATTGTGTTCCTAGCATTTGAGTTGATAAAAAAACTATTGGGCCGTAAAAGTGTCCAATAGTGATAGTTAGAAGTAAGGTGTTTTATTCTGATTTGATGCATGTTATTTTATAAATGTGTTTTTCCTTATATTAATTTGGAGTTATGACGGCTGGTGTGATTTGATCTTGATTACATAAATGGTTTTGTATACTAAGTTACTTGGTTAGTAAATAAGTTATGAAGTTAGTTAATTAAGTTTAATTTTCAAATATAAGAGTTTTGCTTAAGGTTTTCGTTCAGAAAGGAGTTAATAAAAACTAAAATATCCACTGATATAAGGTAGGGGGAAGCTTAGATAACCTGAATGTTGAAATAGTTAAGCAATGCTGTGCATTCATAAATTAGTGGGAAATCAGGGTTGGTGAACGTGTGTACACGAATGGATAGACGTATCCAGGGCCTGCACACACGTCACTGTGTTCATAAATGGCAGTATGGGAAGTACGGGGGCAAGAAATAGGGGCTGTGAAATACCAGCTTTAATTTTATTAAAGGTGTTCATAAAATATGAACATGGGCTCAGGGTGGAAGGTGAGAAATACCAGCTTTAATTTTATTAAAGGTGTTCATAAAATATGAACATGGGCTCAGGGTGGAAGGAACAGAATTGTGGTTGGCAATGTCAATGTGGAATGTATAAGCTTTATGAAAACTTATGCCAAAGTATTTTATAACGAACAACGATGTATTTCATAAGGTGTTTTAAAAAATTATTTTACAAAATTTTTTTATTGGCAAGGGAGGTAAAGGGTGAGTGTCTTAAATGAGCATTACTGTATGTACATGTGGTCATGTCGTGTATTCATTCTTTATACTTCTTACTAGGTGCGCACCGCTTCTTTACTTTTTCTAACTACATTGTTTTTGTACGTCCTCGGTTTTGGAAGAGTGGGAAGTTTTATAAAAAAAAAAAGAAAAATGTTTCGATGACGAATTTATGAGCTGTTCGTATAATATGTGTATTTGATACAGGAAACGGGAGGAGCTAAGAAAGAACCAGAAAAGTAGAAATATATAGTAGATAGCTATATAATTTTGGGGAAATAACAAAGGAAAGAAGGACTATTTAGATTAACAGGGTTACCATATGTGGTATTATACAAAGAGAGTTCGAAGAAGAAGTATATGAAGGAGGGGGGTTACTAGCAAACCATATCACTGGGAGAAGAGTTAAAAGATATATTATTTACTTGAGCTGATTTAGAGAAGATTAGAGGAAAAAGAGGGAATAGAGTAAGGGGATTAGGAGTAAAGATTTTTCCTTTATAAGGAAAATTCTTTAATAAACATGGGGAGGTGTAACAGTGATAGAGTACTGGGGTATTATTAGAATCTAGTGGGAAACAGATACAGCACGATTGAGGATTGAGACTGAAAGCGGGGAGAGATGCTCAATCGTGACGTATTGGGTTGGCAAGGGCAGTTAACATCACACCCTTGAGAGGGAAAGAAGCAAGTTGTCATCATGAAGCAATAAACTATTTTAACTTAACCTCTGGCTTGTTAATCTCTGTACACACTGTTACAATGCTCATGTGTTGTTCTCGTAACAGAGACAACTTGTAGCGGGTTGTCATTTTGGGCAATTTGAGGACAGGTCGAGACATAAGTCAACGGGCAGAAGTCAAAGGACATAGGGCCAAACGACGGAAGCCAGGACATAAGTCGGAAGACAACGGTTCCGGATCGATACAATTCCCAATAATATAATAGAGGTATATCCAACTATAATGATGTGATGCACTACTCAATTAGCCGAGTGAATCAATATAACAGTGTGAAAAGGCAGAGAAGAGAATTTGTTCTATCCCCAGAAGAGATACGTAAACTGATGAGATCTTTGACAAAATTGGACAGCCAATTTTTCGGTGACCAATACGTGTTACATACAGGATTTAAACGGTTGTAACACTACACGCAGAGGAGAGGAGTGTGTCAAAGATCCACACAGGAGCTTAGAGAGTTAAGACGGAGCTATACAGAGAACACCAGACAGGAGAGACACAGGCACTATATTTAGCTTGACAACAGGACACACTCGTGTCAACTAATAGGTCATTGCGTGCTGATGAGCGAGGGTTTCCCAAGAGTATAGGGAACTCGCCTCTCGACAAGTAACTGGAGAATACCAGTTACTTGAGTTAACTAACCAAGCGTGCTGGGACTCTACGCACGCAAATTCGCCAGCGCACGAAGGACTGAATGTCCGTGGTTCAATGCGCAACTACCAGCGTGCGACAGACTGGGACAAGGACTGATAGAGAGCAGACGTGTTCGCTAGGAACCTTATATAGTTTATCAGCAATAGTGTTAGCTAGGCTTTAGATTCCAATTAGTTAATAGTATCATTGTGTTCACCTCTTACATGCATCTGTGAAACATACCATGTTGTTAATTATCCATGAAGTATTCCGCTCGCAGAGCTTGTGTGTAAATAGCTCTAAATAAAAATGTATCCTTTTGTAAACCACACGAGTTATTGATTCGTGTCGTGCAAAAGTAGGGAGTCCTGAATTACCTGTCGCAAGTAGGTTGCTGACAGACACGGATTAAGGTCTGAGCAGATTGCAGACCTTATACTACGTACACACTTACTGGGATATTTTGCTCCAACTATTCAGACGAATTGCAGGCCCTAAACATTACAGCAGCAGCATAATGTTAATGGCAACAGTTTGTATTCCACAGTGATGAATTTTCAATTCCGCAAGCCCTCAGCGGTGACAAACAACAGTTTTGAAAAAAAAAAAAAAAAAAAAAAAAAACACTAAACGCATTGAATACCAACAGAAAAGTAATATCGCGGTGGAAACTGACATATTGTGGCATAGCAAGAAACGTGAGAGCAAACACGTTGTCAAATTAGCGGACAACACACGTGCATACGAATCAATCTATAAACTTCAATGAAAAGAGGACCAACATCTTGGTCGTTAAGAAGAAAGCCCACTACAGAGACACTGACAACTATTTTCAGAGTGCAAAACAGGTAATCATGTTCCGTCTCTGAACGGTAAACAGCAGAGTAGACAATCTTTCACGAAGACTCAAAGCGGGTCTGTCACCCACGTGTAAGTGTGAACAAACTACACAGACAGCTGAACAGATCCTTACAAATGGAAACATGATGACTAAATTGCGGTATCATTTCTGGTCACTCCATACGCACATTAACGCACAGCTATTTGGAAGCTTTCACGAACTCAATATAAAAAGCTAACATGAATACTTGTGTACACTTTATTAACCAGCAGCTGAAGAAACAAGAAGGAAATGAAAAATAAGGTAAGAAATATATTTCTTCTACTTTCCTGTTAATTTACAAATTATTTACCCCATGCCTCTGTAAATTCTCTGTCTTTACTAATATTACACATTGCACCCCTCTCGGGATTCTCCGTTGTGAAGTTGTCAAGCAGTCTGACTCGGGCTCCGAAGGTTGTATGTTCGATTCTGGGCTGCGTCCTTCATTTCACGAGTGCATTTTTTCGGAGACTCCTGAGGGTCGTCGCTGGAGCTACGGAGTTCGTGCTTTGTGCGACGCTTTCCGCGCTGCGGAAAGAAACTGAGCCATATGGGATACAAACCCGGTGCAATGCAGCCGACCTTTTAGACTTTTAAGCGACTTCTTTCATTGCACCCACTCCCATACGAATCCGGATACGCCTTGTGTGTCATCTGAATTGGAGGAGCGTCCATTACTGTAAACATAAATTTGTTAGCGAGAAATCACTAGTTTTTCAGCAAAACATCAAAGAAATGTCGCCGCTTTCGATGATTTAAGTTGTTTTTTGGACCTATCAAAGATAAATTCCTAGGGTGGGGGTAAATATAAGACGGCTGGAAAAATTTCATAACGATGCAACAGACAGTTTTTAAAATAATTGATCGTGAATGAATGCATTCTTTTCGGGACATACTATAGCGACTGGAAAGAGAAGGTCAACCAGAGAGACGAATGGAGACGGCTTGTATCTGCAGCAATGAACCTCAATGGCTCGGAATGCTGAAGAAGAAGAAGAAGAAGAAGAAGAAGATGAAGAAGAAGAAGAAGAAGAAGAAGAAGAAGAAGAAGAAGAAGAAGAAGAATACCTGCCTGCCTGCCTGCCTGCTTGCCTGCCTGCCTGCCTGCCTGCCTGCCTGCCTGCCTACCTACCTACCTACCTACCTACCTACCTACCTACATACATACATACATACATACATACATACATACATACATACATACATACATACATACATACATACATACATACATACATACATACATACATACATACATACATACATACGAATTTTGGATCGTGTTGGAACGTGCTGACATCATGATTCACAGAAATAGGTGAATCACAAGTCAGCAATTGTCCGTGCAGCTTTCAATAAGCAAAGGCAGTGGTATTGAAATTTTCAAAAAACCTGGAATATTCAAAGATTTGTGCATAATGGTTCCAAACGAAAACGATTTGTTCGAAATTCTTGCGGCGGTTCGACACAGATGGGGATGGTTTTTGTCAAACATTGTGACAGGAAACGAAACATTTGTTCATCATTTTGAGCCGGAGACAAAAAGACAGTCAATGTAGTGACATCATCCTCAATCACCAGCGAGGCAAATAATTCAAAGCAATTCCATCAGCCGGTAAAGTCGTGCTCACTGTTTATTTTTTTTAAATTTAAAACAATTTTTTTTTTGGGGGGGGGGGGGGGGGGACATTGATAGGGTTATTCTCGTGGATGTGCTGCCAAAAGGTGGAACCATCAATTCGAAAATTTACATCAAAACACACTCTTGCAAACAAGAGAGGCAATTGACAAAATGTGGTGGAATGTACTGCCCCATCCACCTTACAGTCAAGCTCTGGTATCATCTGAGTTCCATCTTTTTGTTCCCTCTAAGAATGCAATGAAGAAATGGCTACGAGAACTGGACAAAATGTGGTATAGATCTGGGAAACATGCTCTTATTTCAAGATGGCGTAAAGCCGTTACAGTTGTTGGGGATTATGTTGAGAAGTAGAAATGTTTGCTGCACATGTGCCTGAACATTGTGACTAAGTTTCGTGTGTATGTTATTAACAGCTAAAGAGATAATAATTTTAGTGCATAACTTTATGACCTACCATCGTATATACCGGATGTCTGTAAAGTATCACTACACTTTGTATGTAGAAAACATTTCTAAATTGAAGTACATGATGTCATCAAAAAATGTGCTCCAAAGTCCATCGTGAGGCATTATGCGACGAATGGCTGTCGTCTGCTGGGGTAATACTTTGCACTCCAAACAGAGGGGTGTTATCAACTGAAGAAAGAATGTTTTTGGTTGAACAAGTGTTTCGAAATGGCGGTCGATACACACAGATGGTTTTTCAAAAATTTAAAGCATGATTTTCCGATAAACAACCTTCTCATCGCATCAGGGTTAGAAATGTGTTGAATAAGTTTCTTGCTACGGGAAATGTGGAAGTTGCTCCGCAATTTGGTAGGATAATCTATCCAGTGTCAACAACTCCACGTGGTTTCAAGCATTTTTAGCTAAAGAAGACGAATCAATTCTCGATGTAACATTCTTCTCTGATGAGGCATCGTTTGATCTATCTGGATACGTTAAGAACCAAAATATTCATATTTGGAGCACTTTTAATCCACTGCATTTCATGAAGCGCCTCTACACCTTGAGAAAATTGAGGTATGATGTGCCGTCAGTAAAAAACGTTTTCTTGGACCAATTTTCTTCAACGACACTATAAACGCCGATCGGTACCGTACTGATTTCCTTAAACCTTTTTAGAACAGCTGAATGAACGTGAAATTGAAGAAGCATAGTTCCATAAAGATGATGTAACTTCCCCCACAGCTAAAGCATTACTGCGCATTTTTTTTTTTTTGGGGAAGAAATGTTCGCAAATCGCATAATGTCATGTGGAATTTAACTTGTTCGTTCTCCAGATGTAACTCCATTAGATTATTATCTATGTGGTGTCTTGAAAGTCAATGTTTACAAAAATAATATACACACAATTGACAACCTGGAAGAAGCAATGAGAATTACTATTCAAGAAAAAAAAACACACGTTGTAGAAAATATTCGACAATATGAAGAGATGTGTACAGTCATGTCTTGAAGCCCGTAATGGATATTTCCAATACCAGTTATAATGAATACTTCATTGGCACTTTACAGCTTCCCCAAAACAACTAATTACCATAGCAGTAACTATTGTAACTAATTTAATAAATTTTTTAGCATACTTTTATGACGACATGCACTTCATTTTCCAACATTGTTCTACATACAAAGTGTAGTGAGACTTTATAAACGCTCAGTGTGTACACACACACACACACACACACACACAAACACACACACACACGCACACACACACACACACACACACACACACACACAGATGTTGATCACATTGCGGAGAGCAACACATTCACCGGAAACAGAATTGGAGGAGGCTGAAAAGTATAAAAAAAGGAAAGATGCGGGATAATAAACTCCAGGCAGCAGAGGCAACAAGGATGAGGTGGGAACAGTTTATAAATGAAGTCGGTGAGGATGTTGATTTGAGGTGAGTTGAGTTAAGAACCGACATCACTGCACTCGGGACATTCCCATACGTGCTCCGTCCCCTCGTTCAACAGCCAGCGAAGAGTCATACTACTAATCGTTCCCACCGCTATCTGAGTAAACGTTCTCCTGGTCTTCTCACTCAGTTTTGAGATTCTTCCAGAACCCCTGCCGATCCCCCGCAATCTAATTCTTTCCACATTTGTAGTGTGGGTTTTGATGCTGAACACCACGCAGTTGACCCGTATTCCAGGTGTGGTCGTATGCTCTGTTGATAAACTTTGCTAAGTATTTTCCCCACTGGCTCCCGATGTGGTTCCACTTAGCTGTCTCAGGATGGCTATTTTCCTTCTGGCTTTTGCTACTGCCTTTCTGATGTGTTTTCTTCATGTCAACCTGTCATCAAATGTTACTCCAAGGTATGCTGGTTCTTTATCTTCTCTTAGGGATGTACCATTTATCTGGATGATCCCTGCCTTTTGTTTCGGAGAGAGGGTAAATAGAGTGATGCTGCACTTGTCAGTGTTTTAGCTGACACACCATCTATCCGCCCATGCAACAAATGTATCCACAGCTCTTTGTAGCGATCCAGTGGCCACTGATGCGTGTTCATTTGTGCTCCACAAAACCAGGTCACCAGCGTCCATACGGTTGATTAGCAACGAGATCATTGATGAAGATTAGGAAAAGTGTGGGGGACAATACTCCACCCTGGGGAACACCGTGACGCAGTAGTACTTTCTTGCTCTTGAGTCCGTCTATCTGTATTTGGGCTCTTCTGTTGTGTAAGTATGCTTTCACCCATTTGTACATTCTTCCATTGACTTTACTGTTTCTCAGTTTCTTCATCAAACCTTCTTTCCAGACTTTGTCAAAGGCTTCAGATCTATTCATGCCGCAAGCACTAGATTGTTTTCTTGGAATGCATCCCCAATTTCTTGAGAGAGGTAGGTTTTCTGATCTTCCGTAGAGTAGTACTGCCTACAGCCAGCCTGTTGTGGCACAAGAATGTTTTCAATTTCAATGTACCACTGTAGTCAGTGATTGATGACTTGCTCCATTGTTTTGCAGAGACAATTGGTGAGGCTAATAGGTCGGTAGCTGGAGACAATGGAACTAACTTTCCCTGGTGTTAGGAGGGGTACCTCCAGGCTTGTGGAACGCTGCCTAAGGTCCAGGTGTTGAAGATCTGCAACAGCTGTGCCTTGGCCTCTGTTCCTAGGTTCCTAATAATTTCACTGGAGATACCATCAGCTCCTGGTGACTTTCTCATTTTCAGTTTTGATATGGCTAGCTCCAGTTCACTGACTGTGATAGGTGCCTCCATAACCTCATGTATTATGTCATTCTGTCCTGTATGTTGCCATTTATCTCGAATCTCTTCTTGTTTCTCTGGACTAATTTGGATTTTGTTATCATGTGCGAATGAGTCTGCAAAATGGTCAGCTGCTTGCTTTCCTGTTAAGATGTTTCCGTCTCTATGTAGTGCAATGTTTTGGTTTCTCCCTGTGCCCTCATCCTTAAGTTGTTTAATTAGCTTCCACAACTTCCCTGTGTCTCTTTGAAAGTTCAGTGACTCGTTTTCTCCTGCCAGCTTTACCGTCTAGCCTGCAGCATGGCCCTTTGAAATTTGGCTTTTTCGTGCTGGTATTTATTGTTGTGCTCTTGGCTGGGGTTGGCCTCTGCTTGCTTTCTACACACTTCCACATCATTATGCAGCTGTTCCAGTTCACTACTCCAGTAGGGTTTATAATGTTTATGGGCCTGTCACGAGTTTGCCCAAGCCAGCTGGCCTTCGCTAAGGGAATCCCCGTCGATAGAACTCCACGAGAGAATTAGGTCGCCATGTTAAAATTAACTTGGGGAAAGTCGGCTGTTTGACCGGTCCAGAACGTTCGAGAAATTGCTCGAAGTAGAAAGTTCGAGTTAGCGTGATGCACTCGACCACCCGAGAAAGTGAACTGGCATGATTCACACGTGAATTTCACCCATGATTCAAGTAGAAAAGTAACTTTTGCACGATAAGCAACTCCGGCGTGAATTGAGTTTTGCACTCAACTCAGCGGCAAGCCCTGTTGTGAATCAGTGTCATTTCAGCCGTCAACCAGAGCAGACGCTCTTGAAACAAACTGCTATTGTCTATAAGGGCAGTCCAATGTCAGACAGTAACTACAGTTGAACTTTGTCATGTCTCCTGGTCTAAGGTAAATACTTTAGTTATTCCTTTCGTGTCTTGATACAGCGAATTTCGCGATTGTAAACTCCGCGCTGGGCGTCCGATTACTAATTAATATTTATGAGGTCGGCGATCAATAACCGTGGGGGAAAAACTGGGTCACTACGTGTGTTTGTGTATTCAGGCTGTGTAACGCTTTTTCTGTGAGTTGATGTTACGTAAACAAGTCCTGTACATAGGCTATTGCTATGAGATCCGTATTATATTTGTGTGGTTTAGGAACACGCAGTGGTTTAACGGAATGTTACTATTGTAGTGAAATTATTACTGCTATTCACGAATGTGCCGGTCTCTCTGGCTGTGGGGTTACAACACTTTCTCTCTGTAATCCCGTTTATCACGCAGAGTCTCGCAGCGGAGCGAGAACTGAGGTGGTTCGACCCCCGCTCGTGACTTGCGGATACTGAGCCGGCCGCTCAGAAAGCAATGGCAAACTACTGAGCGTAATCTTGCCAAGAGATCAACAGACAGCTGAAAGATGCTGCTGTTGACAGCTAAGTCCTGTAAAAGGATACGCAAAAAACATTCACGAATGTACCTTTTTCAGGACAGACTAAGTGTTAGTTTAACATGTACTAGGTTACTGGTGATTCTAGATTAAACAACTAGCTGAAGCGAGGTGGAATTCTTTCATATATGTGTTAAAGATGTTTCTTGCTGTGCTTGTGGTGCTATGGTTTGGCATTTGATGCGGCTATTTTAGTTACTATGAAATAGTGGTCTCATTCCAGGAATCAGTGTTGCTAAATATTGTAGTGATATTGTGGTGGTGAAATATATAGTGTGCTAGTGTAGCGTGTATATTTTGTGATGCCGTGCCATGCGAAATGACCGATGTGCCGTGGAACGACGGGTGTCGATGCGGTATTCGTGTGCGTTGCCGTCGCGATGTTTGGGGGGACCGAGTGGTGATTTTGGGGAACCGCTTCGTGATGTTTGGGGGACTGAGTGATAATGTTGGGGGAACCGATTGGCGAATTGGGGAACCATTGGGTGAAATACTCTACACTTTCCTATGCGTTATCTTTACAGTCTGGGAACACCTATACTAGGGTTTTATTGATAAAGAGAAGGGTGCTGGGCTACCCAGAGGGACAATGGGAAATATGGGATAGAATACTTGTTGCATTTTCCGAGTTGATTGGACTGGCCCACTAGGCCGGTTGAACCGTTCTAACTTTGCCAACGGCTAACCTAGGCGGTAGGGGAACGGGGGGTTGGATTTACACCTTCGACATGGAGTGGAAAACGACATGGTTTGCAGCTGAGACTCCTTGCCTCTCGAGCAGACGGTTTCTCAAGGAGGGTTTCTCCATGACATGGGGCAGAGCTCCCAGAAGAGAAACTAATGGATGGATTTATTTATTTAACTTGTTAATTACTTATATGATTAATCAATTGATTAATGATGTTTATGTTGCCTATGATGGGGAGTTGTCCAGACAGACATCTCTACCGGAGACATATGATCTACTTGTATATATTGCCTATTAGATTTAGGCAATGTACTTCGGGTAACACTAGGAAAAATATAGAGATAGGTACTAGGATGAGGGGGCGGAAGTGCTTCATGACTAGAAAGTATGTTGTGTAGGGAAGTCAGTGTTGGTGCCGAATGCGCTCACCTACCTCTCTCTTTGCGCAGGGTGGGTTTACTTTCGAAGTAGTAACCACGAAGCGAAGACATTGATGGAGCGATTTGACTACAGGCTCATTCCAGGAACACAGCCCAGGCTTGGGTGATGTCAAGGTACTGGGAGCAAATCAACACCATCAACTTCGTGGAAGGTAACCATACCCTATACCATACAGGTAATACAAGAGTGGCCATGGTTGATCACCCGTTGTGGTGATGCCCGACGATGTTAATTCTACTAGGTCATACCTTGATCGAACAGAGCCGTCGTCTAACGAGGCAAACTAGCTTAGGTAAAGTGGAATCACCCCTATGAAGAACATTCTCTATTACCAGACTCAGGTAGAGTCATGCCATGCTTAATACTCGTCAACTTACAGGTATGAATCTGCTACAGTTGACGACTGCTACATCCACGATGACTGGTGAATTTGGTGTATTCCAGTCAGAATAGTTTTGACATTTTTCCAGCTACATTTTACAAGGACTGTTGGACTTTCTGTATTCCAGTCAGTAGTGTTAGTACATTGATCTGCTACATTACAGTATGGTTTGTGTGAACTTCTTCAACCCAGCTAAGGGGTTTTCTGACATTGATAGGTTAGAGACAATGAATGTATATGAAGTTCTAGAAACCCAGTCAGGGTTGCAACAGCAATTGAATGGACATTAATTTCGGAGGTTCAAGGATGACTGCTTCACTTAGTGATGATCAACAAGGGACACCTCAGGCCAAAGGGTCGCCCCAGCTAGCCTGCTGAGAATAGAAGTCCTAATTCCGACAACATTAAGTGACCTTTATACTTCTATCTGTGGTGGTGATATTCCGGTCAAGTCAAAGAGTTTATTTGGCTAATCCCATTTTATATCACCGGGAGAGTTCACAAGTGTCCAGACAGCATTGCTTGGAGAGATCCCGGTGAGTCTCAGAGACCGACTAGATGGATACACACAACAGATCTTCCAGTCCCTGATGATGATCAGGGGATCATCTCTTACTCTACTCTACTCTACTCTACTCTACTCTACTCTACTCTACTCTACTCTACTCTACTCTACTCCACTCTACTCTACTCTACTCTACTCTACTCTACTCTACTCTACTCTACTCTGTCATCTAATATGTATATAGCTATCCTTCCTATCAGTGTCTTCATCATTCTGCTTCGACGCTAGTGTACAATAAACTTCTTGTTTGGTTAACATGTCTTTACTGAAGTAAATATCTGATGTATTGGATGAGCCTTGGGGTTCAAGGTCCTTAGGTAAGAGGGATAGGATAGCGGGAGTCTGGAATCTATTGGGAGTCCTGTAGACTGAAACAACTTATCTTACTTGTGAGGTGGTCAGTACAGGTGGAAGGGGCAAGTTTATCTAACTGTTTAGCCCCAGGTGCCAGTATACACAGTAAAAGTGTTACGTAGGCTGGGAAACCACGACGATCACGTTACAGGACTCCTCTTGGTACTGTTTCTCGTGCTGCCTGTAGTATGCATTTCCCAAACTCTTCAACTACTTTATTTATGTCCTTTTCAGTGTTCAAGTTTCTAACCAGCATGCTGGTGCGATGCTTGTACATTGCTCAGTCAGCTTTCTTGTAGTTCCACCATGAGAGAGTGCTGCTTTCACTTACAAGCTCATTTTCTACAGTTAGAAAGACTGGCCGATGGTCACTGCCAACTGGCTGTTTCCCAACAATTCGTGTAATGTTCCACTCCAGGTCTGGTGAATGAAAAGCCAGGTCAGGTGTAGTTATAGTGTGTCATGATCTCGAGTAGAAAGTATGTGGGTCAGACGGCTTGTTAATCAAAATGAATCTATTCTCATCCTGCCAGTCTTCCAGTCTCTGTCCTCTCTGGTCCATGTGTTCATAACCCCAGCTCTGCGAGTGTCTGTTGAAATCGCCACACACAAACATTTTTTTTCTTTTAACGGTAGTGTGTCAAGTTCCCGTGGACGGTCATTTGGACAGTAGTAATTGATCAGGTGAAGGTCTGTATTGCCTGTCTTAAGTTTAAGTTTTTGATACTCAGCCCCTTCCATGTAAACTTTAATTTGGGAAGCAGTGATGTTATTTTTGACAAGGGTCAATATCCCACCCCTTCGCCTATCCATTCGGTGAGATCGGTAACACTGGTAACCTCTGATTGTGAAAGCTATATTTTCGTTGAGGTGAGTTTCTTGCAAGCAACATACGCTTACTCTTTCTGGTTCAAGATGTTTCTAGTTCTATTATTTGTTTTCTTTCTTTCCTTTTTTTTTTTTTTTTTTTGGTTGTTGTTGACATTCTCCGCATTCCAGTGCATTATTTTAAGTCTTTGTTTGGTATGATTGTCTGAGAAGAACCTCCAGTAGTTGTGGTTAGACCCTTACGAGGCATAGGGCCCGGCACTGCACCTGCCTGGGGGTTCAAAGCAGGGCGAGCACCAGAAAGTTTAGCAGTTGTCGACATATTCCATGGCGTAATTGCGTGGCAGCTAATTTTGTGGTGCGCCTCCTGGCTGGCTGCCTCCGTCTTCAACACCTTTCCTTTGCTAGAGCAGACTGTGGTCTTATTCGACACACGAACTTCTGAATATGGTTGAAATTTAATTTGACTTTGGCTGATCTGTTATAGAAGAACGGCGTTGCTTACAATTTATGGTGGTTGTCGCGGAATCACTGTGAATTAACGATCAGATGATACAAATAACAGCGACAGTCTGATTCACAGCTGCAAGTTGTTTGTTACTGACGGCGGTGAGATCAAACGGTACAGCCGTCCTTGAGAGTTTCCCCACAAGACAGAAAATTGTTGGCATGTTGAATTGCCCAACTCGCGAGATGAAGGGACAGACGGTTGCTTTGGTTGTAGAAAGGGGAGATGAAAATTCCTGTGATGTAAGGGAAACGGATTGTCTGCCCCTGAGCACACCTGTTGTTGACAGGAGAATGACATCACTCGGACAATCTCTGACTGCAGAAAACCTAACGTGTAGTAGCGATTGTAAACAAGAGAGTTGGCCTAGACGGACGGTGTTTCGCTAGCTCTGTATGAATTTGGAAAACATCTACCGTGTGCGGGATTAATTAAAGTTAATATACACGTGCCTGTCATGGCAAAATGTAGATGTGATTCAGGAGTAAAGCAGTGTTACATAAGGTACTCCATAGATTGTATTTAGGTATAATTAATGTTTGATAGACTGGTGATAGTTAGAGTTTAGGACTTCAACGTAGTGTGTTGCGTTGTGGTTAGGCAGTAAAAGAGTGTCAGCGACTGTAGGCAGCTGCATTGTAAAAACTAGCTCGGGTGATATGGTAATTGGCTCGGCTAGTGAGAATAGTGTAGTGGGGTGATATTTGGAGAAGTTGAGGATGGGTTGGGAGATAGGGGAAATGTCCAATGGTAGGATCTTCCAGTGGGGTGCCCACTGGGGTTCTGCACTCTGTCTATTGGTTTTTCCTTGTCTTATCCTGATTCGGACCAAGGTGATGAGCTCCTCTGCTCCATGACAGAGCTTAGTTCGCTGATAAATATCTGAGCGAGGCCGTAGGCCTACACTCAGCTAGTAAGGTCAGTGACTAGTGCTCTCACCAGGTGTGTTATTTCTCTAACAGGTTCCCCGCCAGTTACGAGGAAGCTCTACACTGGTTTTGATGAAGTTCTACACCGGGTAGGAAGAACACGAGATGAACAGTCAATATTTTAATAAGATGAATAACTTCAGAGAAGAAAGTTTATACAATAGTGTTTATGCTCGGCCCATAATCAGGAGGATCCACCAGAGCATGGCTCAGTGGAGCAGAACCATATAAACGATTCCTGTGTGATAAGGTTCACCTAGGATGGGTGATGTTCGTTGTTACACCACATATAAAATGAACACTAGGGACTAAAAAGTAACATTAAACGTAGCATTCACATGGAGTTGTAGATTCCAGTGGAATAGTACATGGGACATTGTGTTTGTGATAATCTAGACCATAGATAGAATCAAGTGTGTTACCAATAACAGTGATACCTAGTTTCACAGTACAGTGATTGGTACATTTAAGAACTATAGGGACTTATAGTATGCAGTTCGTAACCGATCCATGATCAGTGTTAAACTATAGACTGTATCTATTTCGGATGATCATGTATAAAAAAAAGTCGCTTAAAAGTCGACAAGGTCGACTTCATCGCACCGGGTTTTATCCCATATGGCTCAGTACCTTTCCGCAGCGCGGAAAGTGTCGCACAAAGCACGAACTCCGTAGCTTTTAGCGACGACCCACGGGAGTCTCCGAAACTCGTAAACCGAAGGGTGCGGCCCGGAATCGAACCCACAACCTTCGGAGCACGAGTCAAACGGCTTGACCACTTCGCCACAGAGACTCCCCTATGATCATGTATATGGATTACCAAGTAGTTACCGGAGAAAGTCAGCGACTGGCAGGAGAGACACATCACTCGGTGAGGTCTTTGTGTGCCGACTTAACGTGCTGTGGTGTAACCTTGCTAGGATGATCTGACTTGGCTTCTAATCTGCTGGTCCGATTCTACACACATTATAGTATACGACACACATTCTTCGCATACACTTCTCACATACATTACACTTTTCTTTTAATAAATTAATTGTTATTAATTTTTGGAAGCTAGAGTTGTTGAGTATGTTGAGTTGGGGAAGAATGAGAGGGGGCATGATCCAGTGATGATAGAGGGAGAGAAAGAGGTGTCCATAAACTGAGGGAGTGTGGTGGACGGAATCTAGTAAATTCTCCAGGATAATGATAGGGGGTTAAAATATAATGTGGGTGTTGATTCCCCTCACTCCAGGGACGACACTTTAAAAGAAACACACGACAGTGGTGGTGATCGGAGTCCTTGATTTAATTATCACCAAGGTCCACATAACACAGCTGTTCTTCCATCCATCCATCATGTGCCATGCTGGTAAGCGTGGGCGGTCATGTTTTGCCATCTCACTCGATCGCCATAGTCGTGGATCAGCTCTGTGTTTCTGTCTCGACCATGCCACGAGGCCAAGCCATCCAGGTATTTGCTTCTAGTTCTTCCTCTTGGTCTGTTCCCTTTGATCTTACCAGTAGTCACCAAGTTCTCCAATTCATTTCTTCTCATAACATGCCCAGAAAATGTTGACTGTCTGCGTCTAATATCTCTAATCAGTTTACGATCTCCATTTGTTTCTTGAAGGACCTGTTCATTGGTCTTTCTGGCTGTCCATGGTATTCTTTGCATTTTCCCCAGAAACCACATTTCTACAGCCATCAGATGTTTTTCAGCTTGACTGCTCATTGTCCAAGCTTCACATCCATATAAAAGTACAGGTTCTATGTAGCACCTCAACACTCTTTTTCTCGTTTCAATTGACATCTTTTTATTGGTCAGTATGTTTTTCATCTTGCTAAAGGCGACCTTAGACATGGCGATTCTTGTTCTAATCTCTTCAAGGCATCTCCCATCAGATGTTATTACTGTTCCGAGATAATTGTACCTATTCAATTGTTGAAGAATATTCCCATTTACTTGTATATTACATTGTGGTATTTCATTCTTTTTAGTGACGACCATAATCTGTGTCTTTTTACAATTTAATTCTAACCCTCGTTGTTCACTGCGTGTAACAACTGCATCTACTAAATGTTGCAGGGCCTGTTCATTGTCTGCAATCAAGACAGTATCGTCTGCATATCTAATGTTATTGATGCATCGTCCCCCAATGTTGATTCCTTCTATATCTTCAATATTTCTGAAAATATTTTCACTGTACAGGGAAAACAGATCTGGAGACATTACACATCCCTGTCTCACACCTCTCTTGATAGGCTGATATTGGCCTAATTCATTATCAACTCTTATGGCAGCTTGTTTCCAATATATGTTTTTTACAAGTCTAAGGTCTTGTCCATCAATTTGTAGATCTTCAAGCATCCTTATCATGTCGACATGTCTCACTTTATCGAAAGTCTTTGTGTAGTCAATAAAGCAAAGGTGTAGATCTTTGTTTACTTCTATAGATCGTTCAATTATGGTTCTCAGTAAATATACAGCATTTACTGTACCCTTTCCTTCTACAAACCCACATTGTTCTTCTCCTATTTCAGGTTGTATTTTCCTCCTAATTCTTTGTATGATAATTCTTAGCAAAATCTCGTGATGTGACTCATTATACTAATTGTTCGATGTTGATCACATTCCAAAGCTCCTGATTTCTTTGGGATTGCAATAAATACAGAATTACATAATTCATGAGGTATATTTCCAGGGCGCCTGGCCCTGCAGCCAGCAGGGTTAGGATCGGCTAGCCTCTCCCAGGAGGGGTGAAGAGTGAAAATTAGTAGCCTGCCGATGACCCGCAGACTACACAAGTCAACCCCCACCTCCACGTGGTGCAGACCGGGCAACCATGACCGCGAGGTCATGGGCTAACGGGGCTATGGCTCGCCATAGGGGATGGACTCCCTGTGGTCAGATTAGTGTCCTAAACCTGCGACTGGCCTAGCAAGCCGGCAGGGGATCTTCATACTGCTCGTAGAAAAACTAAGAAGTATAAACGGACTGACCCAAACGGCTATCGACCCGGCAATGTTAACGGACTACGAGATAGATCAGCGATTCAAAAAATAGGCACAATGAACGTCTGTGGTTTCAATAGTAAAGAAGAAGAGCTTATAGAAACAATGGAGAAGAGGAATATTGGTCTGATGGGAATAGCGGACACCAGAACAAAAGGGAAAGGATGCAAGGAGCTCCACCGCAGTTACACGTTTGTTTACTCTGGAGTAGAACAGCAAGAAAGGGCAAGACACGGTGTGGGAATAGTCATCGAACCACAGCTAGCAAGAGCAATACTAGAAATAAAATATATATCAGAAAGAATCATAACAGTGAGAATAAAAGAACAAACAATCACAACATATGTACAGATATACGCACCATGTAATGCAAACAATAATGAGCAAGAATGTGAGGACTTCTACGAAGACATACATGATGTGCTAAATAAAATAGATAAGCAGGACAACATCATAGTTATGGGAGACTTCAATGCAAGACTAGGACATAACAGAGGGGGCATAGAAAAACACCTGGGAGCATTTGGAGATCAGCAAAATGAAAGGAATGATAACGGAAGTAGACTGATAGAGCTTTGCAGCCAACACGATCTCTATATAACAAACACATTCTATAAACATAAAGATTCGCAAGTATACACCTGGTATAAATGGAACAATCTAGATACTAAATGCCAAATTGATTTTATATTAACAAGAAATAACAGAAAGAGAAATATATTAGATGCAAGAGCAGTGCCCAATTTCAGTATAAACACAGATCATAAAGCAGTCGTTGCCACAATAAGAACCATTAGAAGAAGAAAACAAAAAGCAGGAAAATACATGCCATGCGAATCAGTAAACTTAAAAAACCTTAAAGACGAGGCAGTAAGGGAAAATTATGAGAAAGAACTAACTGAACTCTTTGTAAAATTACCTACGGAAAGAAAAACAGTGGAAGAAGAATGGGAGACGTTCAAATCAAGCGTTTTAAATACTGCAAAAATAACATGCGGAACCACGAAAAAATGCAAAACACGGATAAAGAAAATAACAAGTTGGTGGAACGCAGAAGTAAAGAAAGCGGTAAAAGAAAAAAAGGAAAAATATAAAAAGTGGTTGAAGAGCAAACAGGAATGTGATCTCATAGAATACAGAATATCGAGAAGACATGTGAGTAGAATAGTAAAGAGGGAAAAACAGAAAGACTGGGAAGAGTATGGAGAAACCCTAAATAAAAACTACAAGGAGGCAACCAGAAACTTCTACAAAAAGATAAGTGCAATGCGAACCAGAGGAGTACCCTTTGACCCAACTGAAATAATTAACAGCGAAAATGGAGAACCAATAAGTGAACAAAAACACATCCTAATAAGATGGAAGCAGTATTTCGAACAACTTCTCAACATCCCATCAGATGTCACAGGAATTCAAGAGACCTACACAGATGTCACCGAGGAACTAGAACCAGACATACTAAAAGAAGAAATTATAGAAGCCATCAGATTAGCCCCATTGAACAAATCACCAGGACAGGATGAAATACCAAATGAACTAATTAAAGCAGCAAGGGAAGTAGGAACAGCTTGGCTACATAGACTATTCAACCATGTTTGGGTAGAACAACAGACACCACGAGACTGGGGAAACGCCATAATTATCCCAATTTGGAAAAACAAAGGCAGCAAAAGAGATTGCACACAATACAGAGGCATTTCACTGTTGAGTCATACTGGGAAAATATTTTGCAAAATTCTTGAAAAAAGATTACGAACTACTTTAGAACCCCAGCTAAGCGAAACGCAGCTTGGATTTAGGAAAAACAAAGGATGCACAGACGCCATTTTTGCTCTTAGACAACTTATAGAAAAATCAATTGAATTCAATGAAACACTCTACTTAGCCTTTGTTGACCAAGAAAAGGCATTTGATAGGGTAGATAGAAACAAGCTGTGGGAAATCCTTAAACAATATGGAGTGAGTACACATCTAACAAACCTATGTAGAAGTTTATACGACAACAGTGAATGCATAGTGAGAGCAACTGGAGGACACTCAGAACCCTTCACCATAAGATCTGGAGTACGACAAGGTTGTGTCCTGTCCCCTCTCTTGTTCATAACATATATAGACAACATATGTAAAGAAACCAGCCAAGCAGAGACAGCAAGAATACCGCATGACGAGAACACAGAAGAAGAACCATCTGCAAATCTAACCATTAGAGAACTCCTGTTTGCGGACGACCAAGCACTAATAGCAAAATCAGAAGCTGAATTACAAGACCACATGAATAGTCTAAACGAAATGTGTAGGGAACATAACATGAAAATTAGCACAAGCAAAACAGAGGTAATGACTATAACTAAAGAAGAACAAACAGCAACAATTCACCTAAACGAACATCCCTTGAAACAAGTAAAGAGCTTCAAGTACCTAGGAAGTATAATATCATCAAATGGCAGATCAGAAGACGAGATCGAAAATAGGTGCAATAAGGCAAATCAACTCATTGGACAAATGGCACCAATACTAAAGAACAAACATGTATCAATAACTACTAAGAAAGCACTTTACAACACAATCTTCCTACCAACTCTGTGCTACCAATGCCAAACCTGGACAATGACAGAAAAAGAGAAAAGAAAAATCACAACAACAGAAATGAGGTTCCTGAGAAGAATACTCAACGTATCAAGAAGAGATAAGATCAGAAATGAAGAAATCAGGACTAAAGTGGGGGTTAAAGCTGCTCTAGATTTTATTAGAAAGCAGCAAGTCAAATGGTTTGGCCATGCAAGTAGGCTACCAGTCAACAGCATGCCACAACAGGCAATGACGTACAGACCAGATGGAAACAGAGGAAGAGGCCGACCACGTAAACGCTGGACGGAGGGAATAACAGAATCCATGGGAATGTCGATATACGAAGCCCATAACCGGGCACTCTCACGAAGTTTATACTTCACCTCGACACCGCAAGGTACAAGAGGAACATGATGAGATGAGAGAGATATTTCCAGTATTATATATTGTATTAAGCAGACTGGCAACTTTATCTATTCCATATTCTTCTAAAGCATTAATCATTTCTGTTGTGACACTGTCTGAACCGGGGGTCCGGGGAAACGAAATGACCAATATATTGAAGTGAGGATTTAAAGCAGCCATGAGCAGGACTTGACGATCTCCCTCGGTGAGCCCAGATCCAGGGCGTTATGTGTCGGCCCTGCAACTATGGAAGCAACCTTGGATGGCGGAAAATGCTATGGACTGTCCCTGCCTTCCTTTGAGGGATGACCGTTGTCTTCGACCGTTCAACCTTGGCCAGCATGGTTGCAGATGGCACCACAAAAGTGAGAGTCTCCCAGGAATGCTACCTGGTCAAAAAAGCACGCTAAAGTCGATGTGTTGGCCTACGGGTTTCGGCCCAAGGGCGCATAACAGACTGTGACGGGACAGCCCCGGCAGCATCCGAATGACACAAGTTTGAAAGGAATTACAGAGCCCACAATATTTTTCTAAAATTCTCTAAAAGAATAAACGTTCCCCAGAAGAGGATAAAAACGTAAGAGAAAAATACAGAGTCACTTAGAGCCCGCACTATCATTTTCACTACATTGGTAGATCAAAGCAACGTCTGGTCTCTACATCTAAGAGATTTTCCCTTTGATGTTCTGATCAACCAGACATCGCGGAGCCAGTCAGTTGAGATTGACGTGTTAGTTTACAATCCTGTGGTTAAAATAGGGACGACACCTAACACCTTACGGTTAACATGACCTAATGTGTAAACCCGCCACGGCAGAATGGGAGATAAGAGGGTCAGCCAGACCCGTCTGAAATAATACATGGCAGTGCTACTCAGGGGAAAACCCCGTGTGATCCAAAGACGGCAATATAATGCAGGCCTTACACCTCGTCGTAACCCAGGAGATAAAGCTTGTTAATTCCTGGGAAAGTGAGGAGGCACCAGCAGATTGGAATGTAGGTATGACGCAACGTCTGTTGCATGGGCCAAAGCATTGGTTCAGACACGTGGCGGAACATCGGTCAATTTGATTGACAGATGAAACTACCCTTCACAGGAAAGGAGGAGGGGCGAAAAGAATTTGGCACTTAATCCATCAGGGTAAATCGTCCTACATGAAAAATAGGTGGAGCTAACAGGAACGTGGACATAGTAATTAGCTAACGTGGAAACTAGCCAGGGATGAAGAGAATAAAACTATGAGCAGGGACAACAATCCTCAGACGCATTCACAATAGCGTACCAGGGAAGCCGGAATTTTAATTTCTGGTGAGAGATTACCCTCTCGTTTTGTTACTTCGATACAATGTCGTATGACAGGATTTCCTAGCTAAACCCAGGTAATACCATTATTCTGAGTTTGTCTGCTAGTCTGAAGGCCTTATAGTTTCTTGTTTCTGTTTATTCTCCCAAACTTTACACTGGTGGATTTTCTTTGTACTTAATGTTCCAGTTCTAGCTTTACGATTTCACTGAGAACTATTTTCTTCTTTCATTCATCACTTGGTTGTCTGATTTGTTGTATGTGATAATTTGGAGAAATCCATTATCCAAGCTACATGAGCGTGTGGCTTATGCATGTACAGGAGATACATTTAGATTCATCCTGTATGATGTTAAACATTGGGGAGACTGACTACTTAGGAGAAATTCCTGAGAGCTACCAGTCTCTTGATAGCGTCCAATTAACATTGATTATTTGGACCAACACTTTGAGTGCCTACCAAGATTGTGGTGAAACCACTTGGTTTGAGGAATGGCACCAGTTCACCTTGTCTGCATGATGTCTGCATGAGGACAGACATGACTTAGGACATTCAATATCCCAGACAGATTCAGGGAAGGCATTTAATGTTCGACAGGACTGTGCGACCAGCCCTTCAGACAAGACAGTATGAATGAATCGGAAAGGGAAAGAGTAAGTGAGGTGAACTTATATGGGAAACACTCCATTACACAAATGTATATGAATATGTATGTTTTGAGCTATAGATGTTCTAAATAGTTTTATTAATATATACATATATATTTATTTATTTAGAACTGATATATGTTTATGTAACATGCCATCATCTATCATCATACCATCATATATTATGACTTGAATGTATGTTTATATGAATGTATAGACATATGTGTTTGAGATGTGTAGACGTAGATACTACCCATCTCCGTTCGTTTCATTCCAGATCTCTTAGGAGCAATGGACAGTCAACAACCCATATCAGGAAGTGACTTAGCCTTGTGAGGGACCAATTTGGACTCCTTCAATCTGACAGTGAACTGCGTCTCACTGGGGGAAGCATGACCTATGTGACCTCTTAAGTTACGTATACCATAATATAATCATCATCATCATTTGATCATCAAGGCTAGAAATAATAAACACAGTTGTTGTATTTTAAAACTCAATTTGTCCGTATAATTCTAAATGTTTATAAATGTTTGTGTAGCGTAATCAAGTACACACATTTTGTATCATTTAGTGGGGGTTCGCACATATTGTCCAGAAGTGGGAATCTATGTCCGGGAGGTATCTTGCCTATGCAGTCATAAGTAACCAGATTACGTTGCATGTCTTAACTCCTCCTTTCTCACTTATGGTGATACCAAGTACAGCCAAAACTATATAGATATATTCTATCTTCAACGAGCCACTTCTTGGCTGTTTTCTTGAGTATCAGGGACAGTGTCTTAAATCAGCATAAAAGACACTAGTTCCATGTTTTCTCTCTGGGATCTGGGATGGTAATTAGTCCCATCTGACAGAATTAGGGGATCTTAAACTGCATCCAGAACTAAACACCAGTAGATGAAAACGAATTTGGCTGAGTGGTTGCCCATCTCGGATCAAACCCCAGCCAGTTGGTGACATATTGGTCTGCTCGTCCGCTATAGAATCCGGGAGTAAACCCTAGAACACTTTGGTTCGCTTCCAAGGTATTGGTCTGCTCGTCCGCTATAGAATCCGGGAGTAAACCCTAGAACACTTTGGTTCACTCGCAAGGAACGAACCTATTTCAAATCTGTTAGTCTGGTATTATTCCGGTCTTGCCCATGGATAGAACCTAGGTCATTCTCACTTACATTCTTAGCAGCATTAGAGAGTTATAATTTATTTCCAATGTAATAGCTTGCTTGATTGTAGTCAAGATTTTGACACATTAGGACTTCTCATCCATGATAGAATCAGAGAATAAATTCTAGACTATTGATTTTCATAAACCATTCTTTCATTCTTCACCCATTACATTTGCTAAGTATTAACTTAGGAATTTGTTTCTAGGGAAGTCTGTAGAATTTAAATAACTTGTTAAAAAGTTAATAATGGATAATATCATATGAGTTAATTTACATCATTCCATCCATCCATCATGTGCCATGCCGGTAAGCGTGGGCGGTCATGTTCTGCCATCTCACTCGATCAACAGAGTCGTGGATCAGTTCCGTTGAACACAACATGATTTTCTTGGCATGTGTAAAGAAGGTAGTTTGCCATTGCTTTCCTTCCCAGCAGTGACCATACTGGTCAGTGACCGTAGCCATTGTCTCCTCAAAAAAGGAGATCCTCTGCCTACCGTCGTGAAGGTGTAGACCATAACCTACAACTATCTGTCGGCTGCTCTTCATCTTCATCCACCACCTGCACCCATGGCTTCACGTAACCCTGATCGGGGGGCTAAACGGGTACTCCACCTTGCCCAAGGGTGTCCCGTAGGCTAGCGGAGGGAAGGAGGCGCCTTACTTCTCCTTTGATAGGGGATACCCCTACCCCGCTACCCGGGGTACATCATTCACCAGTGTAGAATTAATAATCACATTAATTAGTGATATTAATTAGTTTATTGATGATTTACTTGATGATTTTTTGATTACATGCTTTATCATTTGATTTAATCATGAATAATTTGATAATGCTTAGTTAATTCAGTGTATGACGGACTGCTTTGCATCAACTTTCTCACTCAAATTCACTACTATCATTCTCATAGCAGTGTCTGTTCCTCTTGTCACTATCCTGCTCTAGCATAAATCTGACTAGCTCTCTGTAGGGTAATAATATAATTACTTACCTGAGTTTAAGCTGAGAAGAGATCATGGATGCACGCACAGATTTCTTAGAGTCCGCTAGAGGATGGGGCATAAGGCTCGGCTTAGTAGGAGAGAAGCTAGAACTATTTATTAGAGATGAAATGGATTGGTGGGACAAAGAAGATGAACAGATGATGAAAAGAATTGCAGAATTAGAAGCAGAGATGCGTCACAAAGCTGAAGAAGATGAGATTAAGAAGAAGCAAATTGAAACACTGAACATGGAGGAATCTACCAGCTCGATTGAGGAAGAGCCAATCACTCAAGCCGAAACTCTGATAGAAATCAGGGAAGCTGACCGTCACAAAGAAGAGGCATGCATTCCTTTGCAAATCCCCATGGCTCAGAAAAACAAAAACTTAGGCACAGAAAGACAGTCAGTTAGTCAGTTAGTCGCAGTTCCAACTTCACAGCAACGGGTTGTCCCCATTATGCTCCGTTCCTGTGCCAGTGAATATCACTCAAAACGCTCCCCACTGCCCAAGGTGAAAAGTGGAAAAGACAGGAGTCTCGACAAACAACAGTCCGCACAGATACACTCTGCATAATGCCGCCGCCAGAATGTCAACACAATAGTCCCCCACGAAACCCAGAGTTCATCTCTGATGGAATCAGCAGTCATTTTCCCATTTGTATGTTTCCTAGATGTTCACCCACACAGTCCACGAAATACAGGTCATCGTCGATGGTAGTGGCAGTCAACCAGAAGCCCAGCAGCCACGCATTTCTGCATAAGGCAAAAACCGGTCAACTCTGGGACATAGCCATCTGCCATCGCTCCGAACATGCAGTCACGTTCCAAAAAACCTCGGGCAGATTCAAAAGCATTTCACACGAAACTCACAGCTCACAGTGTCGCGCCACGCACTCACTCAGTAGCAGGGCGACGGAACCATCAAGCCTCCTTAGTCGCCTCTTACGACATGCGTGGTAGGCTACAGTGTTGCTATTCTTTGCTTCCCTTATGAGCCCCGGCAACACACGGGAGAATCGTGTTATACATTTTGCAATTTCCCGTCTGGGAAAAAGTAAAACCTCCAGAGGACAGGAAATTACCGAGCAATAGCCCGGAAATCAGACACAACACCAGGAGCAAAGATTTGCCAGATTTATCCTGGGAGGATGGACATGGGATATTTCTTTTGACTCGTAGAACATCCCACTGCCACAAAGAATATTGGGAACCCAGACTTGGAGGCAGTTCGAGAAGGGAGAGAACCTAGATACATTCTTGAATGCTGCCGAGGCTCTGTTATAGGCTTCATTGCTGAACCTACTTAAATTGGGGAGCTCTGTGACGGGACAGCCCCGGCAGCATCCGAATGACACAAGTTTGAAAGGAATTACAGAGCCCACAATATTTTTCTAAAATTCTCTAAAAGAATAAACGTTCCCCAGAAGAGGATAAAAACGTAAGAGAAAAATACAGAGTCACTTAGAGCCCGCACTATCATTTTTACTACATTGGTAGATCAAAGCAACGTCTGGTCTCTACATCTAAGAGATTTTCCCTTTGATGTTCTGATCAACCAGACATCGCGGAGCCAGTCAGTTGAGATTGACGTGTTAGTTTACAATCCTGTGGTTAAAATAGGGACGACACCTAACACCTTACGGTTAACATGACCTAATGTGTAAACCCGCCACGGCAGAATGGGAGATAAGAGGGTCAGCCAGACCCGTCTGAAATAATACATGGCAGTGCTACTCAGGGAAAACCCCGTGTGATCCAAAGACGGCAATATAATGCAGGCCTTACACCTCGTCGTAACCCAGGAGATAAAGATTGTTAATTCCTGGGAAAGTGAGGAGGCACCAGCAGATTGGAATGTAGGTATGACGCAACGTCTGTTGCATGGGCCAAAGCATTGGTTCAGATACGTGGCGGAACATCGGTCAATTTGATTGACAGATGAAACTACCCTTCACAGGAAAGGAGGAGGGGTGAAAAGAATTTGGCACTTAATCCATCAGGGTAAATCGTCCTACATGAAAAAAAGGTGGAGCTAACAGGAACGTGGACATAGTAATTAGTTAACGTGGAAACTAGCCAGGGATGAAGAGAATAAAACTATGAGCAGGGACAACAATCCTCAGACGCATTCACAATAGCGTACCAGGGAAGCCGGAATTTTAATTTCTGGTGAGAGATTACCCTCTCGTTTTGTTACTTCGATACAATGTCGTATGACAGGATTTCCTAGCTAAACCCAGGTAATACCATTATTCTGAGTTTGTCTGCTAGTCTGAAGGCCTTATAGTTTCTTGTTTCTGTTTATTCTCCCAAACTTTACACTGGTGGATTTTCTTTGTACTTAATGTTCCAGTTCTAGCTTTACGATTTCACTGAGAACTATTTTCTTCTTTCATTCACCACTTGGTTGTCTGATTTGTTGTATGTGATAATTTGGAGAAATCCATTATCCAAGCTACATGAGCGTGTGGCTTATGTATGTACAGGAGATACATTTAGATTCATCCTGTATGATGTTAAACATTGGGAAGACTGACTACTTAGGAGAAATTCCTGAGAGCTACCAGTCTCTTGATAGCGTCCAATTAACATTGATTATTTGGAACAACACTTTGAGTGCCTACCAAGATTGTGATGAAACCACTTGGTTTGAGGAATGGCACCAGTTCACCTTGTCTGCATGATGTCTGCATGAGGACAGACATGACTTAGGACATTCAATATCCCAGACAGATTCAGGGAAGGCATTTAATGTTCGACAGGACTGTGCGACCAGCCCTTCAGACAAGACAGTATGAATGAATCAGAAAGGGAACGAGTAAGTGAAGTGAACTTATATGGGAAACACTCCATTACACAAATGTATATGAATATGTATGTTTTGAGCTATAGATGTTCTAAATAGTTTTATTAATATATACATATATATTTATTTATTTAGAACTGATATATGTTTATGTAACATGCCATCATCTATCATCATACCATCATATATTATGACTTGAATGTATGTTTATATGAATGTATAGACATATGTGTTTGAGATGTGTAGACGTAGATACTACCCATCTCCGTTCGTTTCATTCCAGATCTCTTAGGAGCAATGGACAGTCAACAACCCATATCAGGAAGTGACTTAGCCTTGTGAGGGACCAATTTGGACTCCCTCAATCTGACAGTGAACTGCGTCTCACTGGGGGAAGCATGACCTATGTGACCTCTTAAGTTACGTATACCAAAATATAATCATCATCATCATTTGATCATCAAGGCTAGAAATAATAAACACAGTTGTTGTATTTTAAAACTCAATTTGTCCGTATAATTCTAAATGTTTATAAATGTTTGTGTAGCGTAATCAAGTACACACATTTTGTATTATTTAGTGGGGGTTCGCACATATTGTCCAGAAGTGGGAATCTATGTCCGGGAGGTATCTTGCCTATGCAGTCATAAGTAACCAGATTACGTTGCATGTCTTAACTCCTCCTTTCTCACTTCTGGTGATACCAAGTACAGCCAAAACTATATAGATATATTATATCTTCAACGAGCCACTTCTTGGCTGTTTTCTTGAGTATCAGGGACAGTGTCTTAAATCAGCATAAAAGACACTAGTTCCATGTTTTCTCTCTGGGATCTGGGATGGTAATTAGTCCCATCTGACAGAATTAGGGGATCTTAAACTGCATCCAGAACTAAACACCAGTAGAAGAAAACGAATTTGGCTGAGTGGTTGCCCATCTGGGATCAAACCCCAGCCAGTTGGTGACACAGACACACCGCAATCACATCTGAAAAAACACTCCGGATGAACGAAAAGAAGAAGAACCGGGGGTCTTGCCAGATTTCATATGGTTAAGAGCATTCTGAACCTCCATCTTCAAAATTTCTGGTCCTTCATTATTATTTTGAACATCGTAGTGTTCGTCTCTGTTGTCATCATAAAGAGTTTTCACGTAATCTGACCATACATGTAAGATCTGATCTTTTTCTATTATGACTCTTCCATCTTTTCTCTTTTGACAGCCTGCTGATGTACGTGTTCTTTGATTATTAAGCTCCTGGATTCTTTTGTGCATTAATTTCGCATTTTTACTGTTGTGTTGTTTTACAATTTCTTCGCAGTTTTTCTCAAGCCATGTTTCTTTTGCCTCCCTACATAAGCTTCTGACTTTTCTGTGAATTTCGTCATATTTAGCAGGATTATTTTTGTTCTGTCTTCTTGTTTCCAATAGTTGTAAAATTTCTTCAGTAATCCATGTCTTACGGCCCACTTTCTTTAATTTTGGAATAGTCTTTTCTGCTGCACAACTGATTGAATTCTTCAGCATTTCCCATTGATCATCTACATCTTGAAATAGGATCTCTAGATCAGACAATAAATCAATTTTTTTCTTTACTTCTATGTTAAAATTATCTTGTATATCTTTGTCAGTTTTCAATTTGCACAAGTCATATTTAGGGTGTCCTGCTATATACTTGACTTTCTTTAACTTTACCCTCAATATGCCTGTAATTAATCTGTGATCACTGTAACAGTCTGCATTTGGAACTGTTTTTACGACTGTTAACGCATTTCGAAACCTTCTGCTAATCAGGATGTAATCTATCTGGTTTTTAATCCTGCTGCCTGGACTCCTCCATGTCCATAATCTTCTAGGATTCTGTTTAAACCAGGTGTTTCCTACAACCATTTCTTGTACTTTTGCCCATTCTACAAGTCTGTATCCTCTTTCATTTCTTTCTCCCAAACCATGGTTGCCTACACTGCATCCATCGCCTTGCTTTCCTATTTTTTGCGTTGAAATCCCCTATTATGATAATTATTTCTGATTTTTTTGCAATTCTTCAAAGCAGACTCCATGTCGTTATAAAATTCCTTTATACTTTCTTCACTGCATTCACTTGTTGGGGCATATACCTGAATGATATTTATTTTAAAAGGTCTTCCGTTTAATTTTACTAATAGAACTCTGTCTGACACAGCTCGATATCCTTTGACAGAATTTGATGTTTGTTTATCCAATATAATGGCTACACCTCTTTGGTGTTCTTCTCCCCCAGAGTAAACAATCTTATAATCATCTCCTGTCCTAATCCCTGCCCCTTTCCATCTCGTTACCGATATTCCTATTATGTTAATCTTCTCTCTTTCCATTTCTTGTTTGATGTTTTCTAATTTTCCATCTGCATTCATTGTTCTAACATTCCAAGTTCCTACTTTCAATGATATTAATCTTTTGCACCTAGTAGCCTGCTGACAGTCTGGAGTCACCTGGTGCGCATGACTATCCCTACCGGGCGAGGCTGCTCCTATGGAGCACCCATTTACGCTGTTCTTCTGGATGTTTGATATTTATAAACACAACCAAAATAATGACGTCACCGCCAGTGCACAAAAGCTTTAGTCACTGAGTTAGAGAGTACTCTAGAAGTAAAGTTAATTATACGTAATGCCGTATTTACAAGAATCGGTGGTATGAAAATCCAAAATATACAAAGACGAAGCACATAATTGAAATAATTGCCTCCACGATTCTGTTTTTCCTGTACTGATGAATAAAAACTCATCAATCCCGAATACATAAATATTGTGGACAGATGCTATTTATTATTTTTGAATTCCTTCATGAGACTATGTCAGACTCTACTTGACCTTAACAACAGAATGTTTACTTCCTCGGGAAGGTTAACCCTGTCAACAAATGCCCGCAGAAGTCGGATGTGTCGGCCTAATGGCGCAAGAACACAGTTCTGCTGTAAACAGGCACAACGCAATCACGCCCAAAAAAGAAAAAAGAAACCTCATGATGAACGCAGAAGAAGAAGAATGTTTACTTTGCAAATAGAAGCATCTTACATTATATGCGCATTTCATTTTCGAACCAAACATTCAGTCCAGTAGCTTGTTGATGAAATCACGTGATAAAGTCCAAAATGAGAAAATATGCGTAAGCAAATCTCCTCTAGAAGTAAAATCACACACAGACCTTAACGTATCTCCGACCTATCAGCCATATTGGACCTAGTAGCTTGCTTACGGGTAGTGAAGAAGGCTAAAGTCACAACGCCATGCCCGGATGGGGTGTGGTACACCCAAATGAGTATACTGAATGATGAGGACTTATAGGATAGGAGATGGCTCTTTGTTTCAACCTAAGCATGTATACGACGGAACTACCCAAGGTTGGGGTGCACAGCTTCCTGATCCCACTCCAAAAGCATGGTAAGGATAACTCCAGACTTAATGGATACCGAATCATAACCATACAAAACACCATGCAAAACACCTTTGGCAAAGTCCTCGAAAAGATTGTAGCCTATAGGGTCCAGGGAAATTAGGAAAGTCTTACTCTGCTTCCCCAAGGGTTCGGGGAGTTACCGGCCTGGGAAGGACAACTTGGCCAATGCGGCAACTGCTGCATTTTATGTCCATGAGGGCTTCCTGAATAAACAAGAGACAGTGGCTGTGGCTAATGACATGGAGGATGCATATAACAGGGTCAGGTCTGATCGGTTGATGTACACTCTGCTGGACATGGATGTCTGCCCTTGTCTTGTAAGATGGGTTGCGGCAGTCCTTTATGAGTATAAGGTTGCACTGCACATGGGTTCCTGGACTTCTTACCTCTGTACATTATGCGTTGCCATAGGGATCTGCAGTCCCTAGTGCTCTTTAATGTCTACATCAGCAAAATCGCTGCTATTGAGACACCAGGTGTTGGTAGAATCTTGACATTTGCAGATGATGTGCTAGTGTAAAGACAGAACAGAAACAGGGAAAGTTTGGCTGCAGATGGCAGTAAACAGGGTATCGGAGTGGTGCAGGGTCGCAGGGGCCGTTATAAAACCAGACAAGGCATAGGTTGTGTGGTACTCCCTGGATAACCAAATTGTGTAGGCAGACGTCCCACGTATTATATTGAATGAATGTTCTCTCAATAGAGAGAGTAAACTGAAGTACTTTGGTTTACCTTTGACAGGTGTATGTCATTTAAGGAACATGTGGAGGTTTGGTGGTGAAGGCTGATAGGGGACTTAATGCACTAAGGGCGATGGCAGCAACCGGGGTAGAGCATATGTTTTACAGGATCTTTCAGCAGTTAATAATATCTGAGAATGGTTTCGAGCTGCTGACAGTATCACAGAGCCAGCTTGAAAGGTTGGAGCGCATACAGAATGGGGCCGTGCGGGTTATCCTGTGTGCATAAAAATAGGCATAGGGTCCTTCAAATCAAATGGTACTGCAGATAAGGATAAAATATCTATACGTCAGGTGTGTGATCAAGAGACCATCAACAGTGAAAAAGAGTGGATTGAAATACCTGATGACATGATTGACTGGGACAATGTAATAGTAACACTGGGTCGTGAGTGCAGGGAATGGGCAGTGGGCCACACAGGATTTGAATTTCAACAACTTATCCAGTGTAACACACATCAAAGTGACATGGTGATCTATACTGTTGGGTTAGTGGTGAGAAACAGACGGAGTGGTTCGGGTCTCATTGCGAAGGCAAATGGACGATTCTTTAAAAAACGAGTCTGGTCTTTGAGGCAACTACCTCCAGCATGAGAATGAATTTGGAAGCAGTCACAGCGGCATTCGTTGATTAGAGGAGACCACCGCAATACACATTATCTATATGACGGACTCAAGGAGTATGCTTAGAAAGGTGGAGAAAGGAATGTTTCGTATGAAATGGCTCACCTCGATTCAGAGGTCATAGATTGTGAGAATTGTATGGGTCTTTTGTCCTGGCCATGCTGGCGTGCGAGGGAATGAACAGGCTGATAGGCTGGCAAGGAATGCACCTCTTGATGGTAGAACACTTATGAACGGGGGGGGGGGGGTGGTCTTGCGCCTGTGCAACCCCGTGGGGAAGGTTGGGGAACATATTGAAAACTCGTATGTGGAAAGGATGAGATTGCGGGGGATTGGCAGGGGTTCTGGTAGAATCTCAAAACTGAGAGTGAAGACGATGAGAACTTTTAATCAGAATGCGGTGGGAACGATTAGTAGTGTGACTCTTCGTTGGCTGTTGAACGAGGGGACGGAGCGCGTATGAGAATTTCCTGAGTGCAGTAATGTTAGCTCTTAGCTCAGCTCAGTACAGCTCAGCTCAGCTCGCATTCTAAGGCTCCTGATTTATTCGGGATTGCAATAAAAATACTCTAGGATATGGCTGAAGACAACCAAATGTATGTTATTTTGTAAAAATATACACCATGCAAAAAGTGAATCGTTTCATATTACCTTTAGTTAGATAATCACATCGCACCTCTAATCCACTCCACCCCAAAACCGTATCAGAATAATCGCTACCAGACGAGTCTCGGTGGCATTCATATACATTCTAATAATATACACACACTCGTGGGTGTCTCACGTGTCTCACTTACCAACACAGTTTCCAGCTTCGTTTGGCTTGAGACCAGCAGCACACTGGACAAGGACACATTCACCTTTAGCTGTCTCAAAGCGGTACCCATCAGGGCATGACATTGGCACACATCTGCAAGCATCATACAATAATTGAAACTTATTTTATTCACTCCGGTCTGTTTCTCAAATAGAATGGATGTAAATCCTAATTAAGTATTCTCCCATCTTTCTCTCTCTTGCCACAAAACACACACACACACACACACACATGCACACACACACATACACACACACGCGCACCCACACACATGCAAAAACATTCCACATGAAATCCACATCTCACAATATCGGTCCACGCACTTAACTGAACAGCTGGGTCCAAAATGAGGAAAATGCACAAACAAACAGTAGCCACAGAAAATGAGTTAACGATAGCCAACACATTTTTTAAACAACACCCAAGAAGACTCTTCACATGGAAGTCCCCGGACAGTATTACCAAAAATCAGATAGACTAAATTTTAATACAAAGAAGATGGAGATCAAGCATAACATCTGCAAAAACCCTACAAAGTGCAGATTGTGATACAAGGCAATGAATGAATCACCAAAAATAAACGAGAAGTAGATTGTGAGCTTTACTAAAACACGACTACAAGAGACAAATTGGACGTTGCGGCCAAAGCCTTCGTCAGCACAGGACAAACAAATACAAACCAACACAAAACTACATGAAACACACTATGACAATATTAAACTAATTAAAATTAAATGTACTCATCTGAATTCTGTGTCCTGGCTTGGAAAGTCTGACACGCGTAGGGCGCCAGTGGATCAATAGACCGGATGTATGGTACACGGGTCAAAGGTCAAGCGGGAGGGGAGTGGGGTGGAGACGCGCCCATGTGTGCGGAAAAGTGAAATTTGAGACCGGCAAAGATGTTACGGACGGAGATGACAATTAGCAATTATCGTTAAGCGCTCGAAACACCGCTGCGGAAACCTATATAGTGTTAGTATACACAGAGGGGTATGGGTGGCGGTCGTTCAGACAAGGATGGCAAAACACCGAACGTAAATCCGCCAAGAGAGTTGACTAGTGTCATACAAAGGATCTGCACGTACCCAGATGGTGGACTGTAAGCTAGGGGTGGGAGGGGTGGGGTGGGGAGTTAAATGAAGCTGTGTTGGACATTAAGGCCGTGAGGGGAGAGTGTGCCCAACTGGAAGATGAGACGGTGTTCCAATGTCTTCCGATCCCGTTCGTGGGATGCGCATGATTTGATGGCCGTGACCTGTATGTCGGCTACGCCATGGTGGTCAGGACTGTTGAAATGCATGGATACTGGTTTCTGGGCGCCGCTGGTGATGTCAGAAAGGTGTTGTCGAAATCTGTCCCCAAGACGTAATCCTGTCTCACCGACATATCTCATGTCGCAACGTGTGCAGGTAATCGCATAGATGACGTTGCGACTGATGCATGAGAAACCCTCACGGATGTGGAAGGTCGTCTTAGGGAATGTCAGACTCTGGGTTTGAAGTACGTATGGACAGGTCTTGCAAACCGATCGAAGACACGCCACCGTGCCAGGAAGAGACTGGTGAGGTTGGGGTAGCCTGCTATGGACCAGCACATCTCTGAGGTTACGATCCCGCTTATATGCCACCAGAGGAGCCTCTGAGAAGACATCACTAGTGGTCGAGTCCGCCCGGAGAATGGATAGATGTTTAAAAAGGATATTCTTGGCAGCAATATTGTGGGGATGATAAGTAAGTGAGAGGACAGGTCTATTGTTTCGTGACCTGGAGGAGAGAGCCTCAGTGCGACTGATAGACTGGCAGCGGTGAAGAGCTGTAGATAGAACATTCTGAGGATAGCCACGAAGGCGAAAGAAATCAAGCATCTCGTGGGCTTTTTGATGGAAGTCGTAAAACAAATCTGAAATTAAAACTCAAAAGCTTACCCGAGGACCAAGGCCACTTCGTTTTGATCTCACAAAAATACCAGATGCATACACCGAAGAAGTTAAGAATCGTTTTGTGGTCTTGATGTCTGTACAAGAGAAAATGACACCTGATGAACTGGTAGTACAAGCTAGACATACCTTGATAACTGCAGCCAAAGATTTAATTCCGACCAAGAAAAAGCAACTTAAGCCATGGATTACATCAGACACGTTAGAATTAATAAAACAACGAAGGGAACTGAAACAGAAAGGAGGTGAATCCGATAATACCAGTATGAAGTATAAATCTTTAACTCGAGAGATAAGAAAGAACACAAGAAAGGACAACAATCAATATATACAAGATTGCTGTACCAGAATAGAGCAATATCATAAGGCTGGAATGGATTGCGAAATGTTCAAAGAAATGAAGTTATTGACAAGAAATGTTTAACCTCAACTGCATGATATATGTGACAAGATGGGAAATACCTTAACAGAATCTAGATAAATTCTAGAAAGATGGCAGGAGTACTGCAGTGGAATGTATGATATGAGTTACAGTGGGGATTTGAATGAGATACGTGAGCCAATAACAGCAGAGACAGAACCTGAACCCTCATTAGATGAAATTGCATGGGCAATAAAGAACCTGAAGAATGCTAAATCACCTGGATGTGATGAGATACCAGCTGAACTAATTAAAGCGGGAGGAGAAGAAAGCATACACGTCTATAACGAATTATGTAAAAAGATATGGAAATATAGTATTTGGCCAAAAGATTGGAAGAGACTATCTTCATTCCAATACCAAAAAAGGGCAACCTGAAATTATGCACCAACTATTCGTATGTTGCCCTGATCAGTCATGCAAGTAAAATTCTACTAAAAATCATAATCGTAAGACTACGTAAGAAAATGGAAGAAGAAATTAACGTGGTTCAAGCTAGATTTAGACAAGGAAGAGGAACAAGAGATCACATTCTCAATATGCGTTTAATAATAGAGAAGTGCAGATAATTTAATGTAAACCTATTCTCATGTTTTGTGGATTATTCAAAGGCATTTGACTGTGTACAACATCAGAAACTTTGGGAAATCATGAGGAATATTGGCTTTCCACCACATGTAATATAACTCATAAGAATGCTCTATCTAGACCAACAACAGACGGTTAGAATAGATGGCGAGACATCAGATTGGTTTGACATCCAGCAAAGAGTCCGTCAGGGATGTGGTGTGCTGTCTCCCTATTTGTTTAACCTGTAACCGAAAATATAATGAGAACTGTGAGAGATGGTATAAACAGGGAGCTATACGATGCCATAATTATCGGTGGTAATGACATACCAGAGATTCGGTATGCTGATGATACAGTATTGCTATCCACAACACAGACTGGTTTAGAAAACGTAATAACCTCAACCCAAAGAAATAGTGAAAATCACAACTTATATCTTAACATAGCAAAATCAAAGATAAAATGCATACAGATACAACTACTATGGAGAAAGAAATATATATTAATGAGGAAAGATTGGAGGTAGTGGAAAATGTTGAATACCTTGGGTCATTGATTACCAAAAACGGTGACAAAATGAAAGAAATTAAACGACGACTATCAATTGCTCTTCAAAGACTAAAACAACTGAATATATTATGGAATGGGACAGACAGAACTACAAAAATTTGATATTTAAGAGCATGCATCTTTCCCATTGCAACATACGCCTGTGAGACCTGGACACTTACTAAACAAGCTGAACAGCGCATAAATACCTTTGAATATAAATGTTATAGGCGAGTTTCTAAGAATATCATGGGTAAAGAAATGAACAAATGCATCCATACTTCAAGAGCTGAGTATTGAAGAAGGTTGGCAATAAAAGACGATAAAACAAAGAAAATTGGAATATGTTGGTCACTTGAAACGTCACGAAAATTTGGAGAGAACAATAATGAAGGGGTATATGCCTGGGAAGAGAGGAAGAGGAAGGCCAAAGAGAAGATGGGTGCAGGATGTGGTGGATGATCTCCAGATGGATGTATCGGATGCGGGACATCTTGCTTATGGTCGAGAGGTTTTCCGAAGGTTGTTATGGGAGCGAGGTTTTGCAAAGGACATGCTACTTAATGAATGAATGAATGAATCAATCAATCAATCAATCAATCAATCAATCAATCAATCAAACAGCAGCCAGAAGCAAAAACACTCCAGAGACCTTAACGGCCTATCCGCTTCTGGCTACGGTTTACTTATGCATTTTCCTCATTTTGGACTGATTCCCTCGCTCAGCTGTTCAGTTAAGTACATGGAACGATATTGGGAGCTGTGGATTTCATGTGGAATGATTTTACATCTGTCCGCGCGCTGTTCAACAAAAGGACAAAAGATGACGGACTTCTGTTGCTGAACTAGCTGGTTTTGCCTTAGGCAGTAATGTGTGTGTGTGTGCAGCTGCTGGTTTTCTAGTGACTGAGGCTTCATCCAGGATACATTTTAGTGGCGGACTGTTGTGTTGGCATTCTGTGTCTATCGCGATTTTAGACTGCCAGAACATATTGAATAAAATAGTTAGGGAATGAAATCCGACTGCTGTCTATGCTTCACTCAACTTGAGCATGCCATAATTTAATAATAAACCAAAATGTTTCCAGTAAATAGAATCATAGCGACCGACAGTGTCGCGTTACGACTGCATGACTTTCACTTGCAATCACAGGCACTCTCAATCTTTGAATGTGCATTGGCGGGCTTCATTTCCAACCAAACGCAAATTTAAAAAAAATGGAGAGAATACAAAATGTAAAATGAAACCGTGTCTATCATCACTGAGTGGAGTAGGAACACATCAGTGTGTGGCGATGAGGCATGTCATTGCTTTTCCAACCATGGAGAATAGAATATCCAGGCACGCGCATTTCTCGAAATCAGTGCATGAAAGGAGCAACCCTTAACAGAGAACGACCGAATGAAGAATGGTAAATAAAGGCTGGGTCTGACCGGTTGAAGTCACGGTGACACGAGCATGTAAACTCGCGGATAATGATTCTGGAAGAAACATGGACACCAGCACCTTTAAGATTTAGAGACATCCTTTCTGCCATTTGAGAAAGTAATGCAGACTACTGAGCGTAATCTTGCCAATAAATCACAAACAGCCAAATGGTTGGGGTTGACTGCGATGTCCTGTAAAGGATATGAAGCTAACTTTATTCTGCCATTACAAAATTCAACAAAAGATGCAGTGTAGCAAGTGAAATGAGATGGTAGTATATCCAAAGGTAAAGGTCCACATTAATGATAACTGACAACAGAGATGCTGTGTATAGGTCGTTGTCTCAAAATACGTGGGTCTTCTCAAGTAAAATAAAATCATGAACGAAGCCAATGTAATGGCATGAAGCAGCATGTCAATGGAAGTATTTGTGATAACTGTAATACTTTGGCTTGAACTGCAAACTTACGCTATTACTTGCCTACAAATATACATTGAGAACGATCGGGAAAGGTTCTGTACACAAACAGTAGGTTGAGTATACAAAGAAGTCCACAATTATTAGAATTACATTCTCTTCATACTTCCATATGTGAACGCCGATGGCAATGAAAGAATAGTAGGCTTGCTGGTATGCATCGTGCTGACATTAAGGACGCTCTTATAGAGTGCAGAGAAGACTGAAGGAAAATTCTCAAAAGAATGAATTAATATTCCTAGTATGCATGAACCAATAGGGATTGATAGTCAGACTGTTCAGAGAAGAGAGCACATCTAACGCACGCCTGAATTCGTTAATCAATACCGAACTGGCATAGACAGCTCATGTAGACTGTACTTATAGTGAAAGAGATCGGAACGCCTATGGATATGTCTGGAGTGCAATGATGATCATTGGCACCTTGCCGTATTCACAGACGGCTTCAAAAAGGCATAATAACTACTACCCATGGCGATAGCGAATGTGACTGATTGTCACGAAATACTGGAAGATGCCGATCCAGATTGATGAAAGGCCCAAAGCCGCCGTCCCTAGGCCGCCACAATTATTCGATGTGGGGAAATATGTTCCAAATTCAAACACAACCAGAAGTCTTTGAGATTTCCCCAAGATCACAGGTTCAACTTGTAGGCATGTTGTTTTGCCGGATCTCAAGATGAAAGAAAAGGCGCCGTCTTGATTTGGTTGCCGCCAGGACAATGACGTCACTCGGACAATTCCCGGCTGTCTGAAACATAACTTACTTGCGATCAATGTGTAGTATGGACTACTGATAAAGGGAGTGTTCGTTTGTTTGTTCCAGGTTCTAATGGAGAAGAGGATTCAGTGTCCCATGTTGGTTGAAAACGACGGACAGTTATTCATGTTGTGAATTGTGAATTCCGACTCGGAACAGGAACGACTAGCATAAGGTAGTCAGTCTAGTGAAAGATAGAGTTTAGGACTTGAGCATAGTGTTACTGCGTTGTGTGAAAGTATACTAAGAGCGTCGGCCGCAGCGGGCTGATGTGTAGATTAAACTAGGCCGAGTGATATATCATTTTACTCGGCAGGGTAAGACCAATGTCATGGGATGATATTAAGTGAGATTTGGGATGGCTGGGGGATAAGGAAATGTGAATGATAGGATATTCCGGTGGGGAGATCTACTGGGGTTTCTGTGCTTTTTCTTTAGTCTTTCCTTTTCCTTACCACGTCTCAGGCAAATGTGATGAACTACTCTGCCTTATGCCAGAGTGTAGTTCTAGGTTAACCATGATAAATATCTGAGTGTAGCCTTTGAACCGAGTGTTCTCTTTTCGACAGGTTCCACAGTGTAGAAGAAGGGAAGTATTACTCAGAGGTGTGGACAATGACAGTCACACAGAGTGCAATTCCATTGTAGAGAAGAGCTGATGGACAACACAGAGGTGTGAACAATGGCTATCACACTGAGTGCAGTTATACTAAATGGCCTCGGAAATGGGACATCGTTCCAAAAATTATAGTCTCATAGAAATCAGGATTGTTATCATAAAAGGGCCAGTGTAGCAGTATTTGAGAGCCCTTAACAGTGATTTTAAGTAACTGCGACTATGTCGAGTGACCATAACTATAGGATGTAGAGAGGTTGCAGAGAAAAGACCTTTCATTCAATAACATTGTGCAACCCGACTGAAAGTTTTCTTTCGACTCGTGTGAGATATAAGGAGGTTTTCGTAGGTCTCTGGATTTTAATGAACATATTTAATGAACATATATATTGGGAGTCTCTGTGGCGAAGTGGTCAAGCCGTTTGACTCGTGCTCCGAAGGTTGTGGGTTCGATTCCGGTCCGCGTCCTTCGGTTCACGAGTGAAATTTTTCGAAGACTCCTGAGGGTCGTCGCTAGAGCTACGGAGTTCGTGCTTTGTGCGACGCTTTCCGCGCTGCGGAAAGAGACCGAGCCATATGGGATAAATACCCGGTGCAATGAAGTCGACCCTGTCGAATTTTAAGCGACTTTTTTTAATGAACATATTAGGTACATAGTGTGTTCTTGATTTGTGGACATTATTGGACCATTTTCAGTATTGGAGATCAGTCACCCAGACTATATATGAATAACTCCAAGAAGTCAACCACTGTCCGAGAGACGCTTCATTCGGTGAGATCTTTTTCAGAACTTACGGTGTGGTGATGTGGTGCGGCTTAACACAGTGATGAACTATCCGAAGCTCACTTGTCTGTGCTCGCATACACCTTAGAAAATACTACAGACGTTCCATACACATACAGTGCACACACCTGAAATTTTTCTTCATTAAATAATTTTGTTATTTGTTAGAAGACAGTGTTGTGTTGGTATGTTCTGGGGGAATATAAAGAGGGGTATTGTTTTATGGTAAGCAGAGAGAAGAGAAGAGAGAGAGAGAGAGAGAGAGAGAGAGAGAGAGAGAGAGAGAGAGAGAGAGAGAGATTGACCTCAAGACTGAAAGGGGGTGTGTAGAGAAAGGGCCGGCAGAAGACCAAAACTGAGAAAAGGGATTTTAGAAGGTGTGCTTGTTGTTTCTACTTCCCCCCAGGGACGACAGGCGACACTGATAAGGCCAATTCGCGCTGCAAATGTTCGTCCACAGTGAATGCATGTGAACACATGGTCATTTCCACTATCATGCACCATCTTACATCTCACATGCTCGGTGTGTGATTTATCTGCAATAATTTTCTCCTTTGTCTTCAATCCATTTCTTATATTTGCCCACCATGCAACACGTTCAGCGGCGGCTTGCTCCCAATGTGCATTATCAATGCCTGTATCAATCATGTCCCGCTTACACACATCTTTGTATCACAGTAGCGGCCGACCATGAGATCTCTGACTCTTACCCATATGGAATTCACCAAATAAGATGTCCTTTGGTATTCTACCATCATCCATCCTCCTAAGATGTCCTATCCATCTAAGTCTACGGAGACTGAGTGTCGTGAAATGCCGCCTTAACATCCCAGAATATTTTCTCGCTCTCCAAATTTGAGAGGCCAAATTGAGAAAGAATGAATTAATCACGCTACTCCACGGCTATCTAGTCGTGAGGTAAGATTATTCACAAAAAACCTCTAGCCATGACGTAAGCTTGCAGATAGCAAGTAAAATGGGCTACTTGAGACGGACACAGCTAGATAATTTAAATTAGTCTACACCTTGGAAAACTGCTGACCCAGACGGGCTATGAAATCACACAGACACATTGGCACCTTCTTGCCCAGGTAGACCCTTGCTGAATCAACAATGAACTAGGCCATTGGGTGAATAAAGGCAATTACCTGTAGACAGGAGGAGATAATATCCCTAGGGCAGTAAACAAGCCAAGTCAACTCAGATGGGCAGACTCGGTAGAGTGTGAAAAGAGACCTTGTAAAACCGGCCAGTTGGCTGTGAGAATTGCAATTAAGGCCAGAGGGAGATAAGAAAGATTTATGACTGACATGCTGGGAGATAATGTGTCTGTGCTGAAGGAATGTTAATTGCATTTGGGATACTAGTTAAATAGGCTGTTAGCTCTTGTCATGTTAGAAATGAAAAAATCTCTGAACAGGTAGGCACCAAGCTCGTTTTGTAGTCATATGTATGATTCTGATGTTGCTAGATTTTACTAGGAAAGTTATTTCTGAGTAACTATCTAAGTCTTGTAGATGTATGTACTGAATTTCAGTCTATATCTGACCTAGGTTATTTCAAAAAATATCATTGTCTGTGTATACTTTTATGTGTCTTGGTAGAGGATTGTCATTTCTTTGTACACTATTCTAGTTGCCTGTTGGTGTGTGCATTTGTTGTACAGAATATAGTCAACTGACTATTTCTTTAATTCTTACCACAGCAGTAACTAAATGGTGACTAAACCGGGCAGATCAGCAGTATGGCTGGTCTGTGTGGTCACTTCAATTAGACTTGTTGTATATCTCATTTTGTAGGTATACAATATTATTACTCATTAATAATGCCTTATACTATTATGTTGAGTATCATTATATGTCTATCTTGAAGTAATATAATGTATGTATATCGGAGGTTGATATAGTTGAATTGTCATATGCATAATTTGTGTATATATTGGTGTAGCGTATATGGAAACTTTGGTTCCCAGTTTGTTGTAGATAAGGATATTACTTACGTTTTTGCATTATACAATGTAGGTAAGATTAGCCTTATATGCCATTTTGTATTCACATACCTTAGGTTTATTTGATGTGATTTGTTATATGGTAACTCACTAAGAATAAATTGGTGTTGTGCTATTATGTGCGCATGGGCACACTGGCCATCGATTGTGTTGGGAACGGAGGTGTAATGGTACAGACATTACCCACAATTGTTATAGGGTATATGGTGCTACACCTTTTCATTGTATGGTGGAGGGTAATTCACGGAAGCCTGGCACAGATACTGGTCACGGCTTGTAAGCCCAGATGATCAGGCATTATTAGAATACCATTACCGACCCTGTGAGCTGCTAAACCAACTTTGGACGGAGCGGCTGTATGACACAGAATTTCTGTATTAGCGACATGGACATGGGGCGGCAGAAATGTAATAATTACAGGCGTGTGAGACAATTGAAAAGCCCGTCCCAGACTAAGACAGTAGGGAGAAGGAGGATGGTGAACGCAGTAGAGCTGGAAGATAAACTTGGCCAGACTGGTCATTGTATATGTGTGTATGTATTAATTAGGATTGTACTGATGTAGAACAAGATATAACACATTCTTGACTTTCTTTCAAGCTCTCACAAGGAGCACCTATGTTATAGATCTCAAGGACGAGTGATGACTAGGTTGTACCTGGACTGACAGGAATCAGAATACCGGCACGCTGTTTTTGTTTCCACTGGAGAGTTTGCTGATCTCTCACTGATCCAGACTGGATTCAGAGTTACGTATTGTATATTAATCATTTCACCTTCATGATTACTGTAGTACAGAAACTCATACGCATTCATCATCATCTTAAAGAAACATCAGATGGAGATTTTTATGGTTAGTAAATAAATGTTGTAGTATTGTAACTCATAGTTCTGTCATTATATTTTTTCCAATTGTGCATACGTGTTGTTGTGTACATTGGTGGGGGTTCACTTAGACACCAAGGAAAGGAGCAGTCAGGGATAAAAACCTGTACTGAGATAGTTGTCAATACTCTTATATTTAGACTTAAAAATCTATCTTAGCTAACCTTCTCTTTCCCATTCCTTGGCGAATATTCAGCACAGTTCATTTCAATTTTGTAACGAGCCACTTGGAGCTGTACGTTGGATATTCAGGGCTTAATCTATAGTTCAGCAATATAGGTTTTGTCCCTAGTCAGTTTCTGACTATTTGGGGTTGCTCGCCAGTGAATGATACTTTCATCTAGGCGGTGGGGCACCCCGACTTCTGACACTGAGCATGGAATAAACCGTCACACAACCTGATCTTTCCAATACTTCAGTATTTGTGATTTTGTATTGCCACTTAATACCAAGTATTCTTCTCAGACACCGCATATGAAAGCTGTTTAAACGTTGCTCTTGGTGTGAGTAAGTTGTCCAGTCTTCACTGCTATATAGAAGAGTACTAGGGACACAGGATTGATAGACAAGGACTTTAGTTTTGGCTGTAAGCCTCCTCCGCAGTAAGCTATTGTTCTTGAGGATGCGTACAACAGAGTACCACTGGATTTTCTAATAATTCAGCTTCTAGAACTCAAGATAAGTTCGTTCCTCCTTAGTTGGATCGCTGCAGCCCTCTTCCAACGGAAAGTAGTTTTTAGATGTGGCAGTTTGACTTCGGAACCAACAACAATATATCCTGGCTTACCACAGGGATCACCATTATCTCCGGTGCTGTTCAACGCCTACACTGTGAGAATCACCAGCGAGAAGATCACTGGATCTGGGAGGACATTGTCATATGCCGACGATGTTTTCAGTGTATCGTCACGGTAAGGATAGAGCTCAGGTTGCTGTTGAACTGAAAACCGAACTCAATCGTATAAGAACTTGGTGTGTTGAAGCTGGGGCAATGGTCAGCCCAACACAGGTAACAGTGACATGGTTCTCTTTGAATAATCATATTGTCAACACTCCAACACCAACTGTTAAATCTGTGTTCAGAGACTGTGGAAAGAACGCAGCTACCTGGGGATGAGTTTTGATCGAAGCCTTGCTTATGAGCACATAGACCCGGTGATAACAAAGACCAAGCGGGGCTTGGCTGCGATGCGGGTGATGGTGGCAGCAAACTGTGAGCAGCGCCATCTATGTCTTCTGTACGAGGGACTGGTCTTGTCTGTTTTTGAGTATGCGATGGCGATCCTGACTCTCAGCCGTAAGCAGATAGAAAGGAAGGAAAGGATACAAAACGAAACTTTGCGCATTATTCTTGGATGTACAAGAGACACAGCATGCAGGGCGATGCGCTACCTTCTTGATTTTCCAACCATTGAAGATAGACTACAATTTTTCAGAGCACGTGCCTACCTTAGAGTTAATGCAAACACACAACAACCACTGCAGAGTGAAATTAGGAAGGTGAAGGGCAGCAGGTTAAAAAGAGGACAGTTGTGGATGGGTCAAGCCAGAGTCATTCTTCAACAGGTGTGTTCACTGGAGGACTTAGAACCTGGCGATGAGTGAGTACAAGTGCCAACAGATTTATATGCGTCCATTTCAGTTTGCATCCAACTAGACAGAAAATGCAGACACGAAAATCCGGCTGCTGTTGAGACGGAAGTACAAGCGTTGATTTTCGAGAATTCGTTAGACGGTAATGCTGTCATTTACACAGATGGGTCGGTCGTTCGACATATGAGAAGGTCATGGGCCTTTACGGCGTGGGCTGGAGGGAGAACTGTGGAGGACTCTGGTGCTTTTGCTGAGACCACAAGTAGCCTGACTATGGAAGTCATGGCAGTAAGTAAAGCAATAACATGGCTCGAGACACCGACATTCAATAGGGCATGTTTCATTAGCGACTCAATGAGCATGCTCAAGAGGATAGAGACGGGGTGGATCCGAAGAGAGTGGCTGCTGTCTCTAGAGCAGTCTCGGCTGGCAAAGATTAGTTTCATATTCGTGCCAGGGCATGCGGGAGTATGAGCAAATGAACGGGCTGACAAGCTCGCAGGTAAGGCTACTGTGGAGGGCGGACGCGCCATGGACCAGGCTGACATTCTGAATGCTCTATGAGAAGTAAGACTTTTGCGAGAACCAAGTGATGACTGTGAATCTACAACCATGGTCAGACTGCGAGAACAGCAAATTAAAAGAGGTGTGGCCAAACAAGAACACTATGCAGGAAGCCTAAGAATATTGATAAACCTACACAGAACTGGTGTCGTTAGCCGCTACACGCTGCAAACCAGTCCTGCCTCTTATGATCCACAGTGCCGTAAACCCCCACCGCTGTTTTATAAAGAGTGTCCTTAAGTTTACTCCACTTTTCACTTGCTGTACAATTTTCTGATGTATAAGTGAAAGCGTCTTCATGTTGCTGTTGGAAGCCAAAGCACTTATCAGGATCGTGGGTGTTAATAATATTAATCCTGGGGCTAAATTTGTGTTTAGCTGTGTAGATTCTCTTTGGTCTCAGTCTAACCCTTGCAACAACCAAAGAATGATCCGTATCACAGTCAGCGCTGTGATATCAGTTATCAGTTATCAGTTGGGGCATCTTCATTGCACTCCGGACAGGTCCACAGGTGCTCAGATCCCCCCCCCCCCCAGCATATGCATCAGCGTTCGGTGGCTAATAGTGCCAGTTCTGTGTTGGTTAACGAGGCACCTCGTTTTCCCGATGTACCTATCGTGTCTGGCTGTGCCAATTCTTACTCCCAAGTCTTTCATCCTGGACAGCGATGTGGATTCACTGACGTCAAAGTCTTCTGTTCTCGACATGTATCGACATGTGATAGTTTCAAGTTAATGATGTTTGATTCAGATGTCTCCGTGTGATGATGAAGTCCAGCTGATGCCAATGGCCGGATCTTGGATGTTTCCATGTGACCTTATGCAGCTGTTTTGTTTTTAAAAAGGAGTTTGTAATACATAGCTCATTACTGGTGCAATGTTACATAGCCTTTGCCCATATTTATTCATGCGACCAATGTTTTTTTTTTCTTTAAAGGCACACTGGCCGTGAACTCGACTCCTTGTCCACACGAGCATTGAAATTGCCGAGTATATAAATTTAGTCGGATTTTGGAACTGCCTTTATCACAGAGTATAACTCCTCATAGAACGAATCCTTCATATCATCAGGGGAATTGAGAGACGGTGCATATGCAGTGATAATGGTGGCAAAACCACAAGAGGTTGCCAAGCCCGGGATAATAGTCTTTCATTACCTCCAGCTGGAATTTCAATTATTCCCAATAGCGAATTTTTCACTGCAAAGCCAACACCATGTTGCTTTTTTTTTCTGCCTGCTCTCTACCCTTCCAAAAAAGGTGTAATTGTTTTCCTTGAGTGACCCTTCCTCTGCGAGGCGAGTCTCCCGCAGGCAGTAATATCAATATTAGGACGATTGAGTTTGGCATCAATCACAGCCGTTTTTCTCACATCGTCAATATTCGTCAAATCAGTGGAAAATTCTGGACACATAGTTCTTATGTTCCAGGTTGCAAGCCATAGCTTGAGGTTTCTATTTTTCTTTTCAGTACCTGGTGCATCGGTTTTACAGCCTGCGGTTCAGATTTTGTCCTAGTCCCAAGCACCCATTGAAGCAACAGGCTGTGGCGGATCAGCACCCAATTGGCAAGGGGCTGCCCAACTCGAGGCGGGCGGTAGCCGATCAGTGAACTTGTAGGTGTCTCCCACCATCAGAGGCAACCAGTGGCGCCCCATGTCTACGCCAATTAACAAGGACTTATAACCCGTAAATGCTACCTCCCGCTTTGACTCTGAGACCGGTTAAGACCAGGGATGGAGTTATACCTCTCCATAGCACAAAGCCTGAGCTAAAATATAGAGACCATGTGTTGCCCATGCAGCATGATCCCTTTCTCGGGCTGCCTAGTTCGCTCAAGAGGAATGGTAACACCAATGCATCTCGAACAATACAAGCTGTAGAAGCTGCCGGATCAGCAAAGCAATGCTCTAACTGTCCGCCTGTCGGCGCCTCGATTCTAGACCAGCTGCCAACCAAGGCTTAGGGCCTGATCTGCCTTCCATGGCATTTTGTCTTTAGGTTGCATTTCCTAGCACCAGGATAAGTCGTGTACTCTCTCAATTGCGCTCTTCCGCCCGAAGAAGTTGGCACAATGTGGGGTGTTAACATAAAGCAGGTAGTACGTCTGCTGTCATTATAAGGTAGCTCAGTCATATCTGACCAAGACTTGACTTAAGCAATGATGATAATCATAACTGAAATGAACATGTTCTATTAACATTGTTTGATTGTCAGTCTTTTCAGTTATCAAGTATGTGAACGTATATTAATAGCCCTGTGGAATCAGTTCGCAGTCTGATAATTTCATATAACTGTTACCTGAACGAGCCTTGTATATTCTGACATCTGTAACCACCGTCACAGTTGTGGGTGCCCAGTAGGCATTCATCATTGTCTGAAAAATAAGACAACTCTGTATTCTAATGTTGAGAAACCCTCATATATATATATATATATATATATATATATATATATATATATATATATATATATATATATATATATATATATATATATATAATTGTTTGCATATCCTTTACATGACAGTGCTGTCAAAATCAGCATCTTTCAGCTGATGGTTGATTTCTTGGCAAGATTACGCTCAGTAGTTTGCATATGTCTGTCTGTCTGTCTGTCTGTCTGTCTGTCTGTCTGTATTTATGTATGTATATATGTATGTATGTATGTATGTATGTATGTATGTATGTATGTATGTATGTGCGTGTGGTGTGTGCGTATGCGTGTGTGGTGTGCGCGTGTGCGTGTTGGTGTGTGTGCGCTCGCGCGTGTGTGTGTGTAAAGATTTTGATTTTCACTATGTCTTCACACACAGGATCAGCTCTTCTAATCCTTCAGCATTGTTTGAGAGAATAACTGTGTCATCGGAATATCTAAGTTCTGGGATCTGATTTCCACTAATTAAAAGTTGAACGAAATTATCTCTGGGCAGTCATAGTTGATATTTCCCATTAAATTTTCTGCATACATGTTAAATAGCAACGGGGAGAGAATACAGTACTACCTTATTGATTTATTTGGTTGTTTCGGGATTTGTGATGTAAGTATTGGGCACAACCCACTACTGGCAACGCTGATCGTATTCTCTTATGAACCTAAGGCCCATCCACGTCAATGTGGAAGCACTAGACTAGAGTTTCGCTCTCGTTTAAGCTCGTCAGTAGTGCATATCCTTGACCGGAACCGGAAACAAACCCCGGATCACTGGCGTGTGAAGCGGGTGTGTAAACACTAGACCACACGGCACACACTGGACACGGCCAAATTATCACAACAGAATATTACAACGTCACCCATCGTAGGCTGTAGCTCAAGATTTGCCCGATCGCCGCGACTGACGTCCGTCAATCTATGTGGACCCGAACGATCAGGACTTCTCACTGGCAAGGCACACCAGGCCGCCTAAAGTCCAGCGAGCAATAATCAAATTGATTTATTTGGTTTTTTCGGGATTTGAGATGTAAATATTGAGCACAACCCACTACTGGCAACGCTGATCATATTCTTGTATGAACCTAAGGCCCATCCACGTCAATGTGGAAGCACTAGACTCGAGTTTCGCTCTCGTTTCAGCTCGTCAGTAGTGCATATCCTTGACCGGACCCGGAAACAAACAAGTACTACCTTAAGCTGGGTTGAGTTGAGTCATTACATTCGGGGCATTCCCGTAAGTGCTTAATCATCATCCTCAACAGCCAACCAAAAGTCCCAATACTGATGGTGCCAGATACAATTTGATGATATGTCCGTCTTGTTTTACCTCTTAGTGACGACTGTCTACCAGATCCACTGACCACCCCCTGCCACCACATTCTCTCTAGACCATGATAGTCTATCTGTTCTTCTGCATTTTTCATGTGCTTGCTTGCTTGCTTGTGTTCGCTGGCTGTGATCTCCAGCGTGAAATCCTGTATGTCGGATGAAGACATCCTGTTGTCCAACATCAGTGTGATGTCATACAGGACCTGAGTTTGCGTGAGTATCCGTTGTCCCATGTCTGACTTATTGGTGTGCAAACTGATGGTTCCTCGCCGTGCAGGCAGACACTCTCCGACTTCGGAGGAATCAACGATCCTACTGACTTCAGCCAGGACCCCGAAGGGACCTGTTGCCCAGGACGCTTGGGGAGGACGCGTCAATAGGTCTTGGCCAATATAGAACCCTTGGAAACACCTCTTCGCCCCTTTCATGTGCTCCCAAAGGGCCCTCACCACATCTGCCTTATCCTGCATCAAATCACTCCTCAATGATGCAGCACCAGCCAACCTGTCCGCTTGTTCATTTCCAACCACATCAGAGTGCCCTGGAAAAATAGATCCAGCGAATGCTCACAACCCGCGACACCTGAATTGATGCATACCATTCAACACGAAGCAAGCCAGTCTTCACTTTTGTCATCACAGTTTGTTCTCCAACCAGTCGAAAGATGAAATAACCGCCTCCACCTCCATTCTCAGACTTGAGGTTGTGGTGTCATATACCAAGCTCTTCTTTACCAAACATTTACCATTGGCTTTTGCTATGAATCCCCAGGGACTTTTTTTTTGCACCTGAAACCATTGTGATGACAGCTGCTTGTTGATCACGATATAATAACTGAATTTGGCGGATCAAATTCGCACGAAAACCACATATCACTCATGTTACACAGTTTCTTATGCTGAAAACAGTCGAAGACCTTACTGTATTCTATGATTCAAGTATGAAGCCCTACAATGTACTATTTCAGTGGTTCTCAACCGGTGGGGAATTTAGGGTTTCCAGGGGAGGGGGGGGGGGAATTAAGGTTATTTCAAAATCGCATAAATACAAGAAACAGTTACTTGATATCTTTTTTCCCTCTAAATTTTACGGTTATGTACTTCTCGCCCTAATGAAATTCGTTTTATAACGTAAGTAGACCCGCAAATCACGTTTTATGTAGATGTCTAAACTTGTTCTAGTATGTGTTATTAAATTTGGCTTCCATGTTTATGTATACTGTTTAAGGGTGGGGGGGGGGGAGGGGATTTATAGGGAGGAAATTCGAAAAAAGGGGGGAATGACGTTCTGAACGTATGATAGAGGGTGGCATGGGCCAAAAAAGGTTGAGAACCACTGTACTATCTGCATGTCTAAAAGATGGTTCTCATGTTGACGATCAGATCCCTGGTTCCTCTGTACTGTCTGAAACGTACCTGTACTTCATGTAATTCATTTTCTTAAACAATTTCAATGATCTTCATTATGATACACAATAGAATGTTTCTGACATGACTTATCAGTGCAATGGTTCGATAATTGGTGCAGTTTTAAATTTACTTTCCTTAATAAGGGGATATACATTGTTCTCTTCCATGCTTTGGGATAACTAGCGCTATTCCAGATCTTCACACATAGTGCACGGTAGTTATATGGACGCTGGATCCTCCTCCTGCTTGGATTAGTTCCACTGGTATGTCATCACAACCTGGTGACTTTCCTTTCTTCAGTCTTTGTAATACTTACTGATGGTACTTGCTCTCATAAAAATTCTGGTACTGTCTCTACACTTTCATGCATATTATCTGGGCTCCGTGTCGTGTCATCATACATTTATCCAATAATCCTTCCATATTTCTAGTAGATCGCTGCATTCTGTTAAAGTGCTACCATACCTAACATTTATTTCATGTAATGATGGTGTGAATTCACATTTTAATGCTCCGATTTCCTTAAACAAGTCCCCATCTTTTACTTTAACTAAAGATGCTCTATTTTATTACAACTCATTTCAAACTGCTTCTTGTCTTCTCTGACAGTACTTCTAATTTTGTTTCATATAGTTGTTTTCTAGGTAGGGTTATTTGGTCCTAAGTTCATTTGCTTTAATTTTCTCCTTTTTGTTTGAGCTCGCATAGTAGTGATGGATTGAATGTTGCCTGTGGATTAGCTTTCCCTATTAACAGTGTCTCTCGCCATCAGGCGAACCCACTTCGACTTCAGAGGTACTTGTAATTCACGTCCCCAAGTCAAGGACGACAGGTCAACATTTTAGTCCAGCTATCCGGTATAGGGGTCTCCTTTCTTCTAATAACCTGAGTGTTTCCTGTGTGTTTTCTGTTGCGAAGGGGTTACGGACGAAATTTGTAATCCCACATACCATGTTTCAAAAACAGCTGCGGCCAATTTGGCAGCAGACCGCCTTGCTTTGGTTTTCATACAATGATAAGAAGTGTGCCAGTCGTTCAGAAAGCAATGGCGAACTAATGAACGTAAACTTTTCAAGAAATCACAAAGAGCCAAAAATTATGGGGTTGACTGCGACTTCCTGTAAAGGATATACAACTAACTTTTTCTTTTTAGTTACCACCGAGACTTATTTAAAGCAACAATTGATCAATTTCTCTCCTCTCTCATTTCTATCCCCTATACCTAATGGGCCTAGAACCCTTTCTATTTCTTCTGTATTTTCTATTCCAACTTTCTCATTGAAATCCTCCATGATGGTCACATTGTCTCTATTTTTGCGCTTTGTGCTAATATTTATATTGGATTGCTGTACATTTCCCGGATGTTGTTCCCTTTTGCTGCAGTTGTTAGTGCAAGCATTGTATAATCGTGGTGTTCCTTCTCTTTGTGTTCAGTCTGACGGTAAGAAATCTGTTTTTGACTAGGTTATATCCAAGAAATGCAGAAAAAGACTTTCTTTGTCAAGAGGACACCAATCCCGCTTTGGGTACCCATTTCAGTCCCTGAACATATCAATGTGTCTCCTGTTTGTGTCACAAAGAGTTCTTGTCCTGCGACCGTGTTTCGAAATTCAGAGTATGTCGATTTTATTTCTGAATAATTCCCTACGACCATGATGAGTTTGCCCTGATGTATATTTCTAAAATACCTAGTTCCCATCCTCAATGTCTTCTTTAGCCTAGTGACATAGCTTTTCACAACAGTGTTGTCAGGTTAATTGCCGTAATCTACACAGCCCATACTCTCTCCGTCATTGGTCTCTTCTCCAATTTGCGTTGATATGCTTTGCCTCGCCTGGGAGGGTCACCATCAGAACACTGAAATACTTTATCGAATTCCATTTTGTGTGTCTTGGGAATACAATGTGGTAGTTTCCCCTTGATTTCCACATCCACATGGCTGTGAACTATATCCACAGCCTTTAGCAACCTTTTAAGCTGCCAGAGTAAGTAAGTACTCCGCTCTGTAATACTCTCACTAACAGCAAAGAGCACCCCAAACGTGACTACTTATCTCTGTGGATACTCGGTCCCCAGAGTTGTGTTTGCCACAAAGTAGTGTTTCCCGTCCTCTGCCGCAAGGAGATACAGTTAGGATTTTTCCATTCATCGAAGACTCTACAGTATTTGTATAGATAACATAAAAATGGCCATATCAAACTGTTGATGGAGACCTGAAAGATAACATAAGGTAAGATAACGCGGGTTCATCATCATCATCATCAAGTGCCCTGCCAGCTGGCGTAGGCGTTCAAGACTCTCCTCAGATCTCGGTCTTTGGTGTTCTGGATCAACTCTGCTGATATTCCTCCATGCCACCGTCTCAATCCATCCAGCATCATTTCACTTGGTCTGCTTCTGCCTCTTTGTCCTCGATCTTTCCAGTTGTCATCCAATGTCACTCTTTTCATCACATGACCAAAGAAAGCTGTTTGTCTCTTTCTTATTATTGTATATAGTGTTCTAGTTTCATTAGCCTCTTTCAGACAATCGTTGTTAGTTACTGTGGCAGTCCAAGGAATTCGCCACATTCGTTTCAAAAATCAAATTTCTGTTGCTTCTAAGTTCCTCCTAATTTTTTCACTTACATTCCAAGATTCACTGCCATACTGCATATAGCATTTCAGCACTCTCTTTCTTACATTCATTGACAGTGACTTATTGCATAAGATACTCTTCATTTTCTGAAATGCGGCTTTTTCCTGCCCCATTCTGCTCTTAATATCTGTTGTACATCTTCCATCTGATGTTATAAATGCCCCTAGGTATTTAAAATTATTCACTTGGCTAAGAATTGTCCCTTCTAATGGTATGTCATATTTTGGTGTCACCATTTTCTTTGATATCACCATTGTTACCGTTTTCTTGGCATTCAAGGAGCGTCCTTTCGGGTTATATAGAGGTAATAGGGGAACGCGACATGAGGCAATGCAAGTAAATTGAGAACTTTTCACCAAGTTGTGTGCAGCGAATCAGTAAATCGTGAAAATATTTTCCACATGATGCTAGTTGCATGTCCTTTGAGGACTCGCAATCAACCCCAACATTTTGTGTGGCTGTGATTTACTAGGCAATTTTTACATTTCCTTGTTTTGCAATTGCTTTCTGATCGACTTTTCCACACAAATAAATCATAATATAATATGAGCATCCCCAGACCACATACCAAAAATCAAATTCATCCCATCTGTATTTACAAGAAATTGAGATCATTTTTATATGAAGGCATTTGGAGATGTAGATGTATAAATAATGATAAGGGAAGTTAAAATCAAAAGAGGAGAAAAAGTTCTGGACTGGGAAATAGATTCTAATCTTCATTTAATCAGCTCAGCAGAGCAAATGACAAACAGAGCTCCTACTTTAGAAGATGATGTATCACTTCCACTCCAGACTTTGCATTCTGTACAGAAGACACCTTCTACAAAACTGAGAACAATGTGCTTGACCAATTAGTAGACAGTGACCAGTAAAATTGGTGATAAAAATTTAGTTTTTTTCCTCACAGGAGCAAAAGCCATTGCCTCGCTGTAATCACAAGCAAACTGACTGGAATAGATGTGCCTTGTTAGCAAACACGTACTTTGAAAAGTAAGAAACACGACATAGAAAAAGAAAACGACAAGTCTTCTTCTTCTGCTGCTGCGTTCGTCCGGATTGTTGTTTTGGACGTGATTTCGATGTGGCTGTTTACAGCAGCCCTGCGATATTTGCACCTTTCGGCCGACACATCCGACTTATTCAGGCATTTGTTGACCGGGTTAACCCGCCCGGGAAACGACAGTCTATAACAAAAAATATTTCAAGTAGCCAGTTTTATTCCAAGACAGGTAAGAAAAAATTACAAACCATATAAGCTAAAGGACTACATGTCCTGAGGGACAAATGTAGAAAGCAGAAAGGAGAGAGAGAGAGAGAGAGAGAGAGAGAGAGAGAGAGAGAGAGAGAGAGAGAGAGAGAGAGAGAGAGAGAGAGAGAGAGAGAGACAGACAGACAGACAGACAGACAGACAGACAGACAGACAGACAGACAACGAAAAAGAGAGAGTGAGAGAGAGAAAGCGAGAGAGAGAGAGAGAGAGAGAGAGAGAGAGAGAGAGAGAGAGGGAGAGAGAGGAGGGAGAAACCATTGAAGCCAACATGTCTCTCAAAGGCATCTTATAGTCTGTTTACGTTTGTCTGCCCCAATATAAAATTCCATATCTCAGTAACCGACTGAGGGAAAATGATGAGATTTAACATATAACCTTATCATTATGTCCACCCAACAAAAGCAGTTTTGTTCTGGAGATTGTACGGCATATTTCAATGTTTGTTTATATGCGGTATATAATTTACGGGTCAGAGATTAAGTCCCCATTTTTAAATGTATAACACCTTCAACCAGACACATCCGCGCTTTTTTCCAAATTTCCTCGTAGTACACGTTATGGGCGCCGTTAAATGAGAGTGTTCAGAGGTGTCGTCGTAATGTTGGTCCTTTCGTGAAACGTGATTATTTTATTAATCTTACCATTTATCGCAAACACCGGAATGTGTGAATATTGTTGAATGGGATTGATTGTGAAATTGTATACACTTCAAACATCGCTATGAAGTTGTACACATATTTTTGTCAAGAAGCTGATCGCAGGAAACTGTGTCTTACTGTTACAAATCCCGAAAAAAGAACAGTGCATGCATTGGGTTTGAGTAAACGGTCATTTCGTCGATGGGTGCAAGAATCTGGAATAAAACCAACACTCGATAAGCAAACGGTAGGTAGAAAGGCAATTGTAGACAGCTTTGACAAGGATGTCATAAGGCGAGCTATTATGAAAATGCTGGATGCCAAAGAAACAGTGACTTAGGAAGGCTTAGAGTTTGGTTGAGAAAGAACAATAACATAGAGATATCCAAAACAACTTTGTGGAAAATTATCAGGACATTAGGCTTCATCTTTAGTAAGTACAAGGGAGGTAGAAATATCCTGTGCGAGCAACCGCATTATTTAGGAGCCGTGAGAAGCAGATACCTAAGTGAAATAAGGGAAATGTGCAAAGAAAATTATGGCATAGTGTATTTGGATGAGACGTGGATCAATGCGCACCACATAAGTGAAAAGTAATGGCAATCAGTGGATGAAAAAAAGCGATATGTGCCCAGTAGTAAAGGACATCGTTTGGTCATAGCCTATGCTGGTAGTACTCATAATGGCTTACTACAGAATGCTGGACTCGTGTTCGTATCAAAACATACAGACAATGCGGATTATCATAATGAGATGAATGGTAATGTATTTAGAGATTGGCTCGAGAATACAGTACTTCCATCCCTTGATAGGCCGTCTTGTCTAATCATGGACAATGCATCATATCACAATGTTGTTGCCCAATGTCAGATTCTCACCCATAGTTGCAACGCATCGTCTTTACCAACGCCAGGCAAATGAAACTGGGCTCAACTCTGAGCGATGTTAAACACTCTAGTTACAACGAGGCGTCTTCGACGGCGCCAGGGAAGTCCAGCCAGGCTCAACTCTGAGCAACGCTAAGCCCGTTGCTTGTCAGTCTGTACAAGCGTGAAACTTGTGGGTCTCGCAGGGGGACTCTACTCCGAATGACGAGAATGCTGAACGACTCGGCAGACAGGCTTGGGATGTAGTAGCGGACAGACGGTTTGAATGGGGCTTGCAATGAATTGAATGTTTGAGCGTGAATCGATAGCTAGCCTGTACGAGTGTAGGAGACTGAGCGCCTGTGTTATTGACTTGTAAGTGTATTGCATTTATGTATTGATTGATTGCATGTATTGATCGTATGATGAATTGTGATTGCGCGATCCATGCATTGATTGTGAAGAGCGCGGTGCGAGAATAAAGTGTTTGAATTGTTGTTACCATGTGTCACGTTGAGTTATTTAGTGACAGTATTTAGTATCTCACTTGTCAGCCAACGAGCCTGAGATCTTGCCTACCGCAAGACTCTGACACCCAACAAGACAAAATACCTAAGGCATCGAGCACAAAGGAAGCAATAAAGATATGGCTGCTAAGGAAAATATACCATTTCCATATTTCAAGCTACAGTTGTTGTCCCTTGTAAAACAGGCGCAAAAAAGCAAGAAATATCAAATCGACAAGTTTATAGAAGAACATGACCATAGGTGCTTGAGACTTCCACCGTACCATTCTCATTTAAACCCTATAGAACATGTGTGGGCTAAAATTAAAGGACAGGTGGCAGCTGACAATACTACATTCAAATTGTCTGATGTCAAGATACTAACCTAACCCAGTCCGCGCTATTAAATATTGATAAAAGTTACTGGAAAAAATGTGAGGACCATGTATTGAAAGAGGAAGAGGACTATTGGAGAAAGGATGGATTGAATTTTATGCAACCGAGAGCAGTCATCAACCTACTGGAATCGTCCGACACAGATTAAGGTCTGGGCAGATCGCAGACCTTAATCCACGTGAACACTTACTGGGACAATGTCAATGGCAACAGTTTGTATTCCGTAGTGATGATTTTTCAATTCCGCAAGCCCTCAGCGGTGATAAACAACTGGTATTGTAAAAAAATAAAACACACACTAAACGCATTGAATACCAACAGAAGTGTAATATTGTGGTGGAAACTGACATAGTGTGGCATTCCAAGAAACGTGAGAACACACACGTTGTCAAATGAGGGGACAACACATGATCATACGAATCAATCTATAAACTTCAATGAAAAGAGGCAAACAGCTTGGCCGTTAAGAAGGAAGCCCACTACAGAGACATTGACAACTATTTTCATAGTGCAAAACAAGTAATAATCACGTTCCGTCTCTGAACGGTAAACAGCAGAGTAGACAATCTTTCACGAAGACTCTAAGCGGGTCTGTCACCCATGTGTACGTGTGAACAAATTACACAGACAGCTGAACAGATCCTTAACAATGGAAACATGAAGACTAAATTGCGGTATCATTTCTGGTCACTGCATACGCACATTAACACACAGCTATTTGGCAGCTTTCACGAACTCAATATAAAAAGCTAAATGCATCCTAGTAACATGAATACTTGTGTACAATTATTAACCAGCAGCTGAAGAAACAAGAAGGAAATGAAAAAAGGTAAGAAATATTTTCCTTCTATTTTCCTGTCAATTTACACATTATTTACCCCATGCCTATGTAAATTCTCTGTCTTTACTAATATTACACATTGCACCCCTCTCGGGAGTGAAGTGGTCAAGCCGCCTGACTCGGGCTCCGAAGGTTGTGTGTTCGATTCCGGGCCGCGTCCTTCATTTCACGAGTGCATTTTTTCGGAGACTCCCGAGGGTCGTCACTGGAGCTACGGAGTTCGTACTTTGTGCGACGCTTTCCGCGCTGCGGAAAGAGACTGAGCAATATGGGATAAAAACCCGGTGCAATGAAGTCGACCATGTTGCCTTTTAAGCGACTTTTTTTTTATTGCACCCACTCCCATACGAATCTGGCTACTCCTTGTACTTGTGTCGTTACCCGAAATGACGTGCTTTACTGTAAAGCTAGTTTGTTAGCATGAATTCACTACATTTTCGCCAAAACATCAAAGAAATGTTGCCGCTTTCGATGATGTAAGTTGTATTTGGACCTATCAAAGACATATTTCTTGGGTTGGGGTCAATATAAGACGGCAGGAAAACTTTCATAATGATGCAACAGACAGTTTTCATAAAAATGTATAGTGAATGAAGGCATTCTTTTCTGAACAGACTATAGCAAACTAATAACAAAAAATTAATTATATTTTTTAATGTATGAAATTGCTGTAGAGACCCCCAAAATAATAAACAATCGCAGAAACAAAACATGGAGGGAACCAACTATGAAAACTAGTAAAGACAATCAATAATCAGGAACCAGTAACAAACAAATATCAATTAAATAAAGAAATATCTTGTTTACAGGGTGAAAAGCTGCAAAGGCACACATTGAATTATATGATAGTGCAAACTACACTGATGTCACAACGTAACGGGAAAAATACAGATATTAAGGACGTACAGACATGTCATAATAACACAAATATCGCAGCAGAATATATGATTAATCACTTAAAAATAGAAGATATCTAACAACGACATCATCAGATCACGATAAAAGGAAGGGATTGCAAATGAAGAGTTAACACGTCTGTGAACCACGTCTCTCTCTCTCTCTCTCTCTCTCTCTCTCTCTCTCTCTCTCTCTCTCTCTCTCTCTCTCTTTCTCTCTCTCTCTCTCTCTCTCTCTCACACACGCACTCACTCACTCTCTCTATCTCTCTCTCACGCACACACACACATACGCGCGCGCGCGCGATACTATTACCAGACCTAAATTGCAACTGGAATAGAGAAACAGTCCTACAGGCATGGACAGAACGTATACTTATATCGGCCAGAAAGAAAGAACAGAATCTGGCAGAACAAATTGGCTATGGACCTATCAATCTACATAGTTGCACACGACATTACAGACAATTTTTCAGCCAGAGTACAGACATTTTTTTTTCTGCCAGAGTATACACGTCCTCTATCACAGAAGAACCCAGCTATAAAGACTTCTGAAAAATATATTAGTACAGCTAACAATGGGGTTCGGTAAGTTCTAACTTACTAACCGATGTTAAGAGAATGATTAAAATATGTACGAGTATAATGAAGATCAGTGACACGAAAAGAATGCTCAGTGTTCTCCCTCCCAAATAAAACACATCGTCTAAGATCCCATTCAAGGGATAAATACTGTGGCATGAAGAAAATCCAAGCCACCAGTGTGTGACCCTTGACTTGGAAAACACATATAGAGACAAATCGACCATGAGCAAGGCACTGAATGACAATAATGAAAGAAACTTGCACAACATGTGGAGTAGAGGAGAACAAGAAACCCCTCAATACGATTTTATCGAAGCCTTGCTTATACTGAGCACACAGACCAGATGACAACAAAGACCAAGCGGGGTTTGGCTGCGATGAGTGTGATAGCGGCAGCAAACTGAGCAGTGCCATCTATGTCTTCTATACGAGGGTCTGGTCCTTTCTGTTTTTGAGTATGCGATGGCGATCCTGACTCTCAGCCGTAAGCAGATGGAAAGGAATATAAAATTACAGAACGAAGCTATGTGTATTATACTTGGGTGTTCAAGAGATACAGCATTATTGATTTTCCAACCTTGGGAGGGGGGGGGGGATCAGAATACAAATGTGCCGAGCACGTGCCTACCTCAGAGTCAATGCAAACACACAACATCCACTGCATAGTGAAATTAAGAAGGTAAAGGGTAGCAGATTAGAAAGAAGAAAGTCGTGGATGGGTCAAACCGAAGACATTCTTCAGCAATTGTATTCACTTGAGGACTTAAAACCTGGCGAGGAGTTATGTACATCCTTTTACAGCTTGCATTAAGCTAGGCAGAAATTGCAGACAAGAAAATCCGGCTGCTGTGGACGAGGAAGTACAGGCATTGATCTGCGAGAAATCGTTAGAGGGTGATGCTGTCATTTACACAGATGGGTCGGTCATTAGATCCCTTGAGTAGTTCGTGGTCTTTTACGGGTCAGTCTGGAGGGAGAATTGTGAAGGACGATTCTGTTGCTTTTGCCTTGATCACAAGTAGTCTGACTATGGAAGTCATGGCAGTAAGTAAAGCAATAATATGGCTCGAAACAGACCTTCACTCGGGCATGTTTCCTTAGTGACTCAATAAGTATGCTCAGGAAGATAGAGATGGGTTGTCACAGTGGTTGGTGTCTCTGGGGCGGTTGGGGCTTGCAAAGATTAGTTTCATTTTCGTGCCAGGGCGTGCGATTGTACAAGGAAATGAGCAGGCTGACAGGCTTGTGGGTAAGGCAACTGTGGATGGCGGACTAGCCGTGGACCAGGCTGATATACTGAATGCTCTACGAGACGTTTGCGAGAACCAAGTGATGACTGAATTTACAACAATGGTTAGACTGCGAGAACAGCAAGTTAAAAGAGGTGTGGCCAAACAGGAACACTACGCAGGTAGCCAAAGAAGATGAATAAACCAACACAGAACTGGTGTCGTGAGCTGCTACACGCTGCGGGATTTACTAAGGAGGGGATCCGAACACTTATGGACTGAATGGTTCGATGTGTAATGAGGAATATCTGTAACTACACGTGATCAAAAAGAATAGAAGGATACACTATATACTTCATCCGTAATCAACTCTTAGGAAGCAAGCTGAAGAAAATGAACACATTTTTGGAACTTAATTGAGAACTGCATGTTAGCTTACAGAGGAAACCACGAGCTCATCTACTCTCTATTCCGTAACACGTGCAAGGGGTAGTAGTCTGGTTGGGTATTTCTTTAAAACATCCGATACAGGAATCTTCGATGGGCATGTGAAGTGTTGAGACCATCACGTTTAGTTGACCTACATTCACAGAGGAATGGTTTGTTTTTCCCTCTGTTAGCTGGCGAAAAACCTGCATCGAACCCTCGTCGATGCCGATTGAAACCGAGCAATCAATCAAGTGAATGGGAACAAGAAAGACAGTATACTATAAGTAATAAAGAAACATCTACAATTAGTAGTAATAATAAAGCCTCCAAGCCATTGCACTAACGCGCCGTGTATGCTATATTCGATAGAACTAACTGCAATGTCTGTTAGCACCTGGTTTGATGATCAAGTAATAGTGCTGCCATATAGATGTATCTGCTGTCATCCGATGTCGTCGTGATCAGTACACTCAACAGCTTTTTCTTTTAAGATCTTCCTGTTTGTTATGCTCGAAATCTGCAAACCTGGTATTACACTTTGACCTAACTGTAATTCTGCTTACTACTTCGCCCTATAATTGTACCATATAGCAACAAACAAATATATAAATGTAACAATTATCATAATGACTGGAAACAAATACATACCGATACATTTCTGGGAACTCTCGTCTAGTGTATAGCCAGTGCCACAGTGACGTTCTCGCCTACAAACATACGATCCTATTGCATTTTCACATCTTTCCCCCGCACCACACGTATCAATGCCAAGTCCACATTCATTAATATCTGAAACATAATTCAAATTCAAATAACAGATACATTCAGTTGCTTGTCCTTTACAGGACGACGCATTCAGCTCCAGTATTTTTGACTTTGTGATCTTCTAGGCAATTTTACGTTCAGTAGATTGTCACTGCTTTCTGATCGACAGACGCTCACCATTCTGAAAATCAACGCAAGACGGCCTGCCAAACCGTTTGCTGCTGATTTCAAACCCGGTGTGTGGGATTGTAAAACTGCATTCATTGCCCTTAAGCTACAGATGCCGGCTTAAATAACAGTTAGTTACAGTTACTTGCATATCCTGTTCAAGACGTCACAGTCAACCCCAGCAGGTTTGGCTGTTTGTGATCTCTTGGCAAGTTTACGTTCATTATGTATAGTAGTAGTAGTAGTAGTAGTAGTAGTAGTAGTAGTAGTAGTAGTAGTAGTAGTAATAGTAGTAGTGGTGGTGGTGGTGGTGGTGGTGGTGGTGGTAGTAGTGATGGTGGTGATGGTGGTAGCAGTTGCAGTAGTAGTAGTAGTAGTAGTAGTAGTAGTAGTAGTAGTAGTAGTAGTAGTAGTAGTAGTAGTAGTAGTAGTAGTAGTAGTAGTAGTAGTAGTAGTAGTAGTAGTAATGTGACAGGGTCTGTGGGACAGCCCTCCCCCTTTTGTCTACAATATATGTTGCAAATTAGAATGTAAGTAGTAGGTATGGTAGACAAATTAAGACTACACCCAAACCTAGAACATTTGGCTGGAATTGGCCGCACCTAGCAATTGGCCCGATTGGCGAAAAAGTCACGGCCAGTTTTGTTTTCAGCATGGAAGACATTGATTGTAATCTTCCTCTTTTGCAACGCAGAGTTTAAAGAAGTCGGACTCACATCGAGATTGATAATCCCAGTAAACTATATTTAAGTAAGATTTACATTATGGCAATAATTAGGCAACAGTACTGCTCGGCCTCCTATAATTGATTCTGTTCGAACAAGCTCCGACTTCTACAAAAGAAGCGTTTGCTCTGAAGAAAGACTGGGCGATGTTAACATGTTTACGTTAAATATTGTTGTAATAAATAATTGTTGTATTAATATATGGGTAACTTAATAGCTACATAATCTTATATATAAAAGGCAATCTCCGTCCATCTGTATGTATGTATGTATGTATGTATGTATGTATGTATGTATGTATGTATGTATGTATGTATGTATGTATGTATGTATGTATGTATGTATGTATGTATGTATGTATGTATGTATGTATGTGTGTATGTATGTCCTTTATACGTTCGCGAACGGCCCATCCGATTGAGATGAAATTTTCTACACGCCTTCCTTTCATTCCAGAGCTGCCAACTGTGATATTTTGTTAGTGTGAAATCGCCTGCTTACTCAGTATTATTTCATTTTTCATTTTTCATCATAATTTCATATATCTCAGGGGACCTAACTCTGTAAAAGTTATTTCAAGGGGCATAACTTTTCTGTATAACTTATAGTCATATTGTGGCATCGTTTTCAAAGATTTATAAACTCTTTGTCCATAGTTATGTACCGGCATATGAGTTATAATAAATAATGATACAATCTGTAAGGCATTTTCAAAGTTTTCATAAAAATAATGCACAATGCATAACATTGTAACTCATCTTTTTTTGCTTAAGAAGTTACTGTAGTCATGCAGGTGATTAGAGTTTTCATTAAAAATAATGGATGGTGTGTGGAAGGACATTCTTTTAAGTTATTTTTTTGTTGTTGTATGAATTTAATGAGAACTTATATGACTACTTATATGAATTAAATGAGATGCTCCCCACCAGGGACTGGGCGAAGCCGGACAGGGTCAGGCAGACAGATAGACAGACAGACAGACAGATAGACAGTCGGGAACAGGAACTTATATGACTACTTATATAAATTAAATGAGATGCTTCACACCAGGAGCTGGGCGATGCCGGGCCGGGTCAGACAGACAGACAGACAGACAGACAGACAGATAGTCGGTAACGGGAACGGGAACTTATATGACTACTTATATGAATTAAATGAGATGCTCCCCACCAGGGACCGGGCGAAGCCGGGCAGGGTCAGGCAGACAGATAGACAGACAGATAGACAGTCGGGAACGGGAACTTATATGACTACTTATATAAATTAAATGAGATGCTTCACACCAGGAGCTGGGCGATGCCGGGCCGGGTCAGACAGACAGACAGACAGACAGACAGACAGATAGTCGGTAACGGGAACGGGAACTTATATGACTACTTATATGAATTAAATGAGATGCTCCCCACCAGGGTCTGGGTGAAGCCGGGCAGGGTCAGCTAGTTAGATATAAACTACATAAGAAATTGCACACGTTACTGAGTAGGGAATAAACTACGCCAGGGTAAATCTAGTGCAATATGTAAAAGACCGGCACAATTATCTGAAATTGGGATCGAGCCGGAACATAGCAGAATGAACAAGATGGCCTGGCCCAAACCCATGCGTGGTTATCAATTCCTAGCAGGAATACGAATTAATATTACTAAGATAGGTATATTTTTATTGCAGGGATTAAGCAGATGAAATACGGGTTTATAAGAACGGGAGAGTATTAATAACTAATATTAATATAAATCTGAAGTTATATGTCGTAATCTTCCACACCGTCTGTAATCTCCACACGTGTGTCAAAGGTCATGCACATCTAACGTAGTCTGTCAAGGCTGCGTCCACGTTACTATTCTTGGTGGGAATGGAGGCATTCCTTCACCTGGTATAGAATCACTATGGATATCGCATTAGTCTGTGGAATTAAATATTTTCCTAAAATCTATGAGACTTGAAGAGTGGTTGGCCACAGATCAGAAGATTACCTGTGTACTCTAGTCTTATATCAGATGTATGTATGTCAGTTCAGTGGGATATAACATATGTAAGTACATTATCTTGTGTGTATCATTGTGACGACTGTAGAGATACTACATAGAGGTGGGTGAATGACTTACAGGATATGAGACTGGTATTGGGGGTACGGGGTGTCAGGCATCGATAGTACCTTTGGTAAGGATGACTGTAACGCTCATTTCAGGGCCCATTCCCCACTGGTCTAAGCCTGACATCCAGCTCACAGCGCCCCCCCCCCCCCCCCCACGGGCAACAGCTGTGACAGGCTGGCTAAACCAGGCGTGGGTAGCCAATTTGGTGTCAAACCAATGCCTACCCAGCATGTGAAGACAGGATTCGGCAGACTTTTTTTTTTTTATTGGTTCGCATATCCTTTACAGGACACCGCTGTCAACATCAGCATCTTTCAGCTGATTGTTGAATTCTTGGCAAGATTACGCTCACGAAAATATACGGGATTACGGAGAAAGACGTAAACCTCCAGGCCAGGGAGACCGGCATTCGGCAGACTGCGAGGAAGAAATTATTGTTGATTCAACGGGCAAGACGGTGTTTACCTGCAAAGCGTTGTGGACCGTAATGAGCACTGCAAGGCACGCAGAGCGCCCTAGTCATACACTGCACCTATATTCGTCTCTAGTCGTCTTGACTTGTCCTGCCACTGAACTCAGATGGACTCAGGCGAGAGAGTGAGGTCGACGAATTGCGGAAATCGTCCTCACTTTAATCCAATTCATCGCGCAAGTCATTCTTCATCAAACTTCATATATCACCATCAAGCCCTGTGGCGATGGGCGAGCGGCGAAGCGGCAGGCATGACAATGCCAGTGACTGTGCCGGTGAATGTCACACACAATGCTCCTTACTGCTCTATGTAAACAGTTGAATAGACATATTTCCAGATGAATCAAATGGCTCGACAAGCCAACAGCCCGCACAGGTGCACAATACCAACACAACAGTCTTGCGACAAAGCTACAAGTGGTTGTAGTAGTATTAGCAGCAGCAGCAGCAGCAGCAGCAGCAGGAGTAGCAGTAGTAGTAGTAGTAGTAGTAGTAGTAGTAGTAGTAGTAGTTGTTGTAGTAGTAGTAGTAGTAGCAGTAGTAGTAGTAGTAGTAGTAGTAGTAGTAGTAGTAGTAGTAGTAGTAGTAGTAGTAGTAGTAGTAGTAGTAGTAGTAGTAAAGGAAGAGGAAATATCAGTTTATTGATTATGTAACGTGATTTGAGTTCATGTTGCAGAAACAATTATGGCGTCTGTGTTTAGTAACAATTACTCTCCTGGTTTATTTTGTAGAAACATACAAATGCAGAAATAATAACTTTGATATTTTCAAAGAGATTAAGTCACGGATGAAGTGTTTCCTCGTTCCATTTTTCTTCATGCTCCACGTTGTTAGTGTGGTTCTTCCTCTAACTTCTCCGCTCTTCTTCCTTCTCACTGGTGTTATTGTTTTTTTTTTTTTTTTACTGCTGTTATTCTTCTTCCTAATTCTTCTGCTGTTATAGCTATAGTTTTTGTTGTTATTGTTATTTTGTTGTTCTTCTTCTTTGTTGCTACCTCTAATACTGTTGTTAACACTGGTGATGTTCTCAAACCCTCATGTCGTTGCTTCTTTTCTTGTAATTTTATCAATTACCGCTGGCTAAGAAATAAAGTTAAATATGAAATTCGTAGGATAAAGAAAGATCATTTTAAATCTTTGATTGTAGATAAATCATACAGCACAAATATATGGAAGACTATTATCTCGCTAACCAACAAGAAACACTCTTCAGAGTCAACTATACCAAGCACTATAACATGCGAGGATTTCAGTTGATTCTTTCACTCAGAAATAGAGAATCTAAAGTCCTCAATACCAGACTCAGCAGATGAATCAAATGTACTCAATACTCCACCAAGTTTTTGTTCAAGGCCTCTGTCATCATTCTGTGAGGGGAAGTGCTTTAGAAATATTCCCCCTGAGATCCCCTTGGTGTCTGTTGCAGAAGTATATAAATATCTCTCGAATCTCAAAGCAACAAATTAGTAGAATTCTTCTCTGTGCTGCACCAATTATTAGTGAGTCCTTAACGTTAATATATAAACAGTGCCTGTCCAAAAACTACTTTCTATCTGCCTTTAAAATTGCTAAAATTTTATCATCTACTTAAAAATGGTTCAACTGAAAATAGCGAGTTGGGTAATTATAGACCTATTTCCTTACTATCGTCGCTATAAAAGCCATTAGAAACACATATACATAAAATAACATTACATCATTTACTTAACAACGATCTAATAATTGACAATTAATCTGGGTTTCAACCTAAATATTCTTGCCATAGTTCCTTAACAAAAACGACCGATAACTGGCATCTTAGTATCAACAATGGCAACATTTGTGGAGCAGTATCTGTAGACTTTAGAAAAGCTTTTGATATGGTAGATCATGATATTTTAATTAGAAAATTGAAACAAATGATTGATTGATTGGTTGATTTATGAACCGACATCACAGCATTCGGGACATTCCCATTAGCGATCCGTCCCCATCCTCAGCAGACAGCGAAGAGTTCCAACACTAATAGTTCCAGTAGCAATCTGATTATATGTCCGTCTCGCCTTTCCTCTAAGCGTCGATCGTCGGCCAAATCCCCTCGTCACACCTCGCTGCCCCATTCTTACCAGACCTTGGTGATCCATTTGCTCCTCCGAGGTGTACACGTGCTCCCACAAGGCCGCAACCACGTCTGTTTGGTCATGCATCAATACTCCACCAAGTTTTGTCAATCCAGCCAATCTGTCTGACTGTTCATTCCCCAGCACACTAGCATGCCCAGGAGAAAAGATCCAGGTGCTGCTTGCTACCCGTGACCTCCGAAGCGAAGCAAGCCACTCTGCCCGAAACTTTTGTCATAATCTCCCCATTAGTTCTACCGCGTCGTCGTCTATGACGCCTGGCGAATACGGCCAGGGGTCTACCGGTGAGCGACGCTAACCACACTGTGTCAGGAAGGGCAGTCGATGAACGCATGTGAGACATGATCTCCACGCAGTGACGCAGGCCCGCGTAGTGAGACTCACAGCGGTTAGCCGGCAGACGGCTTGGGAGTGTTGACGAAGACAGACGGGATTGAATGATGCTCGTATGTATGAACGCCATAGAGAGAACGCCTGTGAGAAGATATGACTGTGCGCCTGTGAGTTGTGTAGTAGTGTATTGATATATGTATGGAATGTATTATTGCATTGTCATTGTAATTGTATGATACATGTAATTGTTGCGACGAGTGAGATGTGTGAATAAAGTGTTTGCATTGTAAGTGTAGTTCGTCACGTTAAGTCATTCTGTGACCGTGTTTTTGTATCACACTTGTTGGTATGTACGAGCCAGTGTCATTGCTGTAAGCAAGACCCTGACAGCTTCCCTGTTCTAACCCTCTTCAGCATGCTTTCTGAGTCAGTTACAATCACAATGTGTGTATGTATCGTGTTCTCTATCCAGCGGAAAGCTGCACTGACCGCCTCCACCTCCATTCTTAAGCTAGATGTTGTGTTATCATACGCCAGGCTCTCCTGCACCAAATGCCGACCATTAGCTTTTGCCAAGACCCCCATGCACTTCTTCTACCTCTCAACACCGACCCATCCGTGTAGATAATCACATCACCCGGGCGAGAATTATCCTGAATTAGTTGCTGAATTTCCACTTCTGTGGCCACTTCTGGCCCCTCCCTGCACTCCCGGCTCAATGTGATTATAATTCTGCACAAGTCTGACTACTCGGCTGGCACTCTGACCCACTCCTCTCCTCGCCTGATGTTTTCCAAGGGGCACACCTGTCTGATCGTATCCTCCGCCTGAGCCATCCATGATTTCCCTCTTATCAGTCTCTGACCCTTAACTACGCCCAGCGCCTCATGCAACGGGTGATATGTGTCTGCAGCTACTCTGAGGTATGCCTTCGCCTGCATCACCTTAATTAAAACTTAATTAATCAAAACAAATGAGAACTAGCACCAATATGATGAACCTAATTACGTCATTTTTATCCGACAGACAATAAGTAGTGTCCTTAAATAACTGTCTATCAAGACCCACACAACTTAATATTGGTGTGCCTGAGGGCTCTATACTAGGTCCGCTGCTTTTTGCAGTTTATATTTACGATCTTCCTTTATATCTCAATACTTCGTGTGACCTATTTGCAGACGACTGCACTATATACACTAGTCAAGGGAACCGCAGTGACGTAGAGAGCTCTTTACAAAACGAACTTAATAACCTTAGTTGATGGAGCAATAAAAACTTCATGCAAATTAACATCGACGAAACCAATTTCATGCTAATATCGACCAGACAAAAACTGCAGCCACTAGCCATAACTGGGGCACTCCTCGAGCTCCACGTGGACACGTCACCTATAGTTCATGTAAATGAACACAAAACATTAGGTCTTTTAATTGACAGACATTTAAACTGGAGCTCTCGTGTTCACGTCCTTACCAAGAGAATAGCACAAAAAGTTTGCCAACTTGCCAAAATTCAGCACTTTCTGGATGAAAGCACACGAAAAATGTTCTATGCATCCTATATGCAATAACCAGTAGTATGCAATGTGCAAATCAGGTTTTAAATCTGGAGCCGCTCCAGATTTGTGACGTAATGTTTTACTATATGAAGAATATGTCTCCAGATTGGTGACGTCAGAAACCGACTCCAGAAAGGACCTCATTTATGAAAAAAAAATTGGCGGGCATTGTCTTGTCTCCTTCCGATGTCACTTTCGGTTGAAGACTTCCGTTTGACGACTTCCGGTCCATGGGTTCACCCGACCGACCGCCTCGCCCACAGGTGTCTCCGTCGGCAGCCTCCTCTTCCCCCAGTCCGTCCCTGGACCGTATGGACAGTGAGGCAAGCCCCGGGCATGTGGAATACATACAGAGTTAAGTAGATTAAATAGGTGCCGGGCATCCGAGGTCGAGTCCCAGTGTATGGATGTGTGTGTGCCTGTGCGTGTGTGTGTACACGGGGTAGACGGATATGAGGGGCGCGAGGGAGTGGGCCCCAACCCCGGATATTAGCCTTTGCCACCAAAGATGCCGCCAACAAACACCTACTGAGAGGAAATGAAGAATGGCGAGCAACAAGGTCCTGGCCAGAACAAAGATAATATATACTACACTTTGATCTAGCCAAAAGAACGATTGGGCATATTCAGCTTTATGAAAAAACACTGAAGGCAGATTACGGCTATTAATTCTATATATGGGTAGATTTCCACAATTAATAAACATTTAATAACATATCATCATCATCATCAAGTGCCGTGCCGGCTGGCGTAGGCGTTCATGGCTCTCCATAGATCTCGGTCTTTGGTTTTCTGGATCAACTCTGCTGCTGATATTCCTCCATGCCACCGTCTCAATCCATCCAGCATCACTTCTCTTGGTCTACCTCTGCCTCTCTTCCCCTCGATCTCTCCAGTTGTTACGATGTTCTCCAATGCCTCTCTTCTCATCACATGACCGAGGAAAGCTGTTTGTCTCTGTCTTATTGTTGTATATAATGCTCTAATTTCGTTAGCCTGTTTCAGGCAGTCGTCGTTAGTTACTCTGGCAGTCCAAGGAATTCGCAACATTCGTCTCAGGAACCACATCTCTGTTGCTTCTAATTTCTTCTTAATTTGTTCATTTACATTCCAAGATTCACTGCCATACAGCAAAACTGGTTCTACATAGCATTTCATCACTCTCTTTCTTACATTCAGTGATAGTGACTTATTGCATAAGATACTCTTCATTTTCTGAAATGCGGCTTTTGCCTGCCCTATTCTGCTCCTAATCTCTGTTGTACATCTTCCATCTGATGTTATAAATGCCCCTAGGTATCTAAAATTATCAACTTGGTTAAGGATTTTCCCTTCTATTTCTATGTCACATTTTGGTGTCACCATTTTCTTTGATATTACCATTGTTACTGTTTTCTTGATATTCAAGGAGAGTCCTTTCCTTGCACTCTCTGTTACTACAACGTCTAATAATTGTTGTAGATCTGTTGAATTATCCGCCACCAATACTGTGTCATCTGCATAGCGTATATTATTTATATTATAACCTCCAACTAGTATTCCTGGCATCTCTTTGATCCCTCTCATTATTACTTCGCTATAAAGGGAGAAAAGATCTGGTGACAAGACACACCCTTGTCGTACTCCTAGCTTTATCTGTTCGTAACTACCCTCTTTATTTCCCATTTTAATTGCTGCTACTTGGTTCCAGTAAATATTCTTTATTATTCTTAAATCTGTTCCATCAGTGTTGATATCTTCCAACATTTTAATCAGTTCATCATGTTTTACTTTATCAAATGCCTTAGTATAATCTATGAAGCACAAATATATGTCTCTCTGTTTCTCTATTGACCTTTCTATTAGTGTCCGTAATGTATAAATTGCATTGTTTGTGCCCTTTCCTTCCACAAATCCATACTGTTCTTCACTAATTTCCATTTTTATTTTCTTTTTGGTTCTTCTCATTATGATTCTGAGTAGAAGCTTAGTGATATGGTTTATAAGGTTAATTGTACGAAAATCTTCACAATCAATTGCTCCTGGTCTTTTTGGTATAGCTATAAATACAGATTTCAGCATATCACTGGGTAAATATCCACTGCTGTAAATATCATTCAACATTTTGGTTAATATATCTACTCCAAATTCTCCCAATACTTCTAATTCTTCTATTGTGATTTCATCTGGCCCAGCTGTTTTTCCTTTCTCATACGTTTCATAGCGTCAGCGACTTCTTCTTTCAGAATAGGTGGACCTTCTAAGTTACGATCTTCTGTTAATTCTTCCCTTTCTCCTTCATATAATTCTCTTATATACTCATTCCACCTCTTCATTATAGCATCTTCCTCTAATAATAACATATAGACAATGATTAATTCTAAAGAAAATAACATTAAAGACCAGTATCAAAATAATACATACAATTAAAATAACATAAACATTGAATTTTGCGAAATAATCATTAAATACTTTAATAAATAATCACGCCAGTTAGTTCCCTTGCATATTTTGGAAATAATTGTGGCCCTTGATACCGGCAAGCCCGGGGCTGACCTTCTGCTCTTAGTGTAATATCGCAGTGACCGACTAACGCCTGATAATTAAATATTGAATATAGCGGTTTCAAATGGCGCTTAATTGACTGAACACATGGCCAAAAGTGTAGATAAATATCCTAAGGCACTTTGCTTGGGTGCTAATGAAGTAATCACATGAAAAATGTGCCTAAATGCTAACATAAAACTACAATATATGTCAGAAATTGTATATCTCGAAAGGCAAAACCTGTCGGTATGCGCGGATGTTGACAAATTTGTTATAGCTTGCAGTAATCGCGCAAAAGTGGTAAAAAGTATGCACCCGATAGTGATAAAAGAAGCATATTATACAGAGATCAATTATATCACACCACCCGGGCATCTAGTAAAAGTAAAAAGATGTCTGACGTGCCATTATCACATGTGCATGAGTCCATTCCGAGAGTTTGACATAAATATTACATATGTATGAATGTAAGTAGTATGGGATGTTGCAATCGAGTCGTAAGGTGGTTCAACCCAGGATCCAAAATAATTTCTTATATCGAATATGTGTCACCACTACAAGCATTAAGAAGCTGAATTTTCAAAGCTCATGCGGTAGGATAATAACTACTTCCGGTTTTGTGTAGTTAAAAATGTAAAACTGTAAGTATTATATGAAATATTTAAAAATAGTCTATTTTGATGTGTAAAGTGAAAAGTAAAGATGGCAGCATGGGTAGGAGGTCTATCGCTTACAATTTCAAAGCATATTTATGGAGCCGATCGTAAGTAGACCTTGGCTTTTTCCGGCTATGTCTATTGTAAAGTAATCGATTATATATTATAGTAGCCTTTATTACAGCCAGTAGTGGATGGGGCTTAAACACGATCATCAGACCAAGGGCGAAGAGGTAGAGACACAAGACTCGTCCTTGGGTTGTGTGATGGTGTACAACCAATTACAGGGGCACATATCTAAGGAATGCACCCGATCACACTGGGTTAATGACAAAACAGACCACAAGCTAACTGGCTAAAACAGGTCAAATATGGCGATGCTTCCGGTCGCATGTGTAATAGCTACAATAGGTCCACATGCACACTAGCTAAAGCCGGTCAAGATGGCGATGCATCCGTTCACACGTGATAATTTATACAACCGAAACACGTGGCTAAAACAGCTCAAAGATGGCGCTGTATCCGGTACACGTGGGTAATGGTCACATCAATTAAATATGGATCTGCTTTCGCTCGCATGTGTAATAGCTACAACCAGACTACGTGTTCACTGGCTAAAGCCGTTCAAAGATGGCGTCGCATCCGATTACACGTGGTAATTGGATACAACCGAAACACGTGGCTAAAGCTGCTCAAAGATGGCGCTGAATCCGGTACACATGGGTAATCTTCACAGCCGATCAAATATGACGCTGCTTCCTGTTGCATGTGTAATTACTAAAACCAGACTACGTGCTCACTGGCTACAAGTGGTCAAAAATGGCGTTACGTCTGGTCGCATCCATAAAAATACATCCAAGAAAAGTGCTCACTGGCTAAAAGCGGTCAAAGATGCATCGCATCCGGTCACAGGACCAGACAGTGCATAATATACTGCTGAGTCATTTAACGTCAGCAAATAGCGTGTATATAACGTCCACCATTCACCGTCTATAAGTACCGATCTCTGTGAGCAGCAAGCAGATCACCATGTGGCAAGTCGCTAATGGTAAGTTGGCTTTTTGATAAATCTCTCAAATTTTCGATGTGGTTCTCTAAGTAAGCATACAGTTAAACTAACAATACTAGTATAATAAAGGGATATATAGTGCTAGCCGCATATAACTGAAGAGACAAGCCATGTCTTCATATATTATGGTACGGTGTGACGACATGGAATACAGCTGACAATCGAACTTTTGAACACAGCTCTATAGTGGTACCGTAATAATATAGGTAGTAGTCTTAGGGGAAGATGAAAGTGTACTACAGGGTCTACATATCCATTAACGATATAAATATATGATTGTGTAGCAGAGGGTGCATGTCAGGTACAGAGCTAATATTTATAATATGTATTTCTATAACGTTGGTATAGGAACTTATTCTTATAATTGTTTAACAGATACGTATGCCTACGAAAACCTAATTAGCAAACTGTGGAGCAAACTAAGAGCAGAGCCAAACAGCTATTGCATGGCGTGTCTTAATATTCCACAAAATCAAGAAGCCAAGAATCCATTCAGTCATTCTTGTGATTATGGTGGTAGTTTTGCAGACCTAGTAACGGTTCGACTGCGGGATGTGCTACAACAACACTTCACCAAAGACGATATAATCACATTAAGCCTGAAATGAATTGAGGAGTGCATCCTCGACTATAATCGCCAACAGGATACGGCGGAACCATACCCATCCAATATGGAGCGATCAGCGTCACCGACATCCTTAACCTTTAGTCAATCCACACTAGCGGGCGAGTATTAAAACACCTACATTAAAACAAGATGGCTGTAATATACTTACAGTCATGTCTTCAATAGCTGACCAGTCGTCAATGCAAAGAAAACTTCGGTGGGTGTGAGGAGACTGTGTATGTATATCATTGCTATTCTGGCTTCACAGACCGTATCTCACAGTGACTACAACGAAAGTACCACGACACTCTCTATGTTATCTAGTTCATCATGTTGAGAGGTCATGGGGCGAGCATGACCCGCATTCCCCAACCCAGCTCAAACATACAACGGGTCAACGAGCGGGTAGTAGAATGCTTAGGCGCGCCATACGGACAGCCGCGTTAGCGTAATGTGAACCGCTTGAACTAAGTAACTGGCTAAAAGCGGTTTTACGCATGGCTCAAATACTAGTATGTAAACCCGAGGCACGTAACAGTCAAGCATTGTGTTCCGAAGATGACTACAGACCTCAAGACTGTGCCTGCTAACTGGGTCTACACGACTCATAGTGGTGAGGCTATTAGACCAGTGGGCGGTGGTGAAAAAGCCGTTTTTGTCTCATCCTACAAAGGAACGAGCATGTTACTCATCCGTTGATTCATCGGTGAATCCGACAAGAAGTTTCCTACTAAGATTGGAATGACACTTACTCGTCAAGAATATGAACTGATGATCGCTATGCAGCGCGAGATCCTAGCTGACTTTGACAGACTCAATCAAGTTAACCAAGTCAGTAACGAAGTCAAACAAGCCAGTAACAGAGGCAAGCAAGTCATTGACCAAAACAATCAAGTCAGTGCTTATGTCAAACAGGGCAATAACCAAAGCAATCAAGTCCAAAACACGCAAGACAGGGCTCAAGTCAAACAGGATACTAAACGAAGCCACCACGTAGATACATACTATACTGCCGGTTTTCAACCCAGCTACACTCAGATGTGTGATGACCAAAGCAACCAGATGTGTGAAGAGCCCAATAGTCAGATGTTTGATGTGCAACAAGACACCAACCGAAGTAAGCAAGTCCTAAACTATCAAGACAGTGCTCAAGTCAAACAGGGTACTATACGAAGTCACCAAGTAGACGTATATTATACCGCTGGTTTTCAACCCAGCTGCAGTCAGATGTGTGATGAACCTAGCAACCAGATGTGTGATGAGCCCAATAGCTAGCTGTTTGATGTGCCCGACACCCAGTTGTTTGATGTGCCCGAGACTCAGAGGTACGCCTACCAAGCATGAGACCAGTCTTATGACTACACGCCAAGTGACAGATACATACCAGGCTACCAGCCAGAAAAACCAACCTTCAATGGTATGAAGAAATCTAGAAACAACTTACTATGTGTATAGCTCTGTATGTGAAGATAAAATGATGTGATCATACTATGTATACCAGCTCATATTGCTTAATCCATTTCGTATAATGGCATTATGCCTTTTTATTCTTATAAAATGTACTGAAATACTGTAAATAAACAGGTATATATTATAACTACGTCTTGGTTTTTGTTTTATTTTTAGTGGTTACGTTATATATAGTTTGAAAATGACAACGTGCGATATTTTCAACATTTGATTAAGGAATTTTCCTACTTTTTATAAGTTTGGCTGAAATTTGGCCAAAATGTTACACATTTTGTTAACAACATTTCCTACTTTTCATAAGTTTTGGATGAAATATTTCTTTACTTGACCAAAAATTTTCACATTTGGTTAACAAATTTTATTACTTTTTATAAATTTGGTTGAAATTTGGCCAACTTTTGACATTTGGTTAACAAAGTTTCCTACTTTTTATGAGTTTGTTTGAAATTTGGCCAAACTTTTCATATTTGGACAACATTTCCTACTTTTTATAAGTTTGGTTTAAATGTGACCAAACTTTTCACATTTGGTTACCAAAGTTTCTTACTTTTTATGAGTTTGTTTGAAATTTGGCAAAACTTTTCACATTTGGTTAACAAAGTTTCCTACTTTACATAAGTTTGGGTGAGATATTTATAAGTTTGGTTTAACTTTGGTCACAATTTGTCACATTTGGTCAACAAAATTTCCTACATTTTATGGGTTTGGTTGAAATTTGGCCAAACTTTTCAGATTTGTTTGTCACTTTTCACAAGTTTGGTTGAGATTTTTTTTATAAATTTGGCTGAAATGTAGCTAAGATTTTTTCACTTTGGTTAACAAAGTGTCCTACTTTTTTTTATAAGTTTGGTTGAAATGTGGCCAAGCTTTTTCATTTTGGTTAACACATTTTCCTACTTTTCATAAGTTTGGTTGAAATTTGGCTAAAATTTTCACATTTGGATAACAAAGTATGTCACTTTTCATAAGTTTGGTTGAGATTTTTTTTATAAATTTGGTTGACATGTAGCTAAGATTTTTCACTTTGGTTAACAAAGTGTCCTATTTTTCATACGTTTGGTTGAAATTTGGCCAAACGTTTACACATTTGGTTAACACATCTTTCTATTTTTTTATGTGTGGTTGAACTTTCGTCAAACCTTTCGCATTTTGGTTAACAAATGTTCCTACTTTTCATAAGTTTGGCTGGAATTTTTATATGTTTTGTTGAAATTTGGCCACACTTTTCACATTTGTTTAACAAATTTTCTTACTTGGCCAAGATTTTTGCCATTTGGTTAACACATTTTCCTACTTTTTATAAATTTGGTTGAAAGATGTCCAAACATTTTCCCTTTTGGGTAACAGTTTCTCCTACTTTTGGCAAAGTTTTCTACTTTTCATAAGTTTGGTTGAGATATGTCCTACTTTGGTTAATCCGTTTTCTTAGTTTTGTTGAAATATTTCTTGAATTTCTCGTCAATAGGTATCACTCTCTCATCACATGACAACTATATATATATATCGTGTCCACTAAAAATAAAATCAACAACCAAGACGTAGTTATAATATATACCTGTTTATTTACAGTATATCAGTACATTTTATAAGAATAAAAAAGGCATAATGTCATTATACGAAATGGATGATACAATATGAGCTGGTATACATAGTATGATCACAACATTTTATCTTCACATACAGAGCTATACACATAGTATGTTGTTTCTGGAAAGGCGAGACGGACATATAATCAGATTGCTACTGGTACTATTAGTGTTGGAACTCTTCACTGGCTGCTGAGGATGGGGACGGAGCGCTTATGGGAATGCCCCGAATCTGTGATGTCGGTTCCTAAATAAATCAATCAATCAATTCTTCACACCATTGTCTGAGTAGGTTGGTTTTTCTCACATATCACTATCTTTTTTATCACTATCGGGTGCATAATGTTTACAACTTTTGCCAGATTACTGCAAGCTAGAACAGATTTGTCAACATCCGCGCATACCGACAGGTTTACCCTTTCGAGATGTACAATTTCTGACATGTATTGTAGTTTTGTGTTAACATTTACGCGAATATTTCATGTGATTACTTCATTGGCATCCATGCAAAGTGCCTTAGAATATTTGTCTACACTTTAAGTCGTTTAAGCGCCATTTAGAACCGCTATATTCACTATTTCACTATCGTGCGTTAGTCGGTCACTGCGATATTACACTAAGAGCAGAAGGTCAGTCCCGACCTTGCCGGTATCAAGGGACACAATTATTTCCAAAATATGCACAGGGAAATAGCTGGTGTTATTATTTTTTAAAGTATTGTTATGATTATTTCGCAAAATTCACTAATTATGTTATTTTAATGGAATGTATTATTTTGAGACTGGTCTTCAATGTTATTTTCTCTAGAATTACTCACTATCTATATGTTATTAAATGTTTATTAATTGTGGAAATCTACCCATATACAGAATTAATAGCCGTAATCTGGCTTCAGTCTTTTTTCATAAAGCTGAATATGCCCAAGAGATCTTTAAGCTAGATTAAAGTGTAGTATACACTACCTTTGGTCTGGCCAGGGTCTTGTCGCCATTCCTCATTTCCTCTCAGTAGGTGTGCGTTGGCGGCCCCTTTGGGACAAAGGCTAATATCCGGGGAAGGGGCCCATTCCCTCGCACCCCTCACATTAGTCTACCCCGTGTACACACACACCCCTCCCCCATACACTGGGTCTCGAACCCGGGTGCCTAGCATCTATTTGGTCTACTTAACTTTATAAATATTCCACATGCCCAGGGCATGCCTTGCTTATTTCAAGCGGCCCCGGGACGGACCGGGGGAAGCGGAGGCGGCCGGCGGAGGCAACTGTCGGTAGGGGACACCCATGGACCAGAAGTTAACCGGAAGTAGTCAACCGGAAGTGACACCGCAAGGATACAAGAAAATGCCCGCCAATTTTTCAAAAACAAGGTCCGTTCTAGAGTCGGTTTCTGACGTCACCAATCTGGAGCCATACTCTTTATGTAGTAAAACATTACGTCACAAATCTGGAGCGGCTCCAGATTTAAGACTTGATTTGCACATTATATATTACTATCACCTATCGATTATTGTTCCACAATCTGGATGGTTGCCCTAAGTTTAATATGAAACGACTGTGTTCTCTTCAAAACCGCGCTATACGTCTAGTTTCTGGCATAAAGCACGTTGAAAGTAATAAGTTATACAGTCATCAAAGACTTCTATCACTTCAAAAGCGCTTCCTTTCTAACATAGCCAAATTAGTGAATAAAATTATGTCTGAAGATATCCCAGAGTATCTTCTACCGCTAATTCAATCTAATGCAATGAACAGTAAGCGCTTAAATTTATTGTATGCTCCGAAACCTAGATTGGACTTATACAAAACATGTTTCTCGTATTCTGGTGCCCACTTGTGGATTAGCCTTTCACCAGATCTGAAAACTCCAATGAGTCCCTACACACTCAACCGAAAACTTTTTCAATACTTACTCGATACCGACTATATACCTCCATAAGCCACCTACGGGTATCATTTTTCAGTATCATTCTTCACTGTGTGTGTGTGTGTGTGTGTGTGTGTGAGTGAGATAGTGGGTGAGAGAGAGTTAGAAAGAGTGTGAGTGAGAGAGTGAGTATGAGACAGAGAGAGTGAGAGAGTATTATGCGTTTGCTTGATAGAGTGAAAGAGAGTGTGTGTGTGTGTGTGTGTGTGTGTGTGTGTGTGTGTGTGTGTGTGTGTGTGTGTGTGTGTGTGTGTGCACGTATATGTGAGAGATTGAGTGAGAGAATGAGTGAGTGTGAGAAAGAGTTTTTGTGTCTGCCTGTCTGTGTGAGAGAATTGAATTGAATTGAATTGATCTTTATTTTCAAAGGGTAACAAATTGGGCGCGTAGGCCCGTCTTACATTCGGTCCTTCCAATCACTCATCTTTAGTTCATCAACAGTGCATGATGCATTCACACAGGAAAACAAAAACATTGTCAAATGAATGTTGTAAGCATAAACAATGACACCCCCCCCCCCCCATTCCACACACATCCCGAACCAACCCACACAACACCCTTCACCTACTCACACATCACCTATCGATATCCACACATCCCCAGCGCCCCACATCCCCAACACCACACATCCCCCACTCACCACACATGCCCCACTCATTCACAGATCCCGTCACCACCCCAGACATCTCGCACCCACCCAAACGCATCTTTCCACCCACTAACATATACCCCAATCCACTCAAGCTCACCCACACACATGCTCCACCCACCCATACAAACTCCAAACACACACACATACACCTCACACACGCACATCCCGCACCAACACACACATATCCCTCACCTACTCACACATAAACTACCCATACCCACACATCTTTCCATCCACGCACATATTTCCCCGCCAACCCACAAATTTCATAACCACCCACACACCCCAACAACCACGCACACATCCCCCACCGACACACATTCCCCCACAAACACACATCTCCCACACAAACACACATCCCCACCTACCAAAAACCACATATCTCCCACCCGCCAACACCCACACATCCCACTACCCACCAACACCCACGCAAACACACCAATCCAAACACACTTCCTCTTCCCACACACCCCAGCCTTACTCATATCCCTCCACGCACCAACACACTTATCTCCGCACCCACCTACACATCCCCCACAAACCCACACATCCTACACCTCCCCACTCACCCACTCACATCCCCACCCGCACACACCTCCCCACCCACACACTTCTCCCATACTCCAACACACCTCTACCACCCACCTACTCACTAGAGATTCAGCGAGTGAGTGAGTAAGGGAAAGTGAGTGAGTGAGTGAGTGAGTGAGAATTTGTGAGTATGTGTGTATGTGCGTGTGTGTGTGTGTGAGTGTGAGAACGAATGAGTGTGTAAGAGAGGGATTGGGTGAGTGAGAGTGTGTGCCTGTCTGTCTGTTTGACTGTGTGTATGAGTGGGAGAGTGATTTAGTGTGGTTTAGAGAGTGAATGAGTGAGTGTGAGTGAGAGAGAGAATTTGTGAGTATGCTTGTACGTACGTGTATGAGTGAGTTAAGTTAGTAATTGAGCGTATATGAGAGAGAGAGAGAGAGAGAGAGAGAGAGAGAGAGAGAGAGAATGGGTGAGTGAGATAGTGCATAAGAACGTGAATGAGTGAGAGAGAGAGAGAGAGCGAGAGTGAGTGAGTGTGTGTGTCTGTTTGCTTGTCTGTGTGTGCGAGAAAGAGAGTGAGTTAGTGTGGTTTAGAGAATGAATAAGTGAGTGAGAGAGAGAGAGAGAGAGAGTAAGAGAGTGAGTGCAAATGGGAGAGTGAGTGATAGATTGTGCGAGAGAGTGAATATGTGAGTGTGTGTGTGTGTGTGTGTGTGTGTGTGTGAGAGAGAGAGAGAGAGAGAGAGAGAGAGAGAGAGAGAGTAAGATAGTGAATATGTGAGTATGTGTGTGTGTGTGTGTGTGAGAGAGAGAGAGACAGAGAGAAAGAGTAAAAAATGGTGAGTGTGAGAGTGGGTCTGAGTATAAGCGAGAGTGAGTGAGTGAGAGAGGTGAGAGAGAATGAGACAATAAGAGAGTTAGTGTTTGAATGTGCGAGAAAGATATATATATATATATATATATATATATATATATATATATATATATATATATATATATATATATATAGAGAGAGAGAGAGAGAGAGAGAGAGAGAGAGAGTGAGAGAGAGAGAGAGAGAGAGAGAGAGAGAGAATTGAGCGCACGCATGTCATGTGACATGCTATGCCATATTTTTTCTGTATCCTTATCTTTCATATCAGCATTTTTACTGACACTTGAATTTAACATGCACTGCTTATTTCATCACATTTATGTAAATTCCAGGAATTATCTTACTGAATTGCACCACTTTTTTATTTTTATTTTTTTTATTTTTAACGTTACACAATGTATAACGTAGTTTCATTCACCAATTTCCATTTTTCCACGTTTCCCCATTTCCCCCCAAATTTTAATGCTCTTGTGAGGATGCTCACGATAGTCGTCAGTGTATGCGTGTGTAAAGTGTGGGAGATTATTCTATTACGAGGGTAAGATAATAAGTAAGCCACAAATGGCTGTAGAAAAATAACTAAATATGATAACAACTTGAAACTAGTTTATTTTTATACATACGTTGTCCCTTTATTTCCTCAACATAATTTCCACCAAAACTGATGCACGTATCCCATCGTCTTATCAGTCCCCCCAAACCCGCTTCCTAGAACAGCGTTCCCTGTTCTCCTTTACCTGCCATCCCCACAGAACTGTGTGACTTACTTATTGACTATCCCTCGTAACTTTTTCTACCCTGCTATGCACCGCTTTACGGGACAAACATTTGTCAGCATAAACACTGAAGACCCACCTTGGCCGGAGAAATTTCGCGAATGACGCCAAAGTTGAATGTGAAGTGAAAACAAGATTTTGAACAGAGAGCATGCAGTTCCATGTAGCAGATTTGGGACGACTGATAAAACGATGGGATTGTAACAGAATGCGTACCATCTATGTTAATAAACTCGATGTGCAAACTTAGGGTACGGTTGAGAATCCAGGAAGAACGTGACTAAGGATGCTCAAGTCGTGACGTAGGTTGTTTTGGTTAGGTTAGTTCTTACCAAATAACTTATGTACCATTCTTTTATTTATTACGATCAATCAAACCCTTTATAGAACGACATCGGACTTGGTTTATAATCATCTGTGCCTGTACTGTTACAGTACAGATTTGGCGCCGCACACCAGGATGTCGGTTCTTATCTTAACTTTGATGTCGCGGACATATAACGTGAAGTACTGAAAATGGCATAGTACAGCAGAGAACTTTCAGCTTGCCACGACCAGAAGGTATGAAGAAATAGACTTTTACTAAATTCATCGAATCAAAAGCTCCAGACCGGACCATTTTTATTGAAAGTATCAACTTAAAATAGAGTCAACATGAAACATTTTTCGGGCTAGTTGATTTGAAGTCATACGTATCAAGATTACTGGATGGAGCCATTATTGTACCCTGGTTGCCAATAGAATGAGCTGTTTTTAATTATAACCATCTGAAGTAACGTGATTGTCATCAAAGTTTGGCCTGCCGTTATTACAGCCGTTCATTGACCTTGCTGTTTGATTGAAGGTCACTTACCTACTAAGATTGTCCAGTATCAAGGAAATTTTTTCTAAACGTCAAAATTTAAAACAGCCAGCCAACTTAAAATTACAATGAGATGTCAAGAGTAATGCGACTTGGCTGTTGTGGTCTCTTTGGAAGTGGTTGGGCAAACTGGGTTGCCGACCTGCTGAAGAGGAGACCTAATTAAGTCGCTTCATCAGGCTAGAGCTGTTCTTAGGAGTCTCTGTGGCGAAGTAGTCAAGCCGTTTGACGTTTGACTCGTGAGCCGAAGGTTGTGGGTTCGATTCCGGGCCGCGTCCTTCGGTTTACGAGTTAAATGTTTCGGAGACTCCCATGGGTCGTCGCTAAAAGCTACGGAGTTCGTGCTTTGTGCGACGCTTTCCGTACTGCGGAAAGAGACCGAGCCATATGGGATAAAAACCCGGTGCAATGAAGTCGACCCTGTCGACTTTTAAGCGACTTTTTTTTAGAGCTGTTCTGTTTTCAAGTCGTCGTCTGGAAGGGCCCTGTTTAGGTTGAAAAGAAGGCTCAAGTCTGGTGTGCCCAACCATGGGTGAAGGTGGAAGCATTCCTACCGCTGGAGAAGCCTGAGATGTACGAGGAATGATGGAACTACAAATTACGGCGTCGTTTGGAGAAGCATAGGCAGCTTCAGATAATACAGACTCCAGACGTTTGTGTTATACGTGACCCTTGGCAAATAGAATTCTCAGCTGACGTACGTGGATTCACCTTTCTCTTGGATCAAGGGACGATATAGCTAACGGTAATTAATTAAAGTTTAACCGCTATGAGACCTTTAATTCTTAGATACAATTGATTTATCAAACAGTTGCTTACATCCCTTGGTTGGTTTAAATGGGCCTATATAATTGTTAATTAAATTGTTATAACTGTGAGTTTGCTTATATGAATTGATATTTCAGCACATTTCAATATGGCAGAAGAACAGGGTTCATTAACACAAGTTTTGACTGGAGTAGGTACGGCAATAGGTAGACTCAACACAGTCATGAAACAACAAGGAATGGCAACAGAAATTGTAAAATTTAGTGGACAGGCGAAGGACTTTATGAAGTGGATAACTTCAATAGAGAAGCATGCATATTTGGTGGCAGCAACAGATGAAGAAAAAATGAAACTTGCTTATCAGGCCACGACAGAACCGGTTTCTGATCATATCAGAAGAAAATTAGAAGCTAGGGTAGATGAGACATGGGAACAATTCAAAGACGATTTGGCACATAAATACGCTGAAATCACTGACCCCCAACAGTGTTAAGACAATCCAAGCAAAACACTGGAGAAACGGTACAATTGTTTAGTGATAGATTGATTAACCTGGCTGAAGAAGCATTCTTAGGACAGAACGTACGAGGGGAGGAAGTAGAACGGATGTTGGTCGGGATTTTTGTAGATGGTATAAAGTCGGATGGATTGAAATTTAAATTAATGAGAGAAAACCCTGAGAGATTATCACAAGCTGTAGATATAGCTGTGCAAGAAGAGAATTTGAGACGAAGATTTAGACTAAGAGTAGGACGAGAAATAGGAACTAGCCGAGAAGATAGGATTGAAGAGCCCATGGAGATAGGACAAACAAGATTCGGATGGAATAAGAGAGGAGGCATACAGACATTGCAAAGAAGTAACGGAAATGTTTACGATAGAAGAAGACAAATGAGAAATCCTATAAGTGAGACGGTAGGTAACACAAATAACACAAATATAGTCTGTTGGGGTTGTGGCCAACGTGGACACATTTTTCGCCTCTGTGGTAACAGGCGTGTCCAGTCGAATACACAAAATGTCAATAGCAGATTAAATAGGAATTTTGAAGATAGACACAGACGTTTTACAAGTCCAAGAACGCAGGAAAACCGGCGCCCCACCTATTAAATAGGACCTGCAGTAGGAGGGAAGATAACAAGGTCCCAAGATATAAAGAATATTTTAATAACAGGTATAGCAGGACGAGTAGGAAGTGCTCTCAACTAGATGAAATGAAACAGTTTACAGTGAATAAAACAGATCCCAGTTCATGTATAATAGAAATAAAGAAGTATAGAATTCGTACATTAATTGATTCGGGAGCTCAGGTTAGTGTAATCAAAGAAAGTTGTTTATACAAAATAATGAGAAATTGCTAAATATTCAGGAGTCATAATAATCTTCACTCTGTTACAGGACAAAATTTACAAGTAATTGGACAAACAATAATAAATCTTAAATTAGGAGGGATCAACGTAAGACATCTTTTTCATGTAGTGAAAGATTTAAATAGAAATATGCTTATAGGTAGAGATTTTTTAATAAAAAACGGTGTAAGACTTTTGTTTGATTTGCACAAATTAAAATTCAAGGACGTATATGTAGATTTGGAAGAAGACATGCACATTTCAGCACTGGTTAGAGTTAAAATGTCTACGACGTTAAAACCACAGACGGTTAATTTGATACAGGCAAAGGTAAAAAGAAATCCGTATTATTTAGTAGGACACACAGTTAGAATCACTGAATTGCAAAGGGAGGTAATTGATGAGCCTGGTCTAGAAGTTCCGGATGGAATAATATCATTAGATAAACACTTAACTTTTCCAGTAATGATTATTAACAACACAGGTAGAGAAATTAAATTATACAGAGGATGTGTAATAGCCAAAGTCGAACATAATATCAATGGCATATTAGCAACAGATAGAGTGGAAATCCCGAGAATAAATTATTCAGAAATTCCTAGGGAAAGAAGTAATAACAGACATAGACGCGAAAGAAAATGGAACGTGCAGAATGATGAATTGATCCATCCATTCAAAAGACATACATCTCAAATACATTCAGTAGATAAAATAACAAGAGAACAAGAACTATTAGCACAGTTAAAAACTCCACCAGAAAATAAGGAAATATTAGAACGACTTATAAAAGAGAATCAAGACGTTTTTGCAATTAATGACTTAGAATTGGGAAAGACAAAAACAGTTACGCTGGAGATAGATACTGGAGATCACCCACCAATCAGTTTAAAACCACACAGAACTCCATTAAGGAATAGAGAAATTGTTGAAAAAGCAATAGAAGATATGCTAAATGCGGGAATCATAACAAGATCCAAATCAGAGTGGTCATCTCCGATAGTAATTGTGACCAAGAAGGACGGGAGTCATCGCTTCTGCTGTGACTACCGGACGTTGAACAAAATCACTAAGAATGTAGCGTACCCATTGCCGGTGATTGACGATATTTTGGGCTTACTTAGTGGGTCTACCTTCTTCACTACATTAGATGCAAGGTCAGGATTTTGGTGTATACCTATGTCCCCAGATGCCCAAAAGAAGAGTTCTTTTTGTACACACGCAGGTTCTTACGAATTCTTACGAATGCCTTTTGGAGTACGTACGGCGCCTTCTCATTATATGCTATTAATAAATCAAGTATTGGAGGCATGCAAAAGTTTGCATTGGCATACATAGATGACATTTTGATTTACACAGCAGGAGACGTACAAGATCACTTAAAACATGTAAAATTAGTATTTGCCAGATTAAGAATACATGATGTTAAACTGAAGCTCAGTAAATGCGAATTTTTAAAAACAGAAACAAAGTATTTAGGGTATATCATTAATAGAGACGGAATTAAACCAGATCAGGATAAGGTAAAGGTTATTAGAGAACTACCTCCTCCAACTAACGTAAAGGAAGTTCGTGCGTTTATCGGTACATGTGGGTATTATCGTCGTTTCATTCCAGGGTTCTCAAAAATAGCAGAGCCTATTAGTAACCTAACTGGCAAATACGCTAGATTCAAGTGGGATGATGAATGTCAAAAAGCTTTTGATTTTTAAAAAAATAGTTTAACAGTAGTGCCACTATTGACACATCCAGATTTGAATAAACAGCTAATATTGTATACAGATGCTTCAGATAATGCTATAGGAGCATGTTTGGTTCAACCATATAAAGGAAAAGAATCTGGTATACCAGGAGTTAAAAATGAAAGACCAATATATTTTTTGTCACATAAACTTAGCAAATCTCAGCGAAAATGGTCGACTATTGAGAAGGAAGCTTATGCTATCCACTATGCTCTTCAGAAACTTAATTACTATTTACATAACGCAAATTTCATTATCAGAACTGACCACATGCCTTTAAAATCTCTATTAGAAGCTCCAGTGCAGAACAGAAAAATACAGACATGGGCGTTGAATCTGCAAGGATACAATACCAAAATAGAATATGTACCAGGTAGGAACAATAAATGTGCAGATTTATTGTCCAGAATCCCGTATCCACAGACATCAGGAAACACGGAAGACGAAGGAGAACCGGAAATAGACGACCGAAACTGGCAAGTAAATATATTAGATTCTGCCATAATAAATAGAGAAGATGTTGAGAGTTTACCGTCGGATCAAGAATCTGAACCTAGAGCAGAAGACCCACATTTAATGCAATTTAATATGAAAGAAGAACAAGAATTAGATCCAAAAGTTCTAGTAATAAAACAGAAATTAAAAGAAACGGGTAAGAACAAGTATAAGAAAAATTATTTAGTTTTACAAGATGATAATCAGTTATATTACGTGAATGAAAGAAACGAACAGTTAAGGAAATATATTCCAAAACATTTGGAAAGTGAAATTCTAAAGGCGTATCATGATGAGAATGGTCATCTCGGTCGTGATAAGTTAGTGAAAGCACTCACGAATAAATATCATTGGCCGAATTTATTTAAAACTGCTTGTAAATACGTCGATACGTGTGAAAAATGTAGATTAAGAAATATGAAAACAATCATATGTCCCTTACAGGATATAGACATTCCTCAGTTTCCTATGCAAAAAGTCAGCTTAGATATATCAGGTCCTCACCCTAGAACACTATCAGGGAACGTATATTTAATTCATATCGTAGATATCTATAGTCTGTGGCCGGAAGTTTATGCAATCCCAGACAAGAGTGCAGATACTATCATTAATATTTTTTTACAGGAATTCATACCAAGATTTAGTTGCCCACAGATCGTACTCACGGATAACGGTAAAGAGTTTGTGAACAAGAAATTTGAGAAGTTATTAAAAGAATTGAATATAAACCATATAAAGACCTCGTATTATAGACCTTCTTCAAATACTAAAAACGAAAGACAACATAGAACATTGTACAACATTATAGCAAAGATTGTCGATGAACATGAAAAAGATTGGGATCTATTCCTGGGACCTGCACTAAGCGCAATACGCACAAATCAAAATGAGAGTACAGGGTTTTCACCATTTTATTTATTACATGGGAGAGAGCCTATACTACCTATTGACAATCTGTTAAAACCAAGACGTAAATATATGGGGGAAGATTTTCAGGAAGTTATTATACAAGAAATGCACAAAGCGCATGTAAGGTTAAAGGACAATATAATTAAAGCTAGAGAAAGACAGAAAAAGTACAGAAACGAAAATACACAATTACAGGAATTCAAAGTAGGTGACAGAGTTTATTATAAAAAGCATAGAAGAAACTCCAAATTTGATGCTCGTTGGATTCTAGGTTATTACATTTTAGAAAAGTTAGGAAATGTATCATACAGTATAAAGAACCAGATCACGGGACAAATAGCAAGGGCACATGTAGAACACTTAAGAAGAGATAATGATGATAAGGGAAACAATAATTATAATAATAATTATTATTCAGACGACTTATACTCAGATGGACAAATAGTCAGAAGAGCTACAATACCCCCAGATTTTAGAAAAGATCCAGTACAAAGTCAAGTAATAACAACACCAGTTTATGATGATACTCAGGAACAGACAATACCGAAAACGCTGATAAAAGAAGAGAAAAATACGTATGAGGGTTATTATGATAGTGTGGAATCTATGGAAGAAGAGGTAAACACTACATTTAAAAATACTAGACAAGCAGCGAAAAGGAGAATAGAGAGACAGAGAGAAAAAGAAGTGAAAAGACATAGAAGAATTAGAGAAAATTCATCAAGCGACGAGTACATGCCCCTACTCGAAAGGTCGTTAAGAAACTATGATAAACAAATTAGATTAGATATAGAAAGAAAAAAATTAGCGGCTGCTAGCAATAGACATACAGATGAAGAAGAAGGAATGGATGAAAAATCAGAATCTAATAGAGATAGTAGCATGGAGGAAGATATTTCTTTACAAGAGGAAGAAGACATTGATGTGGGGATAGCACTTATTCAGAGAAATCTGGAGTTGCTGAGGAAGTGGAAACATGGTAGATAAATGGATAGAAAATGCTGCAGATAGCAGGATGTAAATTTGGTGATTTAAAAAGGAAAGTGATAGTTGATGAAATATATTAGCTGTATGTGACACATTTGTTATAGAAAATGGTTTTATTGATACTTGTAATGAGTTGTCTTGAGGAGTAGACATGACACTATATATTTAGGTATTAAGATAGCTAATATGGATGTAAATTCGAGTGTGGTATATTTTTACTGTAATTTTATTGCCAATTGATTTTATGATTTGACTTCTTGAGTTTTCTTAAATAGATAAATAAGTTATTGTTAGTCCGTAAAAGTGACTAACAATGGATAGGATGTATGTTATATTATTCTGAAATATGTTTTTCTTTGAATGAGTTGATGCCTTTATTTGATATGAGGGGAAAGAAAAATGATGTTTAAAAACTTGGGGGGGGGGGGGGTATGATATTCTGTTGTAATTTTATTTCGTTTAACTCATGACTTAAGTTGAAT
>OY992882.1:69278910-69286410 GCA_963921405.1 Cepaea hortensis
AATCGTTACTGCATGTGTGTGTAAAGTATGGGAGTTTGTTCATACACATTTCAGAGATTATGTGAGGCATCATGTATGAGTCTAGATGTGAGGATGTGTGTGTGTGTGTGTTTGTGTGTGTGTGTGTGAATGTGTATGTTGGGAATGTGTGTGTGGGATGTGTGTGCGGGGATGTATGTGTGGAGGGGATGTGTGTGGGGGATGTGTTTGGGTGAGTGCAGGGATGTGTGTGTGGGTGTGGGATGTTTGTGTGGGTGTGGGATGGTTGAAAGTGTGTGGGTGTTGGTAGGAGGGGGTTGTGTGGGTGGGGAATGTGTGTGGGTGTGGGTGGGTTGATGAGGGATATGTGGGTGTGGGGGATGTTTGTGGGTTGGGGATGGTTGTGTGATGGGTGTTGGGGATGGGTGTGGGCATGTGTGAGTGGGTGAGGGGTATGTCTGTTTGTTGTGGGTGTGTGTGGGTCTGGTAAGTTTGGGTGGGTGGAGGATGCATGTGTGGGTGGTGAGGGTGTTTGGAGGTAGTGATGTGTGTGGGTGGAAGAATTTTGGGGGAGATGTGTGTATGTGTGTGTGTGGGTGGGGGAGGTGTTGTTGGGTGTGGGATGTGCTGTTGGTTGTAGGATGAGTGAATGTGGGGGTGTGTGTTTGGCTGGGTGGTTGGAGTGTGTGAGTGTGGATGGGTAGTTGAGGAGGTATGTGTTGATGGGATTCGGGATGTGTGGGTGTGAGTGGTTGAGGGAACAGTACGTGGGTGGGGGATGTGTGTGGGGATGTGTGTATTGGTGGGGGATGTGTGTGCGATTGGGGGATGTGTATGTGGGTTGGTGGATGTGTGGTAGAGGGATGAGTGGATAGTTGATGGGAGATTGGGGGTGTGTAGGTAGTTGGGTGGTGGATGTGTAGAGGATTGGTGGGTGGGTAAGTGTGTGTGGGGTGTGAAATGGGTGTGGCGTGTGTGTGGGTGGGGAGATTGTGTAGGTGGGGGATGTGTGTGGGCTGGGGATGTGTGTAAGGGTGGGTGCGGGATGTGTGTGTGTGGGTGGGGGAGATTGTGTGGTGGGGGAAGTCTGGGTGGGGTGTGTGTGAGTGGGTGCATCATGTGTGGGTTGGCGGGGGATTTTTGTGTGGGTGAGGGAATGAGTAGTTGGGGATGTGTGATTGGCTGAGTGGTTGGGGGTGTGTGTGTGGGTGGGTGGAGGATGTGTGGGTGGGCGAGTGTGTGTGGGGTGGGGGATGTGTGTGTGTGGTAGGGGAGATGTGTGTATATGGGGGATGTGTGGGAGGGGATGGGTGGGAGGGTGGGGGAATATATGTATGCCTGGAGTGTGTGAATAGTGGGTGTGTGTGTGGGTGGGGGATGTGTGTGTGTGTGGTTGATATTTGGTGGGTGGGGGATGTGTAGGTGGTTGGGGGATATGTCTCATAATATGGTAATATGCATTTTTTATGTTGACAACATTCATTTGACAATGTTTTTCCTATGTAAACGCATCATGCACTATTGATTAGCGAAAGATGAGTGACTGGAAAGGCCGAATGTAAGACGGGCCTACGTGCCCAATTTGTAACCCTTCTAAAATAAAGATCAATCAATCAATCAGTCAGTCAATCAGTCAATCAATCAATCAATTCGTTACATTTAGTATTCGTCAATTGTGTTTATTTTTCTTGTCTACATTGTTTGTTAGTGTCCGAGTATGACATCACGACCACCTTAAAGACACCCGATTTTTAGCCAGTTCCCCTTCCTCAAGCATTTTCACGCATAAGGATTATTTAATGTGTTGTCTCCACCTTCGTGTTTGCCGATCTCTGTCCGATGATCCAAGTGTCTGTCCTACTTTATATAATAAACCAGATGGGCAGATATGTTGTATTGAGGTGATTTCGGACTGTTTCTGTGGAACCCCTGGCTGCCACTCGCGGAACCCCGGTTGAAAATCTCTGCTCTATGATGTTTATTTAGGCTGGCCCTATTTATATATTTTGCAAAACTTATTATGAGATATATTCTATTACCAAAGGTACCAATAAACTTTATTTGTACCTCTGGTGAGCCGTAGCTTCACCAGTGACCCCTAGTCCTCTGCTTTTCTTGTGTTTCACTTGGATATCAATTATGTTTCTAATTCAATGTCTTTTTCATTTTCAGATCCCGTATACTTAACCCTTCATTATGGCTACTAAAAAAAGAAAAGTGGACGCCGCGTGTCATGTTTTCAATGAAGTATGGGAAGTAAAGTAATACTTTGTGGAAGCAAAGGACCAGAAAACCAGTTGCGTAATATGCAGTGAAACTGTTGCCGTTTTAAAAGAGTACAATCTTTGGCGTCACTACGAAACAAAACATCTACCTACATATTCAAAGTTTTTTTTCGGAAAGTTACGCTCTGAGAAATATGAGTCCATGAAACGTGGTTTAGAAAAACAAAGAAAACTAAACAATATTTTCCCGTAGTGAATTTGAATAACGAAGACACAAACCATAGATTGTACGATTTATTGCCTGGCACATCTAGCTGCATCTCGTCAGGTACATACTGCAGAAGTCACACAACATAGAGTAAAATCGTTCAAGCTGAAATATACACATGTTACACACACAGTAATATCAATTGTTTACCACGGTAATTTTAGATTGACTATCATGTCTTTCTGTTTGCACAAAATTAGCTTATGCAGATGGATCTTTATAGCTTCTGCGAACTTTAACAAACGACTATTTTGTGTATGAAACAACACGCGAACAGCGCTGTCTCTGTCAATTACATGACCGGTTTCCAAGACATGACGTGCTGCAATGGACGACGCCGGAAGCTTATAATTGTGGTGTGTCTGCCTTCCCATGATACCATCGCTTGTGTGTAGTTTATTGTCAATCCAGTTTGGTATGTGTTCAACAACACTACTGTGTAACTGCCGATCTGTTCTGCCTATGTAGGTAGACTCGCACGTGCATGTGAATTGGTAAATGCAATTAGATATTACGTGTTGATATTATTGTGCGAACGTGTGTATATTTCAGCTTGAATGATGCATATATATATATATATATATATATATATATATATATATATATATATATATATATATATATATATATATATATATATATATATATATATATATATTTTAGTCTATGTTGTGTGATTTCTGCAGTATGTACCTGACGAGATGCAGCGAAATGTGACAGGCAATTAATCGTACAAAAAAATATCTTCACAAGAAAGTTTTCTGAAAATGAATCTGTCACTCGTACAAGTTACAAAATAGAGTATAAGATGGCAGGACGAGGAAAACCGTTTACTGATGGCAACTTCAAAGAGTGTATGAAGGAAAAAGCAAATGACTTATGTCCCGAAGAAGGCGATTGGTTTGGAACTATCATTCTTTCGGCAAGTTCAGTTGTGCGAAGAATAGAAGAACTTGGAGAGAACATAATGCTACACATACGCGAGAAAACTAGGAACATTTTGTGGTATTCTCTGACGCTGGACGAGTCTACTGATCTCTCGAGTACGTCACAACTTCTCGTTGCATCATAGTTTGCTGACTGTTGCTGGTAGGCTCAAGGTGATGCAGGCGAAGGCATACCTCAGAGTAGCTGCTGACATAGATCACCCGTTGAATGAGGCGCTGGACGTAGTTAAGGGTCAGCTACTGATAAGAGGGAAATCATGGATGGCTCAGGCGGAGGATACGATCAGGCAAGTGTGCATCTTGGAGAACATTAGGCTAGGAGAGGAGTGGGTCAGAGTGCCAGCGGAGCAGTCAGACTTGTGAAAAGTTATTATCACATTGAGCCGGGAGTGCGGGAGTGGCCAGCAGGGGCCACGGAAGTGGAAATCCAGCAACTAATGCAGGATAATGCTCGCCCGGGCGATGTGATTATATACACAGATGGTTCGGTGTTGAAAGGCAGGAGAAGTGCCTGGGAGTTCTTAGCAAAAGTTAATGGTCTCCGTTTGGTGCAGAAGAGCCTGGTATATGATACCACAACATCTAGCTTAAGAATGGAGATGGAGGCGGTCAGTGCAGTTTTCCGCTGGATGGAGAATACGATAAACACACACAAATCGTGATTGTAACTGACTCAGAACGCATGCTGAGTAGAGTGAGGACAGGCAAGCTTCGTGCAGAGTGGCTTGCTTCGCTTCGGAAGTCACGGGTGACAAGCATCGTCTGGATCTTTTCTCCGGGGCAAGCTGGTGTGCTGGGGAATGAACAGGCGGACACATTGGCTGGCTCTGTAAAACTTGGTGGAGTATTGATGCATGATAATGCAGACGTGGTTGCAGCCTTGTGGGAGCACTGTACACCTCGTAGGAGCAAATGGATCACCATGGTCTGGCAAGAATGAGACAGCGAGGGGTGACGAGGGGATCTAGCCGACGATCGACGCTCAGAGGAAAGGCGAGACGGACATATAATCAGATTGCTACTGGTACTATTAGTGTTGGAACTCTTCGCTGGCTGCTGAGGATGGGGACGGAGTGCATATGGGAATGCCCCGAATCTGTGACGTCGGTTCCTAATTCAGTCAATCAATCAATCGATCAATCAATCAATCCTCGTGTTAATTCGTGGTGTCAGTTTGCACTTTCAGGAAACGGAAGAGTTGGCATCCTTTCTCAGCATGCATGGAACAACAACTGGAAAAGATATGTTCATGGAAGTGCAAAACGTTTTGTAAGACGATAACCATCAGTGGAATCAGTTCGAGGTGTTACAGATGATGGTGGGAAAAACATGGCTGGGGTGAGGTCTGATGGGGCAGATCATGGCTAAGTTGTAAGATCTGCAAATTCCGGGCCCTCTGTTCATACACTGCATCATATATCAGCAAGCACTCTGTGGGAAAGACTTACATATTTCTTGTTTACCAAAATCTGTCGTTTCTGCTGTGAACTTCATTCGGGAACATGCACTGAATCACCTCTATAGGCTTTTCTTGCAGAAATTGATTCTGAATTCTGTGACTTTCCTTATCACACATCGGTAAGGAGGCTTAGCTGCAGTAAAGTCCTGTTTCGTTTTTACAAGCTCCTAAACGAAATAGATGGTTTCATCACTGACAAAGATAGAGCTGATCCACATCTGTCAGATCCTCTCTGGCTGTCAAAGTTGCCATGTTAAGTTAACATCACACCCCACATGGATGAACTGAATTTGAAACTTCAGGGAAAGGATAAGCTCGTCTGTGATCCCTACAGATTCATGACAGGTTTTAGGAAAAAGCTGTCATTAATTGAAGCTTAACTGGAAGGAGAAAACTTTTCTCATGTTCACTATTTCAAAGCGTTTTGCGCTACAGTCGCCGAAGATATCAAACTCGACTTTCCGAGAAAAAAAGATTATTCATGACTTGAAGAAGCATTTTCTGGAGAGATTTTCAGATTTTGGCAGAAACTAGAGTGACATTCTTTTGTTCCAGAATCCGTTTGATTGCAACCTTGATGATGTGCCAGTTGGAGCTCATTGATTTGCATGGAAATAACGTGTTGAAGGGAAGCACAGAGAAGGAAATATTGTTGAATTTTACCGCTGCTTACCTGATGTTGAGTTTCCGAAACTGAAGAAGAGCATCCATTTTTGAATTTTTACCAATTATCGATTCACGGCAACGTGAGACTTAACTAAGCGTGACTATCAAGAGATAAGCGCCACGCACCATCTACAGAAAGGCCTGCAGTTTTATTTACTCCTTGCCTTGTCGAGCTGCCTATATTGCCAACATGTCCTCCAACTTACGATAATCAACTGTGTCAAAGCGATGCGAAAATGTAAACAACAAGACGGGACAAAAGTTAGTTAGCACGCCAGCTCAGCGACTGAATCAATCATCTTCATCACCAACATCCATCACGCTGTCTAGTGAACAATCAGACACTGATTTCCAGCTGGACAAACGACACAATTCACCAGCTCAATCTTATAAAACTAACACATCATCTTCAAAGACGCTTTCTTCGGCCGAAACACAGAGCCACAATGATTGTCGTGAACTAATTCACGCTTTGGAGACGAGGTTAAAAGATTTTATTACCAGCAACACCACTAATATTATTGCGGAGTTTAACAAAGAAAACATTCATCTTCGAGAGGAAATCCACCTCCTTAAAGAAGAGAAGGAAACTTTTAAAACGTCCATACATGAATTGAAACTAAAGCGTGCACAGTGATTTCATAAAAGTGCACAAACAGAAAGTATCCATAGTGTTGTAGATGCGTGTGTTACCAGTGAATGTTCGTCGCATAATGACATACAGACAGTTTCTACAAGCAACAAAACCACTACTAAACTTGTAGAACGCACACCATCTATCTACCCCATCGATGTGCATATCAGCAACAGGTTCTAGGCCTTAAGTGTAGACTCATCAGCAGCAGACTTGGAATCACAGAGCTCAGCAGTTACCACTACTGGGCATCAACAACCAACGCAAACAAGCTTTAATAAACAAGAACACAAGAAAGACGACAGTGACCAGTGGCAACAACAGTCCAAGCGGATACGCCAACAACGTGAAATAACCATAGATCACAGTGCAACACATGTCGTCATTGGAGACTCCCTGCTGAAGGGAATCTATAGTGATCGCATGTCATCTTCTGACAGCGAATCAACTTCAATCTACCCTGTACCAGGCGCTGACATTGACAGGCTGACATCTACACTGCGAAGATTCTAAGTGAACGACCGAATTAGGAGAGCAACAGTCCATATTGGCGTCAATGATATAATGGATAATAAAATCATCAGCACCTCACAACTAGCTACATTGGAGGTGCTGTTGCGCAATAAATTTCCTAAATCATCTTCGTTCATATCATCTATCATTCCACCATGTTACGGGTTCCAGCGTTGTACTGCCGATGCTGCTAATCTAACGTTATATAAATTTTGTAAAAATAATAACATGAATTTCATAAATAACACACCTTACTTTATGTCACCGTCCGGAGCTCCTAAGAAAAAACTATACAGGGATCAAATACACTGTTCCAAGCTAGGAAGCAGCTTCCTAGCCAAGAACATAAAATATCCCGAACGTGCACAGCAACCAGCTCCAGTTACAGGAGTAAACCGAACTTCAACAGCCATCTCACTGTGTTCAGAAAACACTCCTTCCCTTCCCACACCACCCTTGCCTGTACCCCAGGAACACAATGTCGAGAATAGCAACCCAAGCTCCAATACAAATGTTGCTAACTATCATACTTTGTTTCCTACCTTGCCCGTAAAACAGTCTCCCTCTATGATGTCAAAGGGGACACCATTAAACAATGGTGTTGTGCCCCCGATGCCTGCTTCCAATGTAGGCACCTCCATTGACACTCATAGCAGTCCCTCACTGGACGGTAATCTACAATCCTATGAGTGGAACCGTCAACTTCAGCAGCTAATGCGGTACAATCCTGCAGCCCTGCACCAATCATTCATGAAATCACTCCAGCAAAGGCATTTTCCTGCCCCCTCTAACAGCCTTAACTACTTCTA
>OY992882.1:69291410-69543910 GCA_963921405.1 Cepaea hortensis
GTGGGTGGGGGATATGTGTGTGGTGTGTAGGTGGGGATGCATGGTGGTATGTGGGTGTGGGATGTGTTGGTGAGGGATATGTGTGCGGTGTGTGGGTTGGGAATATTGCGTGGTAGAGGATGTATGTGATGTGCGGGTGGGGTGTGTGTGTGGTGGGGGATTGGGTTAGGGCATGTGTGGGTGGGTGGAGGATGTACGTGTGGGTGGTGGGGTGTGTGTGAGTGGATTGAGGATGTATAGGTGGTTAGGAAGATGTGTGTGTGTGTGTGTGTGTGTGTGTGTGTGTCGGGGTAGGGAGATGTCAGTTGGTGGGAATGTGTGTGTATGGTTTGGGGATGTGTGAGTGGATGTGCGATGTGTAGGTTGGTGGGGGATGTGTGTGCGTGGGTGGGGAATATGTGGTCGATGGAGATGTAGGTGGGGAATGGGTGGTTGGAGGTGTGGGTGGGGGAGAGGATGTGTGGGTTAGGATGTGTATGTGGGTGGGCGTGGGATGTCTGGGTTGGTGGGGGATGTTTGTGGGTGGCGAATGTGTTTTGGTTGGGGTAACAGGTGAGGGCAGTGTGTGTGGGTGGGGGATGTGCGGGAGGAGGATGTTTTGGTTGGTGGGGTATGTGTGTTCCTGGGTGTGTGTGTGTGTGTGGGGGGGGGGGGGGGGTGATGTATGGGTAGATGGGAGATGGGCCTCATAATATGGTAATTTGTCTTGATTATGTTTACAACATTCATTTCACAATGTTTATCTTTCTTCCTATGTAAATGTATCATGCTCTTGATGAACGAAAGACGAGTGATTGGAAGGGCCGAATGTAAGACGGGCCTGCGTGCCCAATTTGTTACCCTTTGAAAATAAAGTTGATTTGATTTGATTTGATTTGATTTTGATGTAACTTTCTTTTTGATAACGTCGCCCTCTTTTATAACATTGTAAAGTAAATAAATATGTTGGTTGTCTTTGTTTTTTGTGCACGCCAACTCACCCAAGATTAACTTAGTTTTTCGTCTTTTTTCCCGCAGAGCTTTCGTTCTGGCTTGCAAGCATTGTTAAAGTTAGGTGCATATCTTTTACAGGACGCTTGCAGTCAACACCAGCATTTTGTTGTTGTTGTTGATGTCTTCCGGTACAAATGGCGACGAAGTGACGCGGTTATTCTTCGGGGAGATGCTGTTTAGTGTCTTTCTGTTGATTATGTGATGTTATTTCATATTAGTTAATTGGAAGTGTTCAAAAGAAACCACGGAAGGCAGGTTGTGGATGATATTTTGAGGACAGCCGACAGATATTTGTTCGTTATTGTCTCAAGTTTCGCGACCGCAGGCAGAGGATATCTTTAGTGAGACAATGGCTGGGGTCAAAACGACCAGTACGGTTACTGCCATAGAGGAAAGCAACGGCAAACTACCTCTTTAAAAATGACTAGTACATTATGATTCGCCTTAAGACTGATCATCGCAAGATAAGGACAGAGACATTAAAATTAGCAACATGGAACGTTAGGACGTTAAACGACGACGAAAAATTAGAGAAAATAAAACAATAAATAGAAAGAGAAAAAAAATAATATGTTAGCTATGTGCGAAACGAGATGGACAGGAGCAGGCATCAAGATAGATGAAGATTTTAAGATTATTTATTCTGGAGGTGAAGATCAACAAAGGGGAGTGGCTATTATTTTCGACCGGAAAACATCAACATCTGTTCAAGGATATTGAGCCGTGTCGGACAGAGTTCTACTAGTTAAATTGAGTGGCATACCTTTTAGCATAAATGTTATTCAAGTATATGCCCCAACAAGAGAATCCAGTGAAGATAGTGTAGAGGAATATTATAATGACATAGAGTCTGCCTTAAAGAAATGTAAAAATTCAGAAATAAACATCATAATAGGGGACTTCAAAGGAAAATTAGGAAATCAAAATGATAGATACACAGTAGGAAACTATGGTTTAGGAGAGAGAAATAAAAGAGGATACAGACTCGTAGAGTGGCCAAAAGAACAAGAAATGATTGTAGGAAATACCTGGTTTAAGAAACACCCTAGAAGATTATGGACATGGAGAGGTCCTGATAGCAGGATTAGAAACCAGATCGACTACATTCTGATTAGCAGAAGATTTAGAAACGCGTTAACAATAGCAACAACAGTTCCCAGTGCTGATTGTTATAGTGACCACAGACTACTTACAGGAACACTGAGCATAAAGTTGAAGAAAGTCAAGTATATAACAAGAAACACTAAATATGATTTGTGTACATTGAGTAATGACAAGGAAATACAAAACACATTCAACATAGAAGTACAGAACAGATTTGATATATTGTCTGATCTAGAGATATTATTCCAGGATATGGATGATCAATGGGAACTCGATCAGTTTGGCTGCAGAAACAACTATTCCAAAATTAAAGAAGGTGGGTCGTAAGAAATGGATGACAGAAGAAATTTTACACTTAATGGAAACAAGAAGACTCAACAAAAATAATTCTGCCAAATATGAAGAAATTCACAGACAAATCAGAGTATTATGTAAGGAGGCAAAAGAAGCATGGCTTGATGAAAAGTGCTTAGACGTTGAAAAACAACGCAACAGTCAAAATACCAAATTCGTGCATAAAAGAATTCAGGAACTTACTAATAAAAGAACAAGTACATCAACAGGCTGTCTAAAAACTTGGCAAAATCATAATAGAAAAAGATCAGATTCTACATGTATGGACAGATTATGTGAAAAACCTTTATAATGATAACAGAGAGGAACAGTATGATATTAGATTTAATCATGAAGGACCGCCAATTTTGAAGATGGAGGTTCGAAATGTTCTTAAGCATGTGAATGCTGGCAAGGCCCCCGGTGCAGATAACAGTACACCAGAAATGATAAAAGCTTTAGAAGAATTTGGACTAGAGCAAGTCACCATACTGCTGAACACATTATATGATACTGGAGATATACCTTCTGAATTATGTAACTCTGTATTTATTGCAATCCCAAAGAAATCAGGAGCCTTGGAATGTGATCAACTTAGAGCAATTAGTATGAGTCACATCACAAAGATTTTGCTACGAATTATCATGCAAAGAGTGAGGAAGAAAATACAACCTGAAATAGGGGAAGAACAATGTGGGTTTGTAGAAGGAAAGGGTACAGTAAATGCTGTGTATATGCTGCGAACAGTTATTGAACGTGCTAAAGAAGTAAACAAGGATATTGCTTTATTGACTACACAAAGGTTTTTGATAGAATTAGACATGTCAACATGAAGTGGGACAATATCAACCTATTAAGAGAGGTGTTAGGCAGGGATGTGTAATGTCTCCAGATCTTTTTTCCCTATACAGTGAAAATATTTTCAGGAATGTAGAAGATATAAATGGAATCAGCATTGGAGGACGAAAGATCAATAACATTAGATATGCAGATGATACAGTATTGATTGCAGACAATGCACAAGATCTACATCAATTAGAAGACGCAGTTGTGGTTCACAGTGAGCAGCTGGGGTTGGAATTAAATTGTAAGAAGACACAGGTTATGGTCGTCACTAGGAAGAACGAAGTACCACAATGTAATATACAAGTAAATGGGAATATTCTTCAACAAGTGAATCGGTACAATTATCTCGGAACAGTCGTAACATCTGATGGGAGATGCCTTGAAGAGATTAGAACAAGAATCGCCATGGCGAAAGTAGCCTTTAGCAAGATGAAAAACATTCTGACCAATAAAAAGATGTCAATTGAAACGAGAAAAAGAGTGTTGAGGTGATTCATAGAGCTTGTTCTTTTGTATGGATGTGAAACTTGGACAATGGGCAGTCAAGCTGAAAAACATCTGATAGCTGCAGAAATGTGGTTTCTGAGGAAAATGCAAACAATACCATGAACAGATAGAAAAACCAATGACCAAGTACTACAGGAGACAAATGAAAATCGTAAACTGATTAGAGAAATTAGACGTAGACAGTCAACATTTTTTGGACATGTTATGAGAAGAAATGGATTGGAGAACTTGGTGACAACTGGCAAGATCAAAGGAAACAGACCAAGAAGAAGACCGAGAGGAAAATACCTGGATGGCTTGGCCACATGGCATGGACGAGACAGGAACACTGAGCTGATCCTCGACGCTGGTGATCGAGTGAAATGGCAAGTCATGACCGCCCACGCTTTCCGGCATGGCACAAGATTGATTGATTGATGTCTTGGCAAGTTTACGTTGAGTAGTTTGTCATTGCTTTCTGAACGACCGGCACACATACTTTAGCGTACAAAACCAGCACAAAGCGGTCTGCTGCCAAATCGCGTGCAGCTGTGTTTTGAACGCGGGTATACGGGATTACGGACCATGTCCGTAAGACCTTCGCCACGGTGACCACAAGTATTGCACAGAATGAGTATGCGGCCCGCGCTCGTCATTTTGTCAGTTATCCGGCCCGCCGTGAAAACAGTTTGGTGACCCCTGCTGTAGTCTATGAAACCAGTAAGAAGCTCAACATTGTACTATCTGCATTTGTCAAAGTTAGTTCTCCTATTTCAGATACGGCCCCTGGTTGCCTGGTTGCCACTGCCTTGTCTGAAACATGGTTGTACTTCGTGCAAGTCATTTTCTAACTTTCTTTCTAACCTCTTCATCATAATTCACAGACTAATGTTGGCAAGTCACACCATGAAAACTGTGTTGGGTTTTGTGTCAACTGTTATGTTTGGGATTTGCTTTGGTGCGTATTTCGTTGATTTATATTGCCATTTTCAATAGAAAACTGTTGAAAGAAATCAAAGCAAAATGGTAGACATTCTGGACTACATCGAACAACAGGAACATAGTGTAACTACGTTGAAGATGTATGATGGGTACAGTCTTGCATCATGATATGGAGGGCTATCATAACATGACTGCATCGTGATAGGCAATAGAAGATTTGCAGATTCGTGAAATCCACGCCATTTGTTAATGTATGTGATAATGATAATAATAATAAGAATATTAAATTTGTGACGGTAACTGTTATAATGATAAAATAATAATGGCGATACTAACGTGACCATAATCTCTTCTTTCAGTGTTGGCATATCTACGCTGCTGTGTTGTGACATCATCAGCAGATTTTATATTTCATGCATGAATATGCTCTTAGTTACTTGCTAACAGTTTTCCAGTTCAGTTCAGTTTCAAAATTACCTCCCGTGGTCTATAAATTATTTGGTCAAATGTTGATACCATTTATTGAGAAAGAATGAGAAAGAATGAGAAATTTATTGAGAAAGAAAGAAAAAAGGTATGGCGACTGTATGAAAGAAATAGATATTTACAGTGACGTAGCTTCCTGGTCAACATAGCGGACAGGCAAGTGGGCCGTTAATACCTTGGAGAACTGATTGCCTCCCGACTTGGTTTACTAGTGCATGTTTGTCTCCCATGTTTGAACTTGTAGGAGGTGGTTTCGTTGCATAACTACTGAGTTGAGTGCTTGGTACCTCACTGCGATGTAAAATTCATTCTGAATGCTTTTTTGTTTGTTTCATCAGTGACTGTATGGTGAAATACAGATTAAGAAAATGGCGGACACATGCTTACCGGCACATCAGACTACCGCCGTTTGAGATATTGCTTGTGCAGTCTGCACGTGTGTTCGTCAAACAGCTATCTCATTCGCCAGTGAGATGCATATTCAAGGGAAGGAAGGCATGTTCGTTGCAGCTTTGACTATTTGGCCCTTTCAAAGTTACTGTTTCCTTTACGGGTTAAAATGGTGGGCATTTCGTGTGGTTTTTGCTGCCACAGGAACCGAGCAATTATGGGGCTACCTGTTGTTGTGAATTTAGAACCGCACGACTACTGTGTATTAGTGACCTAGATGTCTGTAAAATACCAAAGATATTAGGCTTTAAAAAATGAAACTTTTGAAAATCAGATGATATTATGCGGAATGATATCGGAAGCTAAAGTTGTCAAATATACGCAAGACAACAAAGGAAAATCTGTCACAACTAACGGAAGGGAAAACAAAGACTGAATGATTGATTGCTCTGTAGTTCTTACTCTTAAGTTCGATGGGTTGGCGTTCAAATAGGTATTGACCTGATGTGGGTCGGCAAATTAATGCATCTATCGGAGTGAAATTGGTGTAGAAATATTCCTCCCGATCCCGGTAAGTTACAGAACTCTCCGTCTGCTTTCCAAACTCAGAAACCAGCAGGATGTGCAAGATCGGTACTCAAACTTCACATGCCCATGTGCCGATGGGTATGGCGACCCTTGGAACGTTGATCAGACAGGGGAACCTATCTACGAATAGGCCTCACCATGTAGAAGAGATCTAAGAACTTGGTCAATGTTAGACCTGGTTTTGGTATACGACATCAACGATCCACATAGGTTCTATGCGAATAATAAAATAATCCTATTTGTACATACATTCGCAATGTCTAGAGTTCTATGCATACAATAAATTAACCATATATCATACGTTAGCAATAGTCAGTTCTAGAGACATAAATACGTTTTAAGCATACAATAAAATAACAATCTTTCTACATACATGTGTACCTTCGCTAGAGGCCCAAACAAATTCCATGCATGAAATAAAATAACTACTCGTGTACCTTGGCACGTTTTGGAGAATGAGTTGTAAGCAAAACCAATCCCACATTGCAAAGGAACAGGCTGGCATTCATTGCTTGTTTGATTCAGCTGGAAACCATCTTGACACTGCACATTAGTGCAAGTGAAACGACCTCTGGTGTTGACACATTTCTGCCCTGGAGCACAGACCGTCAGTTCTTCGGCACACTCATCAATGTCTGCAGCAGATATTTTTGTAATTGGTTCATAAATAATAAGAAAATAAATGCTAATTAGAAACAAATAAACAATGATTGGCGATTGTCAGAGTGGAGGTCAAATTTGAAAATGATTGTATCCCAATAAAGTTTCTAAAAGTTACTTTGAGCGTGATGTATCTTAAATATGTTTTATCTTGTTTCATTGTACTGATTAAACAGAAAAGGCTGACATAATTCCTAGACACGTTATTGTTGGTCATACCGTAAACAGGACATGAGATTATATTAATCTTATGCTTGCAGCTTTCGTTGTCTATATACAGATGTTATATTCTGAAGTTATCAGATAATAGGAACATACTGCCATTCATAAACTGCTGAAAAGCTTTAGCGCCAATATGTCCACTATATTTATTGTCAAATTCTTATACTCCTGATTTGTACCTCCTTCTGTGTGTCCCTACCTTAATTTTCGCAGTTTTACAGTAGCTAACAAATACTTCGTGTTTATTGTTTTTTTTTTTTTTTAATTCTGACTTGTCACATTGAGGCTGAGATAGGGTTGTGTATTCGATCATAAACAATCGCATATTGTGCTGGGTGTTTATGCAAGAGCATATGCAGCCATATCTTTGAGTACAACTATCTAAAAAGACAGAGAAAGCAATAGTAGACTGGGAAGCATTGAGTTGTAGAATAATAACAGCAACATTTACAACCAAACACACCCACCCACGCACGCGCGCGAGCGCACACACACACACATACACACACACACACACACAACACACACACACACACACACAACTGAACATGTATGTAATTCGGTGTTACCCACAAATAAAAGATAACAATGTTCAGTTAAAGAGGACTTTTATATCACAGTACACAATATGGGAGAAATGGCAATGTCAAAATTTAGATGGATGAACTGAATGCAAAGATAGGATCGGATACCATTGGTTACAAAAACATCATAGTAAAACATACATTTGGGGGGTTGGACTTAAATGAAGGCTTTTAGAAAATGTTGACCACTAAATCAGCATTTCTTAACAGGAAGTACTACAACTACTGGCACTTTGCCGTCTTGACAGACGACGGTTTGTTACACTGTGCCTCCAAATAAAAAAAAACAGGCACAATAACTACAACCCATGGCGGTAGCGCTTGTGACTGATCAGGCAAATTCGCGAGATAAATACTCGTCCATAATGGATGGTCATTTCCACAATCACTCACAACCTGACGTCTCACACGCTCAGTGTCCGACCAATCTGCAATAATTTTCTCCTTTGTCTTTATTCCAATCCTGATCTTTCCCCTCCATGTAACGCAATTATCGGCGACTTGCTCCCCATGTGAAATATTAATGCCTGTATCATTCATGTCCCGCTTACACACATCTTTGTTTCGTAGGCCGACCCCGAGATCTTTTACTCAACTGTAATTCATCAAAAGCGAGGTCCTTTGGTATTTTACCGTTATCTATTCGCCTAATGTGTCAAATCTATCTACGGCTACGACGACTGAGCATGAAACAAACCGTCACCCCACCCGATCTTCCCAATACTTCGGTATTTGTGACTTAATGTGTTACTTAATGCGAAGTATTCTTCACAGACATCGCATATGGCAGCTGTTTAAATCTTTCTATTGGTGTAAGTTGGCCAGGTTTTATTGTGATAAACAAGATTACTAGGACACAGGTTTGATACACTAGGACTTTTGTTTTGGCAGTAAGTTTTCTGTTCTCCCAGTCTCTCTTTGTTAAGCTGTTCAGTATTATTGCTGCCTTACCAATCCTGGTGTTGATTTCCTGATCTGGGGAAAAACTATTGCTGACCTTCCATCCTAGATATGCGAAAAGGCCAACTATCTCCAGCTTTGCGTCGTCAATAAAGATTGATGTTACACTATTTGCACTTTGAGCCATATATTGTGTCTTCATTTTGCTAATTGTTAAACCAAATTCATAACAAGCATTGGATAATGCAGACAGCAGGCGTTGTAATTCTTTCTCATAGTGGATCGTAATGGCAGCAATATCTGCAAAAAGCAACTCTCTGATCAGTACCCTCCTAATTTTGGTCTTGACACTCAATCCCTGAGCATTTTAGAGGGCGCCATCTGAGCGCGAATAAATGTATATATCACCATCCGAGATCATGAAAGACATATTTTATTAGAAGTGAAAAGTATATTCCAAAGAGAGTGTGAGCAAGAGTAGTACAGGGATACATATTGGATCCCTAAATCTGGAAACGCTCAATCTAGATGACGTCATTTTTTACTATATGAAGAGTACGGCTCCAGGTCCGTGACGTCATAAACCGACTCCAGAATTTTCGAAATTCCCGCGTTTTGGTATTTCCGATAGCTCTTCCGATTATCTGTGGCACTTCCGGTGTGTCTCGCGGGGCGGTGACTAGACACGCTTCCCATTTTAGGAGATTAAAAAGTCAAATTTTAATACATCGTAAAGTATTTACGAAATAATTTTTTTGTACTTCCGGCTGACTGCACATCCGGTCCATGGTGTGTGTGTGTGTGTGTGTGTGTGTGTGTGTGTGTGTGTGTGTGTGTTTGTGTGTGTGTGTGTACTCCCATCGCCGAGATGCCCCCGCCAACCGCCTCAGCCCCGCTGCATGCGGAGATCGAATCCCGCGGTGTGAATATAGAACCCCTCCGTGCAGAGATCGAAGTCAATCTGACAGATCGAAGGCAGTGGAAAAAGTCTTGAGCCATAAATCGAACTCTTGAATAATTTCAAGGACATCACAGTTTCAGAATGATAGTCCCGTGAATAGACAACCACTAATGTAGCTGTCTATGACCCTCGCAGTATTTTCATTCATAAGGTGTCCATAATGGGTGATAAATTGACCATTTTTCAACTCAGGAAATAGGCTGAGGCGAGAATCTTGTTTTTAAATACTAGCGAGACTTACACTATCATAATAATACACGTAATAACATATGGAATTGATTTATTTCTAGAGAAAATAACATTAAAGAACAGTCTCAAAATTATACAATCAATTGAAATAACAAATCTATTAGATTTTATAGAATAAATGATAAAATTTACAAACAATATAATAAAGCAAGTTATTTCCTTTGTCCCGAATAAGTGGTCTCCCCTTGCTAGCTCGCCTTTAGCTGCATGCCTCGTCCAAACGAGCCGAAAGGTCATACAGAGCTGTCACGATAACTATCTGCTCTCTCTCTCTCTCTCTCTCTCTCTCTCTCTCTCTCTCTCTCTCTCTCTCTCTCTCTCGCGCTCGCTCGTTGTTTATGCAGACCACGCGCCACAGTGAAGGTTAAACAGGTAAAACAAAACAAAAAAGCACCGGCTTTGTAAATTTTTCTTCTTTTCATCGTAGAACGTACCACACTTTAGAACTAACGTCCGATAGTGAAATTTGGAATATAGCTTTTTTAAATGGTGCTGAATCGATTGAGCACATCTTCGAAGGTGTAAACAAATATTCTAAGGCCTTTTGCGTTAATGCCAATTATGTAAACAATTGGAACAGTTGGATAAACATTTCAAAAATTTCAAAAAAGTCATACAACATTCAGAAAGTTAAAGTTAAAGAACTATTTAAAACAATTAAGATTAAATTTTTTTTTTAATTTCAAAAAGTTCAAAAAAGTCATCAAACATTGGGAAAGTTAAAGTGTAAGAAGGTATAAAGTTAAAAACTGTTTAAAAGTGTAAGATTTTAAAAAATATTTAAATTTAAAAAAATTCACAAAGTTCAAAAAGTCATAAAACATTCGGAAAGTTAAAGTTAGAGAAGTAATAAATTTTAAAACTTAAAACATTTAAGATTTGTAAAAAAAAAATTAACGTTAAAAAGTTCAAAAACTCATAAAACATTCATAAATTAAAGATACATCAGTAATAATTTTTAAAATTTTTTAAATTTAAGAGTTAAAATTTTTTTAAACAATTTTACAAATTAGTACAGCCGAGACACAAGAGTAATGACTACGACAGGTCAACGATGGCGACGCATCCGGTCACATGTGTGATGGTACAACCGAGACACATGCTCACTGGCTAAAACCGGTCAAAGACGGCGCTGATTCCTGTCACACGTTATAATGGCTACAACCAGACCACGTGCTCACTGGCGAAAGCCGGTGAAAGATGGCACTGCATCCGATCACACGTGGTAATGGCTACAACCAGACCACATGCTCACTGGCTAAACACGGTAAAAGATGGCGCGGCATCCAGTCTCATGTCTAAGGAATACAATCGAAACACGTAAATAAAGCCGGTTAAAGATGGCGATGCATCCGGTCATATGTATAAGGGTACGGCCGAGACACGTGGTTAAGAAAGATACTACATAAATGATTGTCATATCGGGTGTCGAATCACGGTACCTAATGGTATGTTGGTTTTTCAAGAAATCATTCACATTTTCGTTGTGGTTCTCCAAGTAGGCATACGGTTAACCTAACAATACTAGTATAATAAGGGTATATATGGTGCTAGACGCATATAACTGAAGACACAAGACAATTTGTAATATATCCTGGTAGACGAATAGAGTTGGAATTCGAACTTTTGAACACAGCGCCGTAATACCGTAATAATATAGGTAGTAGTGTGTATTATTAGGGGAAGATGAAAAGGAAAGGTGAAAGTGTCTTTCGGGGTCTACATACCAATTATCGATAATAATATATGGACTGTTTAACAGAGGGTGCATGGTAGATATAGAGATAGTGTTTATAATATGTATTTCTATAATGCTGTTATAGTACCTTATTCTTATCTATGTTTTACAGATACCGATGCCCGCGAAAAACTAATTAGGAAACTGTGGATCATATTAAGAGCAGAACCATACATCTATTGCATGGCATGTCTTAATGTCCCACCGAATCAAGAAGCCGAGAATCCATTCATTCACTATTGTGATTATGGTGATAGTGGTAGTTTTGTGGACCTAGTAGCGGTTCTATTGCAGGATATACTACAACAAAACGTCACCAAAGAGGAAATAATAATATTAAACATCAGTAGAATTGAGGAGTGCGTACTCGACTATGATTGCCAACAGGATACTCCAGAACCATCCCCCAACGTCGAGCGATCATCGTCACCTACAATCTTAACCTTTAGTAAATCCATACTAGCGGACGAGTATTAAAACACCTACTTAAAAACAAGATGGTTGTAATATACTTACAGTCATGTCTTCGAAAGCTGACCAGCCCTCAATACAAAAAAAAAAAAAAAAAACTGCAGTGAGTATGAGGAGACTGTATATGTATATCATTGTTAATCTTGCTTCACAGACAGTAGCTCACAGTGACTACAACGCAAGTAACATTGTGCCCTCTACGCTATCTACTTCATCATGTTGAGAGGTTATGAGGCGAGGATAACCCGCATTCCCCAACCCAGCTCAAACATACAACGGGTCAACGAACGGGTAGTAGAGCGCTTAGTCACGCCATACAGACAGCCGCGTCAGCGTAATCTGAGCCGATTGACCTAAAAAAAACTTTTTGAAACTGGTTTACGCGTAGCTCAAAATCTAGTGTATAAACCCGAGTCTGGTAACAGTCAAGCATTTTGATACGAAGATGACTCAGACCGCAAGACTGTGCCTGCTAACTGGCTCTACATGACTTGTAGTGGTGAGACTGTTAGACCAGTAGGCGCTGGTGATAAGGCCGTGTTTGTCGCATCCTACAGAGGAACAAGCACGTTACATATCCGCCGATTCTTTGGTGAGTCCAACAAGATGTTTCCTACTAAGGTGTTAATGATACTTGCTCGTCAAGAATATGAATAGATGATAGCTATGCAGCGCGGGATTCTAGCTGACCTTGACAGTCTCAATCAAGTTAACCAAGTCAGTAACGAAGTCAAACAAGGACTAACAGAGGCAAGAAAGCCAGTAACCAAAACAATTAAGTCAGTGTTTATGTCAAACAGTTCACTAACCGTAGCAATCAAGTCCAAAACACGCAAGGCAGTGCTCAATTCGAACAGGGTACTAAACGAAGCACCATGAAGTTGCATACTATACCACCAGTTTTCAACCCAGCTACAGTCAGATGTGTGATGACCCCAGCAACCAGATGTGTGATGAGCCCAATAGCCAGAAGGTTGATGTGAAACAAGACACCAACCGAAGCAATCAAGTCCAAAACACTCAAATCAGTGCTCAAGTCAAACAGAGTACTAAACGGAGCCACTAAGTGGACGCATACTATACCACCGTTTTCAGCCTAGCTACAGTCAGATGTGTGATGACCCCAGCAACCAGACGTGTCATGAGCCCAATAGCCAGATGTATGATGTGCCCAACATTCAGGTTTTTTGATGTGCCCAATACTCAGATGTTTGATGCACCCTTTGCCTATAAAACTCAGATGTCAGCCCATCAAACAAGTATGACTACACACCAAGTGAAAGATACGTACCAGGCTACCAGCCGAAAGGACCTACCTACTCAGACAACGCTGTGAAGAAAGCCAGAAACAACATACAATGTGTATCGCTCTGTATGTGAAAATTAAAAGTTGTGATCATACTACGCATACCAACTCATATTGCGTCATCCATTTCGTATAATGAGATTATGCTTTTTTATTCTTATAAAATGTTCTGAAATACTGTAAATAAACAAGTACATATTATAACTACGTCTTGGTTGATGATTTCTTTTTTAGTGTATATGGTATATATAGTTGTCATGTGGTGAGAGAATGATACATATTAACGAGAATATCAATAAATATTTCAACAAAACTAAGGCAACAGGTTAACCAAAGTAGGAAAACTGTTGACCATAGTCTGAAATATCTCATGAAAACTTATGAAAAGTAGAAAACTTTGTAAAAAGTAGGAACATTTGTTACCCAAAGGGAAAAATATCGGCCACATTTCAACCAAACTTATAAATATTTCAGCCATACTTATAAAGTCCTCTAAAAGTACTGGAGAGTTTTGGTCAGAGACCATAACTTTATGAAGGGAAAATCCCAACTGCACCTCCCCGCGGTAGGGGATGGAAACACACTACGGTGTGGCTAACACAGCTCTGGGGACCGAGTATCCACCGGAATAAGTGGACAACTCTGCAGCTGAGCAGAGCAGGGCACTCACTTGTCCTTACAGTCGGAAATGGCTGTCAAAGGCAGAGGTAAAAAGACCACCATGTGTATGTGGAAGGCAAGGGGAAACCACCACATTATCGTCCCAAGACTTCATGGCAAAACATATATCAAAGTTAGTGAAGGACGTTAATGGCTGTCTTAGGGCATCCTCGTCCGGTAGGGACAGTCATGAGCCACAGGTGACACCAGACCGTCATCCAGCTACTGATGGCAAAATCTTAACTAAAATAAATAAATTTAGAGTATGAACATGGAATGTTAGGACATTAAATGAGCTAGGAAAGTTGACCAATGTTCTAAGAGAGATGGATAGCATGAAAATGAATATACTAGGCGTTAGTGAGATGAGATGGAAGGGATCGGGCAAAATTATAGATGACAATCACACAATAATTTATTCTGGAGGGGATACACATGAAAAAGGTGTAGGAATAATATTAGACGAAAAAACAGCCAAGTCAATTAATGGATACTGGTGTATTTCAGATAGAGTTATTATGGTAAAAATCAAAGGCAAACCAATAGACATAAATATTATACAAGTATATGCACCAACAGCAAGCAGTAGTGGTGAAGAAATACAACACTTTTACGACGAAATAGAAATGGCGATGGCTCAAATTGGATCACAATAAATAAAGATAATACTTGGTGATTTTAATGCAAAAGTAGGAAAGGGAAAAATGGAGGATGTAGTGGGGAATTATGGTTTAGGTACAAGAAATGAAAGAGGGGAAAAGCTAATAGAATGGGCAAATATCAATGATATGATAATTGGAAACACATTGTTTAAACACCATAAAAGACGACTGTACACATGGATAAGCCCTGATAAGAAAATACGCAACCAAATTGACTACATACTAATTAATAAAAGATTTAGAAATGCTTTAATTAATGTAAAGACAATGCCTGGTGCTGACTGTAATAGTGATCATGTACCACTATGTGGACAAATAAAAGTAAGATTAAAGAGAGGGGAAAAATGGTTAAGAACATGAGACTTAATAAAGAGGTTCTGAAAATAGATAAAGAAATGCAAGAACAATACAGAGTGACTGTGAAAAATAGGTACAATGCAATAACTAAAATACAGAGTATAGATGAACAATGGGAAATGTTAAGGGACTCCATTCATCAAACTAGCAAAGAAGTATTACCGAAGAGAGGCAAAATAGCTAAGAAAAATGGATGAATGAAGATATCTTAAAACTGATGGACAAAAGAAAACAGAATAAAAATGACAAACAAGAATACGCTAAGATAAATAAAGAAATAAAAGATAAATGTGGGAAGGCTAAAGAAAGTTGGTTAAACGAGCAATGCAAAAAAATTTAATTCCATTAAAGATACAAAAAATATGCACAGACAAATCAGTGAGCTTACAGGAAGAAAAATAAGAATAAATACAGGGTGTTTGAAATAAAAAACAGGAAAGATAATATTAGAGGAAGATGCTATAATGAAGAGGTGGAATGGGTATATAAGAGAATTATATGAAGGAGAAAGGAAAGAATTAACAGAAGATAGTAACTTAGAAGGTCCACCTATTCTGAAAGAAGAAGTCGCTGACGCTATGAAACGTATGAAGAAAGGAAAAACAGCTGGGCCAGATGAAATCACAATAGAAGAATTAGAAGTATTGGGAGAATTTGGAGTAGATATATTAACCAAAATGTTGAATGATATTTACAGCAGTGGATATTTACCCAGTGATATGCTAAAATCTGTATTTATAGCTATACCAAAAAGACCAAGAGCAATTGATTGTGAAGATTTTTGTACAATTAACCTTATAAACCATATCACTAAGCTTCTACTCAGAATCATAATGAGAAGAACCAAAAAGAAAATGGAAATGGAAATTAGTGAAGAACAGTATGGATTTGTGGAAGGAAAGGACACAAACAATGCAATTTATACATTACGGACACTAATAGAAAGGTCAATAGAGAAACAGAGAGACATATATTTGTGCTTCATAGATTATACGATTATACGAAGCATTTGATAAAGTAAAACATGATGAACTGATTAAAATGTTGGAAGATATCAACACTGATGGAAAAGATTTAAGAATAATAAAGAATATTTACTGGAACCAAGTAGCAGCAATTAAAATGGGAAATAAAGAGGGTAGTTACGAACAGATAAAGCTAGGAGTACGACAAGGGTGTGTCTTGTCACCAGATCTTTTCTCACTGTATAGCGAAGTAATAATGAGAGAGATCAAAGAGATGCCAGGAATACTAGTTGGAGGTTATAATATAAATAATATACGCTATGCAGATAACACAGTATTGGTGGCGAATAATTCAACAGACCTACAACAATTATTAGACGTTGTAGTAACAGAGAGTGCAAGGAAAGGACTCTCCTTGAATATCAAGAAAACAGTAACAATGGTAATATCAAAGAAAATGGTGACACCAAAATGTGACATAGAAATAGAAGGGAAAATCCTTAACCAAGTGGATAATTTTAGATACCTAGGGGCATTTATAACATCAGATGGAAGATGTACAACAGAGATTAGGAGCAGAATAGGGCAGGCAAAAGCCGCATTTCAGAAAATGAAGAGTATCTTATGCAATAAGTCACTATCACTGAATGTAAGAAAGAGAGTGCTGAAATGCTATGTAGAACCAGTTTTGCTGTATGGCAGTGAATCTTGGAATGTAAATTAACAGATTAAGAAGAAATTAGAAGCAACAGAGATGTGGTTCCTGAGACGAATGTTGCGAATTCCTTGGACTGCCAGAGTAACTAACGACGACTGCCTGAAACAGGCTAACGAAACTAGAACATTATATACAACAATAAGACAGAGACAAACAGCTTTCCTCGGTCATGTGATGAGAAGAGAGGCATTGGAGAACATCGTAACAACTGGAAAGATCGAGGGGAAGAGAGGCAGAGGTAGACCAAGAGAAGTGATGCTGGATGGATTGAGACGGTGGAATGGAGGAATATCAGCAGCAGAGTTGATCCAGAAAACCAAAGACCGAGATCTATGGAGAGCCATGAACGCCTACGCCAGCCGGCACGGCACTTGATGATGATGATGATGATGATGATGATACTTATAAAAAGTAGGACAGTTTGTTAACAAAATATGAAAAGCTTTGGCCAAATGGTTAACAAATTTTCCTACTTTTAATAAGTTAGGCTGAGATATTTATTAGTTTGGTTAAAATTTGACCAAACTTTTCAGATTTGGTAAACAAAGTTTCCTACATTTTATAAATTTGATTAAAATTTGGCCAAAATTTTCGCTTTGGTTAACAAAGTTTACTACTTTTTATAAGTTTGGTTGAAATTTGGCCAATATATAAAACTACTATGGAGAATGAAATATACATTAATGGGGAAAAATTGGAGGTGGTGGACAATTTTGAATATCTTGGGTCGTTGATTACCAACAACGGTGACACAATGAAAGAAATTAAACGGCGACTATCAATTGCTCTTCAAAGACTAAACAGCTGAATAAATTATGGAGTGGGACAGACAGAACTACAAAAATTAGATTTTTAAGAGCATGCATCTTTCCCATTGCAACATACGCCTGTGAGACATGGACACTTACTAAACAAGCTGAACAGCGCATAAACGCCTTTGAATATAAATGTTATAGACGAGTTCTAAGAATATCTTGGGTAAAGAAAAGAACAAATGCATCCATACTTCAAGAGTTGCATATTGAAGAAGGTTGGCTATTAAAGACGATAAAACAAAGAAAATTGACATATTTTGGTCACTTGAAACGTCACGAAAGTTTGGATAGAACAGTAATGGAAGGGTATATGCCTGGGAAGAGAGGAAGAGGAAGGCCAAAGAGAAGATGGGTGCAGGATGTGACGGATGATCTCCAGATGGGTGTATCAGACGCGGGACATCTTGCTTATGATCGAGAGGTTTTCGGAAGGTTGTTATGGGAGCGAGGTTATGCAAAGGACATGCCACTGAATAAATGAATATATATATATATATATATATATATATATATATATATATATATATATATACATGTGTGTGTGTGTGTGTGTGTGTGTGTGTGTGTGTGTGTGTGTGTGTGTAACAGCGTTATAGAAATACATATTATAAATAATAGCTATGTATCTACCATGCACCCTCTGATAAACAGTCCATTTATTACTATCGATATGTAACCCCGCAAGACACTTTCACCTTCACCTACGAATGCACACTACTGCCTATATTATTACGGTACCAACATAGCGCCGTGTTCAAACGTTCGAATGCCAACTCTATTCCCAGTCTACCATAATATATTACGAAATGTCTTGTCTTTTCAGTTATATGCGTCTAGCACCATATTATAATATTTTTTTAGGCTAACCGTATGCCTATTTGGAGAACTAAACGAATATGTGAAAGATTTATCAAAAAGCCAACTTACCATTAGCGACATGCCACATGGTGATCTGGTTGCTGCTAACATAGAATGGTGGTATATGTGCTATTTGCTGACGTGGAATCATGACTCAGCAGAATATTATGCACTGTCTAGACATGGCAGACCTAGATACACTCACGTGCTAAGTTCGATGCCTATTATCGCTACATAGTAGCTTGTGGAATTGTTCATCCCGAGTTAAGTCCCGTGATTCGACACCCGACATGAAAAACATTTCTGTAGTATCCCTCTTAACTACCTTTCTCTGCTTTACCCTTTCACATATGACCTTATGCAGCGCCATCTTTTACCGGCTTCAGCCACGTGTTTCGATTGTATCCCTTAGACATGCGCCATCTTTGACCGGTTTTAGCCAGTGAGCACGTGATCTTGTTGTAGCCATTACCACGTGGGATCGCATTCAGTGCCATCTTTAACCCGCTTTAACCAGTGAGAACGTGGTCTGGTTGTGGCCATTACCACATGTGATAGGAAGCAGTACCATCTTTGACTGGTTTTAGCCAGTGAGCATGTGTCTCGGCTGTACCATCACACATGTGACCGGATGCGATGATATTTTTGACAGGTCATAGCCATTAACCTCGTATTTCGGCTGTATCATTAGGTGCTATTGACATATGCAAAATCAGTGCACGAGACTCTCTTGTCTAGGACATTGCCAGCACTAATGACACTACTTTCTGAACGTTTTGAAATTTTTCAATACTTTTAAAATATTTTTAAATCTTAAATTTTTACAGTTTTAAAACTAATTACTTCTTTATCTTTAAATTTCTGAATGTTTTATGACGTTTTGAACTTATTGAAAATTTTTACATTGTAAATTTTTTTTTTTTTTAAATCTTAACTTGTTAAAGTTTTTTTTAACTTATTACTTCTTTAACTTTAACTTTCTGAATGTTTTATGAGTTTGTGAACTTTTTAAATTTTAAAAAATTATATTTTTTTTTTTAATCGTAAATTTTTAAAGTTTTTAAACTTATTTCTTCTTTATCTTTAAATTTCAGAATGTTTACGATTTTTTAAACTTTTTGAAATTTTTCAAGTTTTAAAACTTTGTTTAAAATCTTAAATTTTTAAAGTTTTAATCTTATTACTTCTTTACCTTTACCTTTTTAAATGTTTTATGACATTTTAAACTTTTTGAAAAATTTTTGAAATTTAAATAAACATTGTGTTAATCTTGTTTTTTTTTTTTTTTTTTTTTTTTTTTTTTAAAGTTTTTAACCTGATAACTTCCTACACTTTAACTTTCTGAACGTTTTATGACTTTTTTCAATTTTTTGAAATGTTTGAAATTTTTAAAAAAGTTTTATATCTTAATTTTTTTTTTTTTTTAACATTATAACGTTTTACCCTTTACTTTCTAAATGGTTTAATGACTTTTCGAACTTTGTGAAATTATTTAAATATTTAAAAAAAATATTTTAAATCTACAATTTTTAAAAGTTTTTAAACTTATTACTTCTTTAGCTTTAACTTTCTGAATTTTCTGAATTTTGTATGACGTTTTTGAAATTTTTGAAATGTTTACCTAACTTTCGCCATGTTTACATAATGACCAAAGCAAACTTCCTTGGAATATTTGTTTAACCATCTGTGATGTGCTCAATCGATTCAGCACTATTTAAAACAGCTATATTCCAAATTTCTCTCTCGGGCGTTAATTCTAAAGCGTGTTACGTTATTACCGAGCACGAAGAAAACAAGTAAAAATGTACAAAGTCGCTGCTATTTTTTCTGTTTGACTATTACTGTGGCGCGTGGTCTGCATAAGCAACAAGAGAGAGAGAGAGAGAGAGAGAGAGAGAGAGAGAGAGAGAGAGAGAGACAGACAGACAGACAGACAGACAGACAGACAGACAGAGAGCGCGCAATTAGTTATCGCGGCAGCGCTGTGTGACCTTTCGGCTCGGTTGGGCGAGGCGTGCAGGTAAAGACGAGCTAGCAAGGGGAGACCATGTATACGGTTCAACGGAAAGAACTCGCGTTATTATATTAATTGTATATTTTATCATTTATTCTAAAAATTTAATAGATTTGTTATTTCAATTGATTGTATAATTTTGAGACTGTTCTTTATTGTCATTTTCTCTAGAAATAAATCAATTCTATATGTTATTACGTGTATTATTTATGATATTGTAAGCCTCGCTAGTATTTAAAAACCAGATTCTCGCATCAATCTGTTTCCTAAAGTTGAAACATGGCCAATTTATCACCCACTATGGACACCTTATGAGTGAAAATACTGTGTGGGTCATGGACAGCTACTTTGATGGTTGTCTAGACACGGGACTATCATTCTGAATTGGTGACGTCCTTGAAATTATTCAAGATTTCGATTTTGGATTACTAGGGTTTACCTATGTGATATCTCAAGACATTTTCCACTGCCTTCGATCTGTCAGATTGATTTTGATCTCTTCACGGATGTGTTCGATCTCCGCACCACTGGACTCGATCTCTGCAAGCAGAGGGGCAGAGGAGGTCGGCGCGACCGGGGGTGGCCTGTTGGGGACCTGGGCAGTGGACACATACACACACACATATACCATGGACCGGATGTACAGTCACTCGGAAATACAAAACAGCCAAAAAATAATTTATTTCGTAAATACTTTACGTTTTAATAAAGTGTGACTTTTTAAACTCCCAAAACTGGAAGCGCGCTTGGTCACCACCCCTGGAGACACACCAGAAGTACCAAAGATAACCGGAAGAGCCATCGGAAGTACCAAAACGCGGGAATGTTGAAAATTCAGGAGTCGGTTTATGACGTCACGGATATGGAGACATACTCTTCATTTAGTAAAATATGACGTCGCCCAGATGGAGCGCCCCCCCCCCCCCCCCCCCCCCGTCCTACTAGCAAGTAAACAACCTTTCTTAACTCCATTTTTCTGAAGTTGAACCATAAAATTTGATTAGGCCCTTCTTGCCTTTGTGGGACAACACCACGATGGACAGAATCGTTGAGGGGCAGGCAGTCTGCTTTAGCACCTTGATCAGATCCTTACGACTAACCAAATCGAATGACATTGTGAGATCTATTAAAGCAGTAAACAGTGGTTGATTCTTTTCACATTTTCCTTGCAGCTGTCGCAATGAGAATATCATATCAATGGTAGACTGGTTCCGTCAAAAGCCACGTGCGATGCTGGGTAGACTTTATAACCTATGTCTTGAAGTTTGCTCAGACCATCTCTGACAAATGTTTTCCCAGTGATGCATAGAAATTAAAGCACATCCATATAGTTGTTACAGTAACTCCGATCACCACTGTTATTGTACAGTGTTATGATGCTTGAATCTTTGAAATCCTGTTGGACCTTTCCTTCTTGCCAACATAGCTCTATTAGTTGGTGGGCCTGTAGAGTGAGTATGTTCTGTCAACCCCTGTTAACCTCTATGTGATCCCATCTTTACCTGGAGCCTTGCCGTAAGCAAGTATATTAATATCATACTGAACTTCTGTTATGTTGGAAAGTGTGTCAGGTTGTCAAGAATTGGCAGGGGCTCTATGGCGTTGAGTGCATCATCTACCAGTTTGGTTTCGCTTGAGTAAAACTCCAAATAGTGCTCTACCCAACTATCCATCTACTGATTCTTATCAGTGATGATCCAGTTAAGGTATTCAGTGGTGCACATCTTTTAATTATTGGACCGCAGGCCTTCTTTATCCTTTCATACATACCGATGTTGTATTTTCCAAAGGACACTAGCCACGAATTCGAATCCTTGCCCACGCGAGCATTAAAATCGACGAACATATAAATATAGTCGGATTTTGGAACTGCCTTGATCACAAAGTTTAACTCCTCATAGAAGGAATCCCAGTTTGAATTTCAATTATTTCCAATAGTGAAATCTTCACTGCACGGCTCATTCCATGTTTTCTTTTTTTCTTCCTGCCCTCTATTCTTCCAAAAAATTATGAAGTTGTTTTTCCTGAGTGACCCGTCTTCAGAGAGGCGAGTCTCTTGCAGGCCAGCAATATCACTGTTGAATTCAATCAGAGCCGTTTTTATCCCATCGTCAATATTCTTCAGTTCAGTGGAAAGTTTCGGATACATTGTTCTTATGTTCCAATTTGCAAACCGTAGCTTGAGGTTTCTATTTTTCTTTTTAGTGCCTGGTGCATTGGTTTTACAGCCTGCGATTCAGAATTTGTCCTAGCCCCAAATACCCATTGAAGCAGGCAGGCTGACGCGGATTAGCATCTAATTGGCTGGTAGCTGCCCAGTGTAGGCGGATGATTGCTTCTCAGTGATACCTGTAGGTGTCTTTCACCGTCAGAGGCAACCAGTGGCATCCCTGTCTACGCCAATTGACAAGGACTTATAACCGATAACTGTTGCCTCTAGCTTTGATTCCGAGACCGATTAAGATCAGGGATGGAGTTATACTCTCCATTTCAGAAAGCCTGGGCTGAATTGTAGGGACCATATGTTGCCCATGCAGCATGATCCCTCTCTCGGCGTGTCTAGTTTACTTCAAAGGAAAGGTAACACCAATACATCTGGAACAAGACATGATGCAAAAGCTCCGGGATCAGCAAAGCAGTGCTCTAACTGTCCGCCTTTCGGAGCTTCAATCCTAGACCAGTCGCAGACCAAGGCTTAACGCCTGGTCTGCCCTGCCATGAAATTTAATCTGTAGGGTGCATTTCCTCGCACCAGGATAAGGCTTGTACCCTCACTATCGTGCGCCTCTTCTGAAGCCTTTGGCACAATGTATAGTGTCGGGTTTGGTGAGTGCCGCCGAAAATTCAGTGCTAACAGAAAGCAGGTAGTACCGTCTACTGTCATACGGTAGCTCAATCAATTTTGACTAAGACCTTATGGAATTAGGAGGAAGCATTATTTTTACACAAAATAAGACATAAAGCATCATGAGTAGCACTATGCCAAAATATAGGAAATCAAACTGATATTATCTTTTTTACCAATAATTTTAAATCAGCTCTACTTGAAGCAAAGATATTAAATTTTACAGATTTAGATTCAGATGACCAGGGAAATTAAATTAAAACTCAAGAGATACATAACAGCATGTAAATATGGAAGTCAGTACGTAGAATATCTCTGAAATCAAGAAATTGAGGGATGATTTAATGATGCAGTCTGTAATAAGTAACAAGCCTTGTAACCGAATACGAAGTGAGCGCGGAACACTGCTTCAGAAGGTTACATGCATTTGGGACGAATCATATATAGAAGATATTGGGAACGGTAAACGACAATATAAATCATGGATAATGCCTGAAACTTTAAACAAATATAATAAATTAGTTGCATATCCTTTACAGGACGTCACAGCCATTCCCAGCATATTTTTGCTGTTTGTGATTTCTTATTTCTTGGCAAGTTTGATACTTGTGCCATTTTATAAAAACTAATGCAAGGTGGTCTGATGCCAAATCGCCTGCAGTATGCGGGATTGCGAATTGCGTCGTCCCCCCCCCCCCACCCCCGCCACATAGCCGATTATATAGAAGAGAGGAATAATAAATAAAGCATTTTAAATATTATAAAAGAGCCCATGGAAACTACACAAAATATAATAAATAAGTTAGAAAGCGGATAAGGGCATCTGAAAGAAAAGATTTAGATGGTCAGTGGGAACAGCAGAAGTAACAACAGTGAACGGAAACTGCAGAGACCTTTACAGTGAAACAAGGAACATTGTAGGAAAATAGAATCAACCATGTGCACGTATGAAGGGATCAAAAATAGTAAAGGACAAGTACTCACCAACAGTTTGGATCAAATGAAAATGTAAGCTGAACATTGAAATATTTCTGATTGATTGATTGATTGATTGATTGAGGAACCGACATCACAGCAATCGGGGCATTCCCATAAGCGCTCCGTCCCCTTCCTCAGCAGCCAGCGAAGAGTTCCAACACCAATAGTTCCAGTAGCAATCTGATTATATGTCCATCTCGCCTTTCCTCTGAGCGTCGAGCGTCAGTCAGATCTCCTCGTCGCTCCTCGCTGCCTCATTCTTGCCAGACTATAGTGATCCATTTGCTCCCACAAGGCTGCAACCACGTCTGCATTATCATGCATCAATATTCCACCAAGTTTTGCCGAGCCAGCCAATCTGTTCGCCTGTTCATTCCCCAGCACACCGGTATGCCTCGGAGAAAAGATACAGGTGATGCTTGCCACCGTGACCTCCGAAGCGAAGCAAGCCACTCTGCACGAAGCCTGCCTGTCCTCACCTTCTTCCTCAGCATGCTTTCTGAGTCAGTTACAATCACGATGTGTGTATGTATCGTGTTCTCCATCCAGCGGAAAGCTGCACTGAACGCCTTCACCTCTATTCTTAAGCTAGATGTTGTGGTATCATACGCTAGGCTATCCTGCATCAAACGTCGACCATTAGCTTTTGCTAAGAATCCCCAGGCACTTCTCCTCTCCTACCTCTCAACACCGAACCATCTGTGTAGAATATCACATCACCCGGGCGAGCATTATCCTGAATTAGTTGCTGGATTTCCACTTCCGTGGCCCCTGCTGGCCACTCCCTGCACTCCCGGCTCAATGTGATTATACCTCTGCACAAGTCTGACTGCTCCGCTGGCAGTCTGACCCACTCCTCTCGCCTAATGTTCTTCAAGATGCACACCTGTCTGATCGTATCCTCCGCCTGAGCCATCCATGATTTCCCTCATATCAGTCTCTGACCCTTAACTGTGTCCAGCGCCTCATGCAACGGATGATCTGTGTCTGCAGCGACTCTGAGGTATGCCTTCGCCTGCATCACCTTGTGCCTACCAGCAACAGTCTGCAGACCAAGGATGTAACGCATACACACTACTGGGGTGTCTCTGGTGCATCCCAGAATGACCCACGTAGCTTCGTTCTGTATGCGCTCTAATTTCACCAGCTGACTCTTTGAGACAGTGAGCAGTCCTAGTCCATAATCAATCACTGAGCGAATCAAGTGCTAGTATAGTGTGAAGAGCATTCTCTGCTCTGTGTCCATTGCAGCCATAGTTTTAAGTGCATTGAGTCCCTTTTGAGATCTTGTCACAACCGTCTCCACATGGTCCTTGAAGGACAGGCTCCTGTCAAATGTGATTCCCAGATACTTCAGTTTGTTCTCTCTGTTGACGCTTCTACCATCTATCGTGAGGCTTGGGACATCAGCTCTCACTATCCTGTTGTCCAGAGAGCACCACAAAACAGCCGCCTTTTCCGGGTGGATGACAGCACTCATTTCAGTGCACCTATCAATAACTTTGACTACTGTCGCCTGTAGCTCCTGGGCTGTTTGCTCCTTATCTTTCCCTTGCCTATATGCAAGAATATCATCTGCAAATGTTAGTATCCTTCCAACCCCTGGTGCTTCTAGGTTTGCAATCTTTCTCGTATACACGTTGAAGAGCACCGGTGAGATTGCAGATCCCTGTGGCAGTCCCGGGGTTAAAATATGTGGCTCTGAGGTCCATGCACCAAGACGGAGAGCAACCCGACGAGAATGCAAGATGGCTGCTATCCATTTCACCAACCTGGGATTGACCCCCTTCTCCATCAGTGCGATCATTAAAATATCATAGCAAACTCTATTGTACGCATCCATCATGCGCTGCCGCCATCGTTTCCTGTCTACTCTGGAACCCCTCATAAACGTCAAAGACAAAAGTAGCTGCATTTTACCAGGTATCTTTTCATGGCCTGTAGCTCCCCAGGCCTCTTGGAAGAAGCTTCCCCCTATCCAAAAACTCTTGCAGCTTGACAGCGACTATCTTCTCTAAAACCTTCCCAAATGTATTTTGAAGGGTGATGATCCTAAAGCCGCTAAGCTTTGAATGATCCTTGAATGGTTTTGGGAGAGGGATGAGATAGCTGTGAAACATTTCTGAAAATATTAGACCCCAGTCCCCCAAATTCCTCACCGTCAGATATCCAGCCTGCAGAAGTGGAGCTGGATATCATCATTAAAAATATTGGGAAAGTGAAGACTCCCAGCTATGATGATATAACTATAGAACTAATCTAGGCATGAGGAGAAGCCAGCTTGTATATTTGTCATGCACTTTGTACGAAGATGACAAAAAGCGCTGTCTGAACCAAACCACGACAGAGAGCAATCTATATCCCTGACCAAGGCGGAAAAACGAATATGGTGCACCAGCTATCGTACTATCACACTAATAAGTCATGCTAGTAAAATTCTCTTACGAATCATCATGAATAGGAACTCAATTAAGTTAGAATGTGAATGAATCACCCAAAAAAAAACAAAAACACGATAAACAGATTATGAGCTTTACTAGAACACGATTACAAGAAACAAAATGGACGTTGCGGCCAAAGCCTTCATCAGCACAGAACAACACAACACAAACAGACACAAAACTAATCGAGGAACACTACATGAAAATACAGAAGTTACTTATCTTAATCCTGTCGTGGTTGAATGCGACTTGAGCGCTAAATGTTTGATTAGGGTAGAAAGGACCGGATGTTGGGTTTGAAACGGCAGGTCGATAGGTAACAGGGATTTGCTGAGCCGCCCGATGGGAGGGATGGGGGTCCGCCCATGTGAGCGAACGGTGAAAAGCGGATTAGCAGTGAATCATAGCCGGCTCTGTGGCGAAGGCTTTAGTTCGCAGTTCAGCATACCCAGTAGGAACACAGCTAGCGGACGTTTGGAATGCAATACGCCTTGTGTTGGTTAGCATATGATTGCATGAGTGCAGGTCGCTCAGAAGGCAATGACAAACCACTGAACGCAAGCTCGCCAAGAAATCACTAACGGCAAAAGTAATGATAGGGTTGATTGCAATGTCCTGTAAATGATATGCTAACCCGTTATTCTAGTGGGCTATACAACTGCGGGGATAGAAAAAGGGGGAGGGGAAGTTGGAAGTTAAATGAAACTATGTTGGACATTGAGGCCGTGAGGAGAGAGTGAACCCAACTGGAAGATGAGGCGGTTCTCCAATGTCTTACGATCACGTTCGTGAGATGCGCACGATTTGAGCGCCGTGACCTGTATGTCCGCCAGCCACAGTGGTCAGAACTGTTGAAGTGCATTGGTACCGGTTTCTGGGCACCACTGTTGATATTAGATAGGTGTTGCCTAAATCATATGAGAAGCATCATAGAGAATTGCAGATAGTACTATGTAGACCTCTATACGTGTTTCGTAGACCACAGTAAGATCTTAGATTGTGGCAACATCAGAAATTGTGGAGCATCACGTTAAATATGGAGTATGCGCCACATGTGACACACGTAAATGAGTATTATGTCATGAGCTATTGGCATCTTTCAGAGTAGTTTGTGAAACGTCACAATGGATTGGTTTAGTTATTAAGGAAGGAGCGTCTGGCCGAGTGGCTAGAATGTCGGATTTTCCTTTGGGAGACCCGGGTTCGGTGTTGAGTTTTTTCTGTCGGGGCAAAAAGAAAACTCTAGCCTGCACAGTTCAAGGCGACTGCACTAGCCAGGCGGCCTTAATTCCTCAGACTCAAGACCCTCCTGCCATACACCGCAAGATTCTATATTGGCAGTAAATGACAGTAAATGACAGTTATTAAAGGATTACTTTCACTGCACACGGATAACTCCATAAGTGCTCCGGTTTTCTCACAGAGACCACACGAGGAGAATCTCAGCACAGTTCACGAACTCCGTAGCACCAGTGATGTTTAAATATGTGTATAGCAAACCTCGCATACTATACAGTTTTGTAAGTTGCTATCTAATTTGAAAATATTTTTCCCGTTGAAGGTCATTACGCCTTGTTCTTGTTGATTGCTTGCTTGCTTGCTTGTGTTCGCTGGCTGTGAACTCCAGCGTGAAGTCCTGTATGTCGGATGAATGCACCCTGTTGTCCAACATCAATGTGATGCCATACCGGACCTGAGGTTTGCGTGAGTATCCGTTGCCCGGGGAAGGCCTTTTCGAATAACACTTGTTGATTTCCAGCCGATTGATTTGTTCACGTGCGCAGCGTACTCAGTTGTCCTCAGAGTTCTTCAACAAGGTCAGAGAAGGTTAAAGTCACCCATTATGATATTTAATTCTGAATGCTTGCATTTCTTGAAATCATTATACAGTTCATCGATGCTGTTATCATTGCTGTCTGTTATTGATGCATAAACTTGAACGATGGTGAGATCAAAAGGTTTGCCACGTAACTTTACCAGTAATATTCTGTCTGACAGTCCAATATACTTTTATAGATTTTGATATCTCTAGATCCATTATTAATGCTACTACTCACTGACTTTTTTTTTTCTTTCCGCCAGAATCGATTATTGTATATTCCTCCCATGTTATCATGCCAACTCCTTTCCATCTGGTCTTATATATACCTAAAATGTAAATTGTTAATTATTTTCATTTCTTTCTCAATATTGACCACTTTGCCATCCCTACTCATAGTTCTAATGTATCATGTTCTCATTTTAAATGTTACTCTTTTGCACTCAGTCGCTTGTTGGCGGTCTGGGGTCAGCAGTTGAACATGACTACACCTACTGTGCGACGCTGCTCTCGCGGAGCACCCATTTACACCGTTTCACTGATGTTCCATCAAACTACAAAACATAGCTTTCTAGGCATCTGTAAAGAATGTAGTTTGCCATCGCTTTCCTTCTTAGCAATGACCATACTGTTCGATGACCATAGCCATTATCTCCAAATAGATCATATGCTTACTGTTGTAAAACTGGAGACTATAACGTACAATTTTAATTAATCTAGAATACCAAGGACCGAGATCTGTGGAGAGACATGAACGCCCACGTCAGTTTGCAGGGCACGAAATTTGATGATGATGTGTGTGTGTGTGTGTGTGTGTGTGCGCGCGCGCGCGCGCTCGCTCGCACGCGCGTCTGTGTGTAAAAATAAACATACCTTCACAAGACATCAAATCTGGTGCAAGACGATATCCGTCGTAACAATGGCATTCAATGCCGCCACTTTTGTCTAAACAACGTTGCTCACAGGGATTATTAAGCTCACAGCTCTCGTCATCTAGTTCTGCAGATACAAGCAGTTTCAACAGGTATTTTTATGTATTCACTAAACATCAAAGTGACATATAAAAACTGTGTTTTTCAAATGATTTCTTTGACATTTTTATTATTTCGGTGTATTTGTACATGGTGTCAATCAATCAATCATGTGCCATGCCGGAAAGCGTGGGCGGTCATGACTCGCCATTTCACTCGATCACCAGAGTCGTGGATCAGCTCAGTGTTCCTGTCTCGTCCATGCCATGTGGCCAAGCCATCTAGGTATTTTCCTCTCGGTCTTAATCTTGGTCTGTTCCCTTCGATCTTGCCAGTTGTCACTAAGTTCTCCAATCCATTCCTTATCATAACTTGTCCAAAAAATTGTGACTGTCTACGTCTAATTTGTCTAATCAATTTACGATTTCATTTGTCTCCTTTAGTACTTGGTCATATCTGTCTGTCCATGGTATTCAGAAACCACATTTCTGCAGCCATCAGATGTTTTTCAGCTTGACTGCTCATTGTCCAAGTTTCACATCCATACAAAAGAACAGGCTCTATGTATCCCCTCAACACTCTTTTTCTCGTTTCAATTGACATCTACTTATTGGTCGGAATGTTTTTCATCTTAGTTAGTTAGTTAGTTAGTTAGTTAGTTAGTTAGTTAGTTAGTCGACAGATCATCCTCATTGCACATCGAACCATTAAGTCCATAAGGGCTCGGATCCCCTCATCAGCAAATCCCGCAGCGTGTAGCGGCTCACGACACTAGTTCTGTGTTGGTTTATCCATCTTCTTTGCCTTCCTGCGTAGTGTTCTTGTTTGGCAACACCTCTTTTAATTTGCAGTTCTCGCAGTCTGACCATGGTTGTAGATTCACAGTCATCACTTGGTTCTCGTAGTCTTACTTCTCGTAGAGGATTCAGAATGTCAGCCTGGTCCATGGCGCGTCAGCCCTCTACAGTAGCCTTACTTGCGAGCTTGTCAGCCCGCTCATTTCCTTGTACTCCTGCATGCTCTGGCACGAAGAGGAAACTAATGTTTGCCAGCCGAGACCGCTCCAGAGACAGCTTCCACTCTCTTCGGATCCACCCCGTCTCTATCCTCTTGAACTTGCTCATTGAGTCGCTAAGGAAACATGCCCTAGTGAATGTCTGTGTCTCGAGCCGTTATTGCTTTACTTACTGCCATGACTTCCATAGTCAGGCTACTTGTGGTCTCAGTGAAAGCACCAGAGTCCTCCTTCACAATTCTCCCCCCGGACTGCGCCGTAAAAGCCCATGACCTTCTCACATGTCGGACGATCGACCGATCACTGTCTAACGAATTCTCGAAAATCAAAGCTTGTACTTCCGCCTCCACAGCAGACGGATTTTCTTGTCTGCATTTTCTGCCTAGTTGGATGCAGACTGAAAGAGACGTACAGAAATCTGTTGACACTTGTACACACTCCTCGCAATCTGTTGACACTTGTACACAATCCTCGCCAGGTTGTAAGTCCTCAAGTGAACATACCTGTCGAAGAATGTCTTCGGCTTGACCCATCCACGACCTTCCTCTTTTTAACCTGCTGCCCTTCACCTTCCTAATTTCACTATGCAGTGGATGTTGTGTGTTTGCGTTAACTCTAAGGTAGGCACGTGCTCTGCAAATTTGCATTCTGTCTTCAATGTTTGGAAGATCAAGAAGGTAGCGCATCGTCCTGCATGCTGTATCTCTTGTACATCCAAGAATAATGCGCATGGCTTCTTTCTGTATCCTTTCCATCCTTTCTATCTGCTTACGGCTGAGAGTCAGGATCACCATTGCATACTCAAAAACAGACATGACCAGCCCTTTGTACAGAAGGCATAGATGGCGCTGCTCACAGTTTGCTGCCGCCATCACCGGCATCGCAGCCAAACCTCGCTTGGCCTTTGTTATCACCTGGTCTATGTGCTCGTTATAAGCAAGGCTTCGATCAAAACGTATCCCCAGGTAGTTCATTGCTTGCGTTCTTTCCACAGTCTCTGAATACAGCTTTACAGTTGGTGTTGGAGTGTTGACAATATGATTATTCAAAGAGAACCATGTCACTGTTGCCTTTGTTGGGTTGACCATTGCCCCAGCTTCAACACACCAAGTACTTATGCGATTGAGTTCGGTTTGTAGTTCCGCAGCAGCCTGATCTCTATCCTTACCCTGACAATACATTAAAACATCATCGGCATATGACAATGTCCTCCCTGGTCCCGTGATCTGCTCGCTGGTGATTCCCAAAGCGTAGGCGTTGAACAGCACTGGAGATAATGGTGATCCCTGTGGTAGGCTAGGATATATTTTTGTTGGTTCTGAAGTCCAACTGCGGCATCTAAAAACTACTTTCCGTTGGAAGAGGGCTGCAGCGATCCAACTCAGGAGGAAAGGACTTTTCTTGAGTTCAAGAAGCTGAAGCATTAAAAGATCCAATGGTACTCTGTTGTACGCGTCCTCAAAATCAATCGCTGCAGCAAAGGTTTCAATGCCCGAGTGGAAACCTTCATAGACGTCATGGGCAAAACCTGCAGCATTGGTCCAGGTTTCTCTTTTTGGACAGTACCTCCCTGGGTAGGTGGGAAAATACCTTGCCTCTCTAGCTGGCTTTATATTTTTCTGGCAATTAACTTCTCCAGCAGCTTGCCTATTGTATTCTGCATGGTTATTACTCGATATCCCTGAATTTTTGTGTGGTCTTTGCCAGGCTTCGGCGAGGGAACCAGAAAGCTGTGTAACCACTCCTCTTTTATGCTAGCACCCCCTATATGATTTTCATCTCGCTAAATGCTACTTTCTCCGTTGCGATTCTTGTTGTAATCTCTTCAAGGCATCTCCCATCAGATGTTATGACTGTTCCGAGATAATTGTACCGATTCACTTGTTGAAGAATTTTCCCATTTACTTGTATATTACATTGTGGTACTTCGTTCTTCCTAGTGACCATAACCTGTGTCTTTTTACAACTTAATTCTAACCCCAGTTGTTCACTGTGTTTAACAACCGCATCTACTAATTGTTGTAGATCCTGCGCATTGTCTGCAATCAATACTGTATCATCTGCATATCTAATGTTATTGATGTTTCGTCCTCCAATGCTAATTCCATTTATATCTTCTACATTTCTGAAAATATTTTCACTGTATAGAGAAAAATGATCTGGAGACATTACACATCCCTGCCTAGCACCTCTCTTAATAGGCTGATATTGTCCCACTTCATTATCAATCCTTATGGCAGCTTGTTGTTTCCAATATATGTTTTTTATGTCTAACGTCTTTCCCATCAATTTGTAGATCTGCAAGCATATCCACTACGTTGAAATGTCTAACTCTATCAAAAGCCTTTGTGTAGTCAATAAAGCAAAAATGTATATCTTTGTTTACTTCTATAGCACGTTCAATAACTGTTCGCAGCATATACACAGCATTTACTGCACCCTTTTCTGCACCCTTTCCTTCTATAAACCCACGTTGTTCTTCCCCTATTTCAGGTATTATTTTCTTCCTCACACTTTGCATGATAATTCGTAGCAAAATCTTTGTGATGGTTTCATTATACTAATTGTTCTATGTTGATCACATTCCAAGGCTCCTGATTTCTTTGGGATTGCAATAAATACAGAGTTACATAATTCAGAAGGTATATCTCCAGTATCATATAATGTGTTCAGCAGTCTGGTGACTTGCTCTAGTCAAAATTCTTCTAAAGCTTTAATTAGTTCTATTGTGATGTTATCTGCACCGGGGGCCTTGCCAGCTTTCATATGCTTAAGAACATCTCGAACCTCCATCTTCAAAATTGGCGGTCCTTCATTATTAAATCTAATATCATACTGTTCCTCTCTGTTATCATCATAAAGGTTTTTCACATAATATGTCCATACATTTAGAATCTGATCTGTTTCTATTATGATTTTGTCATCTTTAGTTTTTAGACAACCCGTTGATGTACTTGTTCTTTTATTAGTAAGTTGCTGAATTCTTTTGTGCACTAATTTGGTATTTTGACTGCTGTGATGTTTTTCAATTTCTAAGCACTTTTCCTCCAGCCATGCTTCTTTTGCCTCCTTACATAATATTCTGACTTGTCTGTGAATTTCTTCATATTTGTCAGAATTAATTTTGTTGAGTCTTCTTGTTTCCATTAGGTGTAAAATTTCTTCAGTCATCAATTTCTTACGACCTACCTTCTTTAATTTTGGAATAGTTGTTTCTGCAGACAAACTTATTGAATTCTTCAACATTTCCCATTGATCATCCACATCCTGAAATAGGATCTCTAGATCAGACAATATATCAAATCTGTTCTGTACTTCTATGTTGAATTTGTTTTGTATTTCCTTGTCATTACTCAATGTACACAAATCATATTTAGTGTTTCCTGTTATATACTTGACTTTCTTCAACTTTATCCTCAAAGTTCCTGTAAGTAATCTGTGGTCACTATAACAATCAGCACTGGGTACAGTTTTTGTTATTGTTAGCGCGTTTCTAAATCTTCTGCAAATCAGAATGTGGTCACTCTGGTTTCTAATCCTGCTATCAGGACTCCTCCATGTCCATAATCTTCTAGGGTGTTGCTTAAACCAGGTGTTTCCTACAATCGTCACAGAACGTTAAATCTTAAACTAGACTAAAGGCATGCAGTTTTGTAGTGACAATAAAAAATATCCGTCTAAGAGAAATATCCTTCTAAGAGAAGGTGACTTGCACACATAGGTTTAGACAAATAGAGAGAGACTTTAGTCGTCAAGGTTAAAAACATATCATTCTTACATGCTGTACATGATGTATTGAACTGATAATATACATAAATCTAATGATACTTTACAAAAATGTTTACATGCATAATAAATATAGACCAAGAATGGTAAATATATTATCGGTTTCAGAACAGCTGCTGTTTTAAACTAGACAAAAGGCATATAATTTTGTAGTGACAATAAAAAATAGCCTTTTAACCGTCAAGTTAAAAACATATCACTCTTAGTTCAGCTACCAAAATATAACAAGGATTCCATTAACTACAAAGATAATGTTGCAACCGTAAAGGCAGCACTATCGTTGCGATACCATCGTTAACGATGATACCATTGTTATCAAAATTCATGTCGTTATCTTTTTTTTCCAGGATTTTACTCGTACCTAAACTACAAGCAAGATGACAGAACGTTGCAACTGTTTTCACTTTCATACGAGTAGTTTAAAAAAAAACATCAGAAAGACACGTAGACTATTACAGTTACCAAAATTCATTAGCAGCTTCAGAGGTTTTTGTTTTAAAAAATGCTGAATTCCGTGGACAACCAAATTGAATAATTTAAGAGTTTTAAAAGAGGATTAAAAGCAAAGAAGACTTATCACCATCATCAGAAAGAGGCTGTCTTAAATTTTGGTCACTATATGAGAAAACACTAACTAGAACAATCAATCAATCAATCATGTGCCATGCCGGAAAGCGTGGGCGGTCATGATTCGCCATTTCACTCGATCACCAGAGTCGTGGATCAGCTCAGTGTTCCTGTCTCGTCCATGCCATGTGGCCAAGCCATCCAGGTATTTTCCTCTCGGTCTTCCTCTTGGTCTGTTCCCCTCGATCTTGCCAGCTGTCACCAAGTTCTCCAGTCCATTTCTTCTCATAACATGTCCAAAAAATTTTGACTGTCTACGTCTAATTTCTCTAATCAATCTACGATTTTCATTTGTCTCTTGTAGTACTTGGTCATTGGTTTTTCTATCTGTCCATGGTATTCTTTGCATTTTCCTCAGAAACCACATTTCTGCAGCCATCAGATGTTTTTCAGCTTGACTGCACATTGTCCAAGTTTCACATCCATACAAAAGAACAGGCTCTATGTATCCCCTCAACACTCTTTTTCTCGTTTCAATTGACATCATTTTATTGGTCAGAATGTTTTTCATCTTGCTAAAGGCTACCTTCGCAATGGCGATTCTTGTTCTAATCTCTTCAAGGCATCTGCCATCAGATATTATGACTGTTCCGAGATAATTGAACCGATTCACTTGCTGAAGAATATTCCCATTTACTTGTATATTACATTGTGGTACTTCGTTCTTCCTAGTGACGACCATAACCTGTGTCTTCCTACAATTTAACTAGAAACATATTGTGACAATTGGAAAGATTTGTGAAAAGAGCGATAAAGACACATGCTGTTGGAAATGCTAAGATATTGATAATCCTGATGGCTTACGCCAGTCGGCAAGACACTTTGTGGTGATTATGACGCTAATTGATTTGGTTTGGGTCTTACTATTTGATGACAGATGTGGTTAGTGTGTGTGTTGTCTCAGCCCTTTTGCACTTAATATCTCTGTTCTGCTGCTTCTTCATAAACGTTCATTGGACATTATGAAAAAATGCAAAGAACTATACTCGAGTTTCGCTCTTTTGGTTGTTTCGGGATTTGAGATTTAAAGATTGAGCACAACCCACAACTGACAACGCTTATCGTACTCCGGTACGAACCTAAGGCCTTGTCCACGTCAATTTGGAAGCACTATATGTAAACTCGAATATAGTGCTTCCAAACTGACGCGGACAAGGCCTTAGGTTCGTACCGGAGTACGATCAGCGTTGCCAGTTGTGGGTTGTGCTCAATCTTTAAATCTAAAATCCAGAAACAACCAAATAAATCAAATGCAAAGAAATCAGTAGTAACTTTGAGCTTATTGGCATCTCCATAGAGTTTGTAAAATTTTCTCTGTTCCACATCGTATATATGATAGAAGGAAACTTGATTCCGGTTGATACAGTATTCCAGAATGTTGAACGATTGTAATTTTGTCGATGCTGGGAAAATTCGCAAGATGTATACTGGTCGATGACAGTACATATTATGAGACCGCAATCACACTCAATTTTACATAACGTCAGTGCATCATAAGCCAGAATTCTTTGATGGTCTATTTTCAAATACATATTTGAGCTTAATCAAATCTATCGATGACTAAAGGACCATATATTTCAAGCTAATTATCCTACCTATGAGAATTGTTTTATTTCTACACGTGATCTGTGTGGAACTAGTAGCAGTTTCACCGACTATTTCGTAATTATTACCACTATGGAATATACAGAGATAAATACGTCTTTAAATATATGAGATTTCAAAGAGATTAAACTAGTTGAAATACTCTGATGGACACATTGAACTGTTTAACTCTACAATATTAATGTAATATATTTTTAATGGTTTCGCATGTTTCGCCAGTAATAATCTCATTGATTGTCAATGATAGTTGAAGTAAATTATTCAGGCAAAGTACCATTGGACTTTCTAATTTACTAAAGGTGATTATCTGGAAATATGGTACATGGCCAAAAGATTGGAAGAGAACTATCTTCATTCCAATACCAAAAAAGGGCAACCTGAAATTATGCACAAACTATAGAACTGTTGCCCTGATCAGTCATGCAAGTAAAATTCTACTAAAAGTCATAATGGGAAGACTTCGTAAGAAAATGGAAGAAGAGATTCACGTAATTCAAGCTGGATTTAGACAAGGAAGGGGAACAAGAGATCACATATTCAACATGCGTTTAATAATAGAGAAGTGCAGAGAATTTAATGTAAACCTATTCTCATGTTTTGTGGATTATTCAAAAGCATTTGACTGTGTACAACATCAGAAACTTTGGGAAATCATGAGGAATATGGGCTTTCCATCACATGTAGTACAACTCATAAAAATGCTCTATCTAGACCAACAAGCAGCAGTTAGAATAGATGGCGAGGCATCAGATTGGTTTGACATCAAGCAAGGAGTCCGTCAGGGCTGCGTGCTGTCACCCTATTTGTTTAACCTGTACGCCGAAAATATAATGAGAAATGTAAGAGATGATATAAACAGGGAGCTATATGATGCCCTAAATATTGGCGGTCATGACATACCGGAGATTCGATATGTTGATGATACAGTATTACTATCCACAACATAGAATGGCATAGAAAACCTAATAGCTTCAACCCAATTGAATAGTGAAAATCACAACTTATATCTTAACATAGCAAAAACAAAGATAATGCATACAGATAAAACTACTATGGAGAAAGAAATATACATTAATGGGGGAAAATTGGCGGTAGTGGAACATTTTGAATATCTTGGTTCATTGATTACCAACAACGGTGACACAATGAAAGAAATTAAACGGCGAATATCAATTGCTCTTCAAAGACTAAAACAGCTGAATAAATTATGGAGTGGGACAGATAGAACTACAAAGATTAGATTTTTAAGAGCATGCATCTTTCCCATTGCAACATACGCCTGTGAGACAAGGACACTTACTAAACAAGCTGAAAAGCGCATTAACGCCTTTGAATATAAATGTTATAGACGAGTTCTAAGAATATCTTGGGTAAATAAAAGAACAAATGCATCCATACTTCAAGAGTTGAATATTGAAGAAGGTTGGCTATTAAAGACGATAAAACAAAGAAAATTGAACTATTTTGGTCACTTGAAACGTCACGAAAGTTTGGAGAGAACAATAATGGAGGGGTATATGCCTGGGAAGAGAGGAAGAGGAAGGCCAAAGAGAAGATGGGTGCAAGATGTGGCGGATGATCTCCAGATGGGTGTATCAGACGCGGGACATCTTGCTTATGATCGAGAGGTTTTCCGGAAGGTTGTTATGGGTGCGAGGTTCTGCAAAGGACATGCTACTGAATGAATGAATGATTATCTGGATATCTTTACATAAGTCATGTTCTCTCAAGTGAGGTTTTAGAATAGAGGTGGGGAGGGGGGGGGGGGGTTAGTTTTCAAGTACCTCCCTCTCATGTTAAAATAGAAAAAGATTTTATATGGATTTCTAAATACTGTTAAACAATGTGAGATAACGACGTAGACTTATGATACGACGACTGCATCAAAGCAAGAGACACGGTTAGTTAGTGAGTTAAGTTAGTTGCTGTAACAATGGATACAATCACACCCAGTTTTCAACCTCATGACGTAACGGGAATTCATATGCACTCTGTCGAACCGCGAACACACTAGGACACGCTTGAAGAGGTTAATTATATAAGTGTAACAGGCTATGTGGAACAATTCAGCGGACTCACATGATCATAAGACGCTACATGTGGCCGTCACGAAGTGGGACCCCCACATTCTTCAACATGGCTTACTGAACAGCAGTCGAATTTCGTGAGTGGTGTGAAATAACTGTGTTTTTTTCTCACTAGAAAAGTGAGGATAGTGGTGCTCCATGGCAGTATCAACATAGTATTGTCAATGCGACCAGTCTGTGAAGGAGATGTGGAAACTCAGACCAGCCGCCTGAGTTGATGGGCAAGTTGTCATCATGTCATGTGGGCAGGAAGCTTATCATGAGATTCCCTCCGGTATGGTAAAGGTAATTGATAACAGCCCCATTCCCTATCCTCCAGCAAGACCATGAAGCTACTAAACAGACCCCAGGCACTCCAGAACCTCAAAATCACTTATTATTATCTACTCTGAGAAAGGAAGCCTTCAACCACCTATAGTCTTCAGATATATATATTGAACCTGAATATGGACTAGATTCAGTCATTTATTAGAAGTGGGAACATTTAGTTGTGGGAGAACTGAACCATTTTAACCCATGTCATTCAGCACCCAGATGGAGGGAGAGCACTGAGTTTGCCTAAACCAGGGGTGGCCAACTTTTTCAGCAGGCGGGCCAAATTTCAGAAATAATATTTCCTGCCGGGCCACGCACCTAATTTTTTTTTTTTTTTTTTGGTTAATTAAAGTAAACAAGCAAGCGTGCTACAGCTTCGACCACATTGTCGTTTCCCACTCCGCGGGCCACAACATGACTCCCGGCGGGCCACATGCGGCCCGTGGGCCTTGTGTTGGCCACCCCTGGCCTAAACCATGAATCATAATTATAGATATACTAGCTGACACGGCCCGGCTTCGCCCAGCTCCTAGCGGGGATCTATCTATCTATCTTTCTATCTATCTATCTATCTATCTATCTATCTATCTATCTATCTATCTATCTATCTATCTATCTATCTATCTATCTATCTATCTATCTATCTTTCTATCTATCTATCTATCTATCTGTCTGTCTATCTATCTATCTATCTATCTATCTATCTATCTATCTATCTATCTATCTGTCTATCTAATCTATCTATCTATCTATCTATCTATCTATCTATCTATCTATCTATCTATCTATCTATCTATCTGTCTGTCTGTCTGTCTGTCTGTCTATCTGTCTATCTACCCACCCACCCACCTACCCACCCATCTGTCTGTCTGTCTGTCTGTTTATCTACCCACCCACCCACCTACCCACCCATCTGTCTGTCTGTCTGTCTGTCTGTCTGTCTGTCTGTCTGTCTGTCTGTCTAAATAAAGTTGTTATCAGTTTATTTATAACGCATACGAATGTAGATAACTTCTGTAAACATTTTATAAACCTTTAAGAAAAATACAACAATTATTTAAATCTGTATATTTGTGTTTGAGGTGTAAATCCACCAATCGCTTTTCGTTTGGGTGACATAACTCATTTAGTTTTGGACCCTGATCTAAAATGTAAAAAAGAAAAAAAGAAAAAAAAGAAAATTAAAAATATAGATAGAATAGAAGAATAGATAATTAGATTGATAGTAGAAGATATGATTGGAAGAGAACTATCTTCATTCCAATAACTAAAAAGGGCAACGTGAAAGTACTTAAAGTAAACTTACCAAGATATCACGAACAGCCAATAAATGGTGGGTTGACTGACTTTCTCTCACAAAAAAATTACATTACGTAGAAGAATTCGAAAAGAAATAAAAGAAGAATAAAACATATAATGTGATGTCGAAGAGAAATAAAACAAAAGAGTTATAACATTTTCACGTATCTAACATAGATCCATTATTTTTATAGTTGTTATCAGTTTATTTATAACGCATACGACTGTGATACCTTCTGTAAACATTTTATAAACCTTTAAGAAAAATACAACAATTATTTAAATTACATAATATAGCAATGCTACTAAAAGTAATGTCCCTTGATATAACTTTTGTTGTTAAGTCCGCTTAATTATACGTCTTTCCTTCTAAAACTGTTTTATTACGTACAAAACTGTTTTTAAGCTAAATAACTATGTCAGTTGGCTCCGCGGGAATGAGAAGAACATCTGTACAAAATTTCATCTCAATCGGATGGACCGTTCAGGAACGCATAAAGGACACACACACACACACACACACACACACACACACACACATACACACACACATACACACACTGACTGTTATATAGATATATATTCAATGCTCTGAATAATGTATACATTGCATAATTGAATATTTGTATTATGAATTTCATTGGTGAGACATCTCATCATCATTTCTCCACCTTCTGAATGTATTAGTTGATTAAACTTTGAAGTTTGATTTATTTCTTTGCATTCACTCATTCATTCAGTTTAATCTGTGTTTAGTTATGGGAATAAAATGAGGCAGGGAAACCTCACTCAGGCAACTTAACCAGCTTGTCGTGTGGAAACAACCCTGGTTCCCATTGCTTGTCTGGTAGAGCCCATTTATTTATTCTTATTATTGTGGTACTGGACCTTATTAGGCTGTTAGGTACAATTGGGGGTTCTTGGGCCAGTACGGTTCTCTTGTGACAGGCAGAATCTTAGTATGGTTCCTTTATTTATCCGGGAGTCCCCTAGACCTCCAGAGTCCTTTCCAGTCACAACACCTTCCAGTGACATTTCCACACTATTTGAGATCAATCCTCATACTCTAGCATTATTTGATAGGAGGGAAACACCTCGGGTATTTTGCATCTCACCATCAACACCTCACAGTTGCATATAATTTACAGGACGTTGCAGCCAACACCAGAATGTTTTGCAGTTGTGATCTTTTGGCAAGTTTGCGTTCAGTAGTTTGCCATTTATTTATGAACGACTGGCACCCATACCATATCGTAAAAAACGAACACAACGCAGTCTGCTGCCAAATCACGCGGAGCTGTGTTTCGAACGCTGGTATACGAGATCACGAACCGCATCCGTAAAGCCTTCGCCACGTAGCGGGATAGTTAGTGAGTAGCGTTTCGCTAAAGGCCTAAAGAGGAGGCCGTATGTGTTACGTGCCAGCAGAAGTGGAGATGCATTTAAATTGTGAAGAACCATTTAAAGAAGAAGTTAGAAAAGCTATCAAATTACTGAAAGATGGGAAGATATCTAGTGTCTAGATGGTATTCCAGCATTAATTCATTTAGTAGCATGTCCCTTGCAGAACTTCGCTCCCATAACAACCGACCGGAAACTTTCTCGGTCATAAGCAAGATATCCCGCGTCCAATACACCCATATGGAGATCATCTGCCACATCTTGCACCCGTCTTCTCTTTGGCCTTCCTCTTCTTCTCTTCCCGGGCATATACCCCTCCATGATTGTTCTCTCCAAACTTTCATGACGTTTCATATGACCAGAATATTTACATTTTCTTTGTTTTATCGTCTTTAGTAACCAAACTTCTTAAATATTCAGTTCTTGACATATGGGTGCATTTGTCCTTTACTGTAGAATACGATTTTCTTAGAACCCGCTTATAACATTTATATTCAAAGGCATTTGTGCGCTGTTCAACCTGTTCAGTAAGTGCCCGGGTCTCACAGGCGTATGTTGCAATGGGAAAGTTGTATGCTCTTAAGAACCTAATTTTTGTAGTTTTATCTGTCCCACTCCGCAATTTATTCAGTTGTTTTAGTTTCTAAAGAGCAATAGATATTCGTCTTTTAATGTACTTCATTGTGTCACCATTGTTGTTAATTAATGACCCAAGATAATTGAAATTGTTTACCACCTCCAGCTTTTTCTTCATTAACATGTATTTCTTTCTCCATATTAGTTTTATATGTATGTTTGTTTTTGCTATGTTAAGATTTACGTTATGAATTTCCCTGTTCTTTTGGGTTGAGGTTAGTAGATTTTCTATACCATTATGTGATGTGGATAGTCATGTTGTTTGTCCATCAAGAATGATGATGACCATTCATTTCATCCAGTGGGGTTGAAAGTATGGAGCCGTGGGTTCTAAGATGGCTGATAAGGCCTATTTTGGCTCGAAATGTTCTTTGACAATGTGGGCAAAGAATGCTTGACGTTTCTAGGGGAGGATTTCCTGCAGTGGTTTTTCTGTCCTGCCTTTTCTTCACAGCTCTTGCAGTCCTGGTTGCCTCACATATGACTGCACCCTTACGTAATGATGCACGCCACGAATTTCGGTCTCTGGCTGCAGCCTCCCAGGTGTCATGATGAATTCCAAAAGCATTCAGTGAGATTTTCAGTGTCTTTAAAGCGTTTCCTCTGGCTACCCTGGGAGCGTTTACCACAACGCAGTTCGCTGTAAAAAAAATTTGTTTAGGGAGCCTGTGATCTGGCATGCGAGTCAAGTGACCAGCCCAGCGAATCTGATTCTTCATCAGTATAGTGTGGATACTGGGCATGGACGCGCTTTCTAGGACTTCAGTGAATGGAATCTTGTCTTGCCATTTAATCTTCAGTAGCTTCCTTAGGCAGACTGTGGAAGTGGTTTAATTTCCTAGCGTGTCGCTGATAAACAGTCCAGGTTTCACAAGCATACAGCAGTGTGGATAATACAACTGCTTTGTAGACTTTTAGCTTTGTTTGCAGGCTTATTCCAGTTCTGTCCCATACATTCTTGTACAGTCTGCCAAAGGCCGCACTGGCCTTGGAGATTCTTGCATTCACTTCGTCATCAATTGTGGCAGCTTGTGACACAGTGCTGCCAAGATAGGTGAATTTGTCCACAGCACTTAGTCTATGATCATTCACTTTGATATTCGGCACAGTGTGATTATTCCCTGGAGCTGGCTGGTACATAACTACAGTCTTCTCCAAGTTGATATTGAGCCCAAAGTTGGCACAGGCATGTGAGAAAGCTGAAACATTATGTTGCATGTCCGCCTCTGAGTTGGCATATAGAGCTAATCAGCAAACAGCAGCTCTCTGACGGTGTCGCTGTTAATTTTGGTTTTAGCTTTCAACCTTCTGAGATTGAATAACTTTCCATCCATAAGGTAGTTGATGTCTATTCCAATGTCGTCGTTCTCGAAGGCATTCATCAACATGGCTGAAAACATGAGGCTGAACAGTGTTGGTGCCAGGACACATCCTTGCTTCACTCCATTGGTGACAGGAAAGGGTTCAGACAGTTCACCATTTTCCTGTACTCTTGCCTGCATGCCATCATGAAATAGCCGCACTATTTGGACAAACTTTCGTGGACAGCCATATTTTGCCATAATCTTCCACAGTCCTTCTCTGCTGACTGTATCAAAAGCCTTGGTAAGGTCAATGAAAGTGGTGAACATTTCGCAGTTCTGTTCCTGACATTTCTCTTGCAGCTGCCTTGCAGCGAAAATCATGTCAACATTTCCACGTTCTTTTCTGAAGCCACATTGACTCTCAGGAAGAAGACCTTGATCGAGATGGGCTGTGAGGCGAATGAGAAAAATTCTGGCGAGTATCTTCCCTGCACTTGAAAGCAAGGAGATGCCTCGGTGGTTGTCACAGGATTATACTGTATCATCAGCATATCGAATCTCTAGTATTTCATGACCACCGATATTTAGGACATAATATTGCTCTTTGATTATATCATCTCTGACATTTCCCATTATATTTTCGGCGTACAGGTTGAACAAATAAGGGGACAGCACACAGTCATGACCGAATCCTTGCTTGATGTCAAACCAATCTGATATTTCGCCATCTGTTCTAACCGTTACTTATTGGTCTAAATATAGCATTTTATGAGTTGTGCAACCTGTGGTGGAAAGCCAATTTTTCTCATGATTCCCCACGTGTTTAGTGTTGTACACAGTCAAATGCCTTTAAATAATCCACAAAACTGGAGAATACCACGTGGCCCAGCTATCCAGGCAGGTACTTCTCTGCCTTCCCCTTGTTCTTTCCCACCAAATCTTGCCAGTTGTCACCAAGTTCTCCAATGTATTTCTTATCATAACATGTCCAACATTTTGTGAGTGTCTACATCAGTTTACGGTTTTCATTTGTGTCATGTAGGACTTGGTCATTGGTTTTCCTGTCTGCCCATTGTATTCTTTGCATTTTTTTTTCTCAGAAACCACATTTCCACTGCCATCATATATTTTTCAACTTGTCTGCTCATTGTCCACGCTTCAAATCCATACAAAAGTACATGTTTTATGTAGCACGTCAACACTCTTTTTCTCGTTGCAAATGACATCTTTCTATTGGTCAACATGTTTTCCGTATTGCAAAAGGCTACATGCGCCATGATGATACTTGTTCTATTATCTTCAAGGCATCTCACATCAGCTGTTATGACTGTTCCGTGATAATTGTATCGATGCACTTGTTTAAGAATATTCCCATTTACGTGCATATTACATGGTGGTATTTCCTTCTTCCTAGTTGCTACCATAATCTGTGTCTTCTTACAATTTAATTCTAACTCCAGTTGTTCACTGTGTGCAAACAACCGCATCTATTAAATGTTGCAGATCCTTTTTATTGTCTGCAATCAATACTGTATCATCGGCATATCTAATGTTATTGATGGTACGTTCCCCAATGGTGATTCCTCTCATATTTTCTAAATTTCAGAAAATATTGCCAGTGTATACGAAAAAAAAAAAAAAGATCTGGAGACATTACACAGCCCTGCCGCACACCTTTCTTAATAGGCTGATATTGACCTACTTCTTTATCAATCTTTAAGGCAGCTTGTTGTTTCCATTATATATGTTTGTTTTTTTTAAGTCTAAGGTCTTTCCGCGGTCTACAAGGTGTGGACTGCTCCTGGCCCTGCAGCCAGCAGGGTTAGGATCGGCTAGCATCTCCCAGGAGAGATGAAAAGTGAAAATTAGTAGATTGCCGATGTCCCGCGGACTACACAAGTCAACCCCCCTCCTCCACGTGGTGTAGACCGGGAAACCATGACCGCGAGGTCAAGGGCTAACAGGGCTATGACTCGCCATAGGGGATGGACTCCCTATGGTTAGATTTTTGTCCCAAACCTGCGACTGGCCTAGAAAGCCGGCAGGGGATCTCTCATACTTCTAGTAGGAGAACTATCTCTCATACTTCTAGTAGGAAAACTAAGATAAACGGACTAACCCAAATGGATATAGACCCGGCAATGTTAATTTACTACGAGATATATCAGCGATTCAAATAATAGGCACAATGAACGTCTGCAGTTTAAAGAAGAAGAACTTATAGAAACAATGGAAGAGAGGAAAATTGGACTGAACGGAATAGCGCACACCAGAATAAAGGGGGAAGGATGCAAGGAGATCAATCACAGTTACACGTTTGTCTACTCTCGAGTGGAACAGCAAGGAAGGGCAAGACACGGTGTGGGAATAGTCATTGAACCACAGCTAGCAAGAGGAATACTAGAAATAAAATATATAAGAAAGCATCATAACAGTGAGAATAAAAGAACAAACAATTACAACATGTGTACAAATATACGCACGATGTAATAAAAACAAAAATGAGCAAGAATGCGAAGAATTCTAGGAAGACATCCGTGACCTGCTAAATAAAATAGATAAGCAGGACAACATCATAGTTATGGGAGACTTCAATGCAAGAATAGGACATAACAGAGAGTGCATAGAAAAACATCTTGGAGTATTTGGAGACCAACATAATGAAAGAAATGATAACGGAAGCAGACTGATAGAGCTATGCAGCCAACACGACCTCTATATAACAAATATATTCTATAAACACAAAGATTAACAAATATACACCTGGAATAAATGGAACGATCTAGATACTAAAATTTAAATTGATGTTATGTTAACAAGAAATAATAGAAAGATAAATATATTAGATGCAAGGGCAGTGCCAAACTTGAGTATAAACACAGACCACAAAGCAGTCGTTGCCACAATAAGAACCATCAGTAGAAGAAAGCAAAGACCAGGAAAATACATGCCATGTGAATCAGTGAACTTAAAAAGCCTCAAAGAAGAGGCAGTGGGGAAAAATTATGAGAAGGAACTAACTGAAATCTTTGTAACATTACCAATAGAAAGAAAAACAGTGGACGAAGAATGGGAGATGTTCAAATCAAGCATTTTAAATACTGCAAAAATAACATGTCGAACCACAAAAAAACGCAAACCACGGATAAAGAAATAACAAGCTGGTGGAATGCAGAAATAAAGAAAGCTGTAAAAGACAAAAAGGAAAAATATAAAAAAATAGTTGAAGAGCAAACAGGAATGTGATTACATAGAATATTGAATAGCGAGAAGACATGAGAATAGAATAGTAAGGAGAGAAAAAGCAAAGAGACTGGGTGGAGTATGGAGAAACCCTCAATAAAATCTACAAGGAAGCAACTAGAAACTTCTACAAAAAGATAAGTGCAATGAGAACCATAGGAGAACACTTTGACCCAACTGAAATAATTAACAGCGAAAAAGGAGAACCAATAAGTGAAGAAAAACAAATCCTAGTAAGATGGAAACAGTACTTCGAACAACTTCTCAACATTCCATCAGATGCCACACAAATTCAAGAAACCGACACAGATGTCATCTTAGAAATAGAACCAGGCACATTGAAAGAAGAAATTAGAGAAGCCATAAGATTAGAACCATCATTAGAGAAGGCTCATTCAACGGCCAAGTAAATATCCAAGATCTACAACAGGTAACAGCGAACCGCCAGGCATGGAGAGACAGGACTTCTGCCCTATGCGCCGCCTTAGGCTCAAGAGGAAAGACTAACTAACTAATAAGATTAGCCCCATTGAATAAATCACTGGGACAAGGCGAAATACCAAATGAACTAATTAAAGCAGTAAGATCAGTAGGAACAGCATGGCTATATAGACTGTTTAATTATGTGTAGGTAGAACAACAGACACCACGAGACTGGGAAAGCGCCATAATTATCCAAGTTTGGACAAACAAAGGCAATAAGAGAGACTGCACACAATACAAATGCTTTTCCCTTTTGAGTCACACTGGAAAGTTTATACAACAACAATGAATGTGCGGTAAGAACAAACGGCGGTCACTCAGAAACTCTCGCCATAATATCCGGAGTTCGACAAGGTTGTGTCCTGTTTCCCCTGCTGTTCATAACCGATATAGACAGCATATGTAAAGAAACCAGGTACACAGAGACCCTAACACATGACAAACAGAACACAGAAGAAGAACCAACGGCGAATTACACCATTAAAGAACTGTTTGCGGACGATCAAGCACTAATAGCAAAATCAGAAGCAACATTACAAGACAACATGAAAAATCTAAACGAAATGTGTCAGAAGCAAAACATGAACATTAGCATCAGTAACACTGAGGTAATGACTATAAACAAAGAAGAAAACACAAAAAAATATTCATCCAAAAGAACACTCTCTCAAACAAGTAAACAGCTTCAAGTATTTATGAAGTATAATATAATCAAACTGTAAATCAGAAGACGAGATCGACATTAGATGCAACAAGGCAAACCAACTCATTGGACAAATGGCGCCAATAGTAAAGAACAAGGCGTGGACAATGAGCAGACAAGCTGAAAAACATGGGAAAAGAATGGCTGTGATAATGTGTTTTCTGAGGAAAGTGCAAAGAATACAATGAACAAACAGAAAAACCAATGACCAACTCCTAAAAACAAACAAATGAAAACCGTAAACTGATTAAAGAAATTAGACGTAGACACTCACAAGTTTTTGGCCACGTTATGAGAAGAAATACATTCGAGAACTTGGTGACAACTGACAAGATCGAGAAGAAAAGAGTACGGGAAAGGCAGAGAAGTAAATACCTGGATGGCTTGGTGATATGGTCGAGACAGGAACACTGAGCTTATCTAGGACTCTTGATCGAGTGAGATGGCGAAAAATGACCCCCACACTTATCGGCATGGCACATGATGATGATGCTGACTAAAGAACAAACACGTATCAATAGATATTAAAAAGTACTATACAACACAATCTTCCTACCAACTCTATGCTCTCAGCGCCAAACCTTGACAATAACGGGGAAATAAGAGAAAAAAAATTACAACGGAAATGAGATTCCTGAGAAGAATACTCAATGTATCAAGAAGAGAGAAATGAAGAAATCAGGACTAAAGTGCGGAATTGTAGCAGTGCTAGATGAAATCAGAAAACAGCTAGTTTAATGGTCTGGCCATATAACTAGGCTACCAATTAACAGTATACCACAAAAAAGCAAGGGAAGCATTATTCGCAGCGCGCTTCGAATAATACTGAGCGTTATTCGCAGCGCGCTTGCGAAGGATAGGCCCCATTTTACACAGGGCGCTGCTAATAATATTGAGATTAATAATATAGATATACACTCCGACGACACTGAGGACCCTCCGGGCTCAGAAAATGTTATTGCATCCATCGATCGGTCTAGCAGTCCACCACACACTCAACCGGAAATGATTACGGCAGTAAACGTCAGTGACCAGCCGCGACTGTGAATAACACGTAGCTAGGGGAGGCGTTATTCGCAGCGCGCTTCGAATAATCACTTAGAAAAAGCAATATAGACTAAACGGAACCAGAAGAAGGGGTCGACCTTGTAAACGATGGACAGAGAAAATAACAGAATCCATGGGAATCACGATTTATGAAGCCCATAAACGGGCACTCTCCCATTGTTTATGCTTCACCTCGACATCGCTTGGCACAAAAATATCACGATGAGATGTTACATAGTATATGTCGTGTACCTGAGTTTATATAGGAAGCTGACCTAATTTTGTATATTGTATGTAATGATGTGTTTCAGTTACCTGGCGGTGTGGAAGTCTCTTCTGCCATCGTATTGGAGCTGGAAATGCATGTCTTGTTATCACTGCTGTCAATGTGCATCCCTTGAGGGCACGCACAATAAAATCCTCTTGGTAAATCAACGCAGAAATGGGAGCACACCTGTCCATGCAATATACTACATTGGTTGATTTCCTCATCTGAAACATTATGCTTCCCATCGATAGACATGTTGTGTCCCAGTCTGTCACCGAGACTTTCATTATGTAGAGACTGTGATGCATCATCGTGATTTGCTGCCGGAATCACATTATTATTGGAATACCTGTTATTGCCTAGGTAATGCAAGAAACAACAGTTAGTAACAGTTGACACTGTAAAAACATACATGCTTCTGATTGTGAGATCACTGTAAGCTTCATGCTCAGCACATAGTGAGCAATTGTAATACTGTTGTTGTACGTACGCAGATTTAGTCACGACATTAGTACAATACAGAGTATTAGCAACAAGATGCACAAAGACTGGAGGAGCTGAAATACGGTGCATACCAATCTATCCTGGTGACTGTGGGAAGGCATTAGACTGGACAATATTTTTGTTATAAACGAAGTCGCCATTATATCTTTATGTGAATATCTTTGTGTGAATTCTGCAGTATGTACCTGACGAGATGCAGCGAAATATGCCAGGCAATAAATCTATTGTTGTGCAATCTATTGTTTGTGACTTCGTTGTTTAAATATCTGTATGTGTATTATATTTTTACTCATGCACACACTTGTCTCGTTGGTCGGAGAATCTGGCGGTTCCTCGTTTTCAAAACCAAACTTCGATGACATTCTTAATGTGTTAATATGTAATTAACTGTGATTAAATATTTTATGGGTGTCAGTAATTTTATTATAACTGTAAAATGTGCCTTGAATAGGCCACTTTTACAAATATTGCCACAGTAATAAGCAGCATAGGATGTTTTGCCTTCTCTGATAAGGACGAAAACAGGAGGTTCCATATGCACACTGAACGTTATCGAAAAATGTCAATAAATTTGAACAGCTGCCTACACATAAACGATTACAAACAAACTACAAACATTCGCTAATTAGTGCCTGAACAAAACTGGAATAAAATAGTAAGACAGAATCGCCAATATGGAGCTCAGGGAGAGAAACAAATACCAGTAGATCAAGAGGTTAGGAGTTGATTTGAGCTAAGAACCGACATCACTTCACTCAAGACATTCCCATACGCGCTCCGTCCCCTCGTTCAACAGCCAGTGAAGAGACACACTACCAATCGTTCCCACCGCTAACTAATTGAAAATTCTCCTGGTCTTCACTCTCAGTTTTGATATTCTTCCAGAACTCCAGCTGATCCCCCGCAATCTCATTCTTTCCACATACAGGTTCTTAGTCTGCTCCCCTACCTTCTCCACCTAGTCCCACAGGCGTATGAAAACCTTTCCTTTGTCCATAGGCAATTGACCACAAAGAGGTGCATTCCCTGTCAGCCTGTTCATTCCTCCGCACTCCGCATGGCCAGGGCAAAAATATCCATACAATTCTCACAATATGTGACCCCTGAAGCGAGGTGAGCCATTCCACACGAAACATTCATTTTTCCACCTTACTAACCATACTCTTTGAGTCCGTAATGAATACAATGTGTGTTGCAGTGGTCTCTTCTAACCAATGGAATGCCGCTGTTACTTCCACCTCCATTCTCATGCTTGAGGTCGTAGTCTCATATGCCAGATTTTCCTGTTTCAAAAATCGCACATTAGCCTACGCAATGAAACACCAACCACTACGTCTATTTCTCACCACTTATCAATTGGTGTAAATCACTATGTCACCTTGATGTTTGTTAATCTGGATCAGTTGTTGCAATTCAAACTATGTTCGGCACGCCACCATTCTCTACACTCACTACTCAGTGTTACTATTACATTGTGCTAGCCAGACATGTCTTACGGTACTTTAACATACTCTTTTTAACGATTGATGATCTCTAGATCACACACCTGACGTATTGATATTTCTGTCTGTGCCATGCAGGACCTGCCTCGTCTTAATCTGTGACCATTTCCATGGCGTCATGCAGTGGGAGAACCCTACATGTAGCAGCTATCAAGTACCATTTAGCTAGAAGGACTCTATGCTTATCTCGCTATAGTAGAACCAGGGTATGTTTCATGCTTATAATTGGTGTGTCCTTTGCGCACCACAGAATCATCAAAATGGCCGCATTCTGTATGTGCTCCAACCTTTCAAGCTGGCTCTTTGATACTGTCAGCAGCCCTAAACCATACTCAATGACCGAAATTATTAATGGCTGAAAGAGCATGTAAAATATCCTCTGCTCTACCCCGGTTGCTGCCATCGCCCTCAATGCGTTAAATCCCTTACCAGCCTTCACCACCAAAGCCTCTGCATGATCCTTAAAAGACATACACCTGTCAAAGGTGATACCCAAGTACTTCGATTTACTCTCTCTACTAAGAGGACATTCATTCAATATAATAAATGGGACATCTGCCTTCACGATCCGTTTATCCAGGAAGTACCACTCAACCGATGCCTTGTCTGCGTTTATAGCGGCCCCTGCGTCCCTGCACTACTCCGCCACCCTGTTTACTGCCATCTACTGTAAGCCTTCAGCCAAACCTTCTCTGTTTCTTCCCTATCTGTTCACCAGCACGTGATCTGCAAATGTCAAGATTCTACCAATACCTTGTGTCTGAATAGCGGCGACTTTGCTGGTGTAGACATTAAAGAGCATCGGGGACAGGGCATATCCCTTTGGCAGCCCAGGTGTAATAGTACATAGGTCAGAAGTCCAGGAACCCATGCGCAGTGCAGTTTTACGCTCATGAAGAGCTGCAGCAACCCATGTAACCAGCCAAGGGCAGACCTCCATGTCCAACAGCGTGTATATCAACCAGTCATACCCGACCCTTTCATACGCATCCCCCAGGCCAAGAGCTACCGACACTTGTTTATCCTGGAAGCCCTCATAGACATCAAATGCAAAAGTTGGCGCATTGGCCCATGTGTCCTTCCTAGGCCGGTAACTTCCAAGTCCTTTTGGAAGCAGATTATGACACCAAATGTCGCTGGAGCCCGCATGCTACTATCTTTTCGAGGACTTTACCAAAGGTGTTTTGCAGAGTTATAATTCTGTAACCTGGCTTTGGGAGTGAAGAAAAGACGTTAGCGCTGGATAGAATAGCCTAGTATCGTATGCTGAGAAAGTCTGAGGACTTCGTCTGGAATCCTCAGTGCTTAAGAAGTAGAGGAAGACATAAAACACACGGTGAAGAGAAATATAGACAGAAATGAAACATATGGAGAAGATATGGATGTAGCTGCATACAGTAGGATAGGATGGTTTGCCGTAAGTTAGTTGAGGGTCTGTGCCCTGATGAGAGATAGAGGACGAGAGAAATATCGGCACTCAATGAGGGATGTGGTCAATATCATGCCGGCAGAGAGAAATATCGGCACTCAATGGGGGATGTGGTCAATATCATGCCTGCAGAGAGAAATATCGGCACTCAATGAGGGATGTGGTCAATATCATGTCGTCAGAGAGAAATATCGGCACTCAATGGGGGATGTGGTCAATATCATGCCGGTAGAGAGAAATATCGGCACTCAATGGGGGATGTGGTCAATATCATGCCGGTAGAGAGAAATATCGGCACTCAATGGGGGATGTGGTCAATATCATGCCGGCAGAGAGAAATATCGGCACTCAATGGGGGATGTGGTCAATATCATGCCGGCAGAGAGAAATATCGGCACTCAATGGGGGATGTGGTCAATATCATGCCGGTAGAGAGAAATATCGGCACTCAATGGGGGATGTGGTCAATATCATGCCTGCAGAGAGAAATATCGGCACTCAATGGGGCATGTGGTCAATATCATGCCGACAGAGAGAAATATCGGCACTCAATGAGGGATGTGATCAATATCATGCCGACAGAGAGAAATATCGGCACTCAATGGGGCATGTGGTCAATATCATGCCGACAGAGAGAAATATCGGCACTCAATGAGGGATGTGGTCAATATCATGTCGTCAGAGAGAAATATTGGCACTCAATGGGGGGGGGGGGGGAATGTGGTCAATATCATGCCGACAGAGAGAAATATCGGCACTCAATGGGGGATGTGGTCAATATCATGCCGGTAGAGAGAAATATCGGCACTCAATGGGGGATGTGGTCAATATCATGCCGGCAGAGAGAAATATCGGCACTCAATGGGGGATGTGGTCAATATCATGCCGGCAGAGAGAAATATCGGCACTCAATGGGGGATGTGGTCAATATCATGCCGGTAGAGAGAAATATCGGCACTCAATGGGGGATGTGGTCAATATCATGCCTGCAGAGAGAAATATCGGCACTCAATGGGGCATGTGGTCAATATCATGCCGACAGAGAGAAATATCGGCACTCAATGAGGGATGTGATCAATATCATGCCGACAGAGAGAAATATCGGCACTCAATGGGGCATGTGGTCAATATCATGCCGACAGAGAGAAATATCGGCACTCAATGGGGGATGTGGTCAATATCATGCCGGCAGAGAGAAATATCGGCACTCAATGGGGGATGTGGTCAATATCATGCCGACATAGAGAAATATCGGCACTCAATGGGGGATGTGGTCAATATCATGCCGACAGAGAGAAATATCGGCACTCAATGGGGGATGTGGTCAATATCATGCCGACAGAGAGAAATATCGGCACTCAATGAGGGATGTGGTCAATATCATGCCGACAGAGAGAAATATCGGCACTCAATGGGGGATGTGGTCAATATCATGCCGGCAGACAGAAATATCGGCACTCAATGGGGGATGTGGTCAATATCATGCCGGCAGAGAGAAATATCGGCACTCAATGGGGGATGTGGTCAATATCATGCCGACAGAGAGAAATATCGGCACTCAATGGGGGATGTGGTCAATATCATGCCGACAGAGAGAAATATCGGCACTCAATGGGGGATGTGGTCAATATCATGCCGGCAGAGAGAAATATCGGCACTCAATGAGGGATGTGATCAATATCATGCCGACAGAGAGAAATATCGGCACTCAATGGGGCATGTGGTCAATATCATGCCGACAGAGAGAAATATCGGCACTCAATGAGGGATGTGGTCAATATCATGTCGTCAGAGAGAAATATTGGCACTCAATGGGGGGGGGGGGGAATGTGGTCAATATCATGCCGACAGAGAGAAATATCGGCACTCAATGGGGGATGTGGTCAATATCATGCCGGTAGAGAGAAATATCGGCACTCAATGGGGGATGTGGTCAATATCATGCCGGCAGAGAGAAATATCGGCACTCAATGGGGGATGTGGTCAATATCATGCCGGCAGAGAGAAATATCGGCACTCAATGGGGCATGTGGTCAATATCATGCCGGTAGAGAGAAATATCGGCACTCAATGGGGGATGTGGTCAATATCATGCCTGCAGAGAGAAATATCGGCACTCAATGGGGCATGTGGTCAATATCATGCCGACAGAGAGAAATATCGGCACTCAATGAGGGATGTGATCAATATCATGCCGACAGAGAGAAATATCGGCACTCAATGGGGCATGTGGTCAATATCATGCCGACAGAGAGAAATATCGGCACTCAATGGGGGATGTGGTCAATATCATGCCGGCAGAGAGAAATATCGGCACTCAATGGGGGATGTGGTCAATATCATGCCGACATAGAGAAATATCGGCACTCAATGGGGGATGTGGTCAATATCATGCCGACAGAGAGAAATATCGGCACTCAATGGGGGATGTGGTCAATATCATGCCGACAGAGAGAAATATCGGCACTCAATGAGGGATGTGGTCAATATCATGCCGACAGAGAGAAATATCGGCACTCAATGGGGGATGTGGTCAATATCATGCCGGCAGACAGAAATATCGGCACTCAATGGGGGATGTGGTCAATATCATGCCGGCAGAGAGAAATATCGGCACTCAATGGGGGATGTGGTCAATATCATGCCGACAGAGAGAAATATCGGCACTCAATGGGGGATGTGGTCAATATCATGCCGACAGAGAGAAATATCGGCACTCAATGGGGGATGTGGTCAATATCATGCCGGCAGAGAGAAATATCGGCACTCAATGAGGGATGTGATCAATATCATGCCGACAGAGAGAAATATCGGCACTCAATGGGGCATGTGGTCAATATCATGCCGACAGAGAGAAATATCGGCACTCAATGAGGGATGTGGTCAATATCATGTCGTCAGAGAGAAATATTGGCACTCAATGGGGGGGGGGGGGAATGTGGTCAATATCATGCCGACAGAGAGAAATATCGGCACTCAATGGGGGATGTGGTCAATATCATGCCGGTAGAGAGAAATATCGGCACTCAATGGGGGATGTGGTCAATATCATGCCGGCAGAGAGAAATATCGGCACTCAATGGGGGATGTGGTCAATATCATGCCGGCAGAGAGAAATATCGGCACTCAATGGGGGATGTGGTCAATATCATGCCGGTAGAGAGAAATATCGGCACTCAATGGGGGATGTGGTCAATATCATGCCTGCAGAGAGAAATATCGGCACTCAATGGGGCATGTGGTCAATATCATGCCGACAGAGAGAAATATCGGCACTCAATGAGGGATGTGATCAATATCATGCCGACAGAGAGAAATATCGGCACTCAATGGGGGATGTGGTCAATATCATGCCGACAGAGAGAAATATCGGCACTCAATGGGGGATGTGGTCAATATCATGCCGGCAGAGAGAAATATCGGCACTCAATGGGGGATGTGGTCAATATCATGTCGTCAGAGAGAAATATCGGCACTCAATGGGGGATGTGGTCAATATCATGCCGGTAGAGAGAAATATCGGCACTCAATGGGGGATGTGGTCAATATCATGCCGGTAGAGAGAAATATCGGCACTCAATGGGGGATGTGGTCAATATCATGCCGGCAGAGAGAAATATCGGCACTCAATGGGGGATGTGGTCAATATCATGCCGGCAGAGAGAAATATCGGCACTCAATGGGGGATGTGGTCAATATCATGCCGGTAGAGAGAAATATCGGCACTCAATGGGGGATGTGGTCAATATCATGCCTGCAGAGAGAAATATCGGCACTCAATGGGGCATGTGGTCAATATCATGCCGACAGAGAGAAATATCGGCACTCAATGAGGGATGTGATCAATATCATGCCGACAGAGAGAAATATCGGCACTCAATGGGGCATGTGGTCAATATCATGCCGACAGAGAGAAATATCGGCACTCAATGAGGGATGTGGTCAATATCATGTCGTCAGAGAGAAATATTGGCACTCAATGGGGGGGGGGGGGGGAATGTGGTCAATATCATGCCGACAGAGAGAAATATCGGCACTCAATGGGGGATGTGGTCAATATCATGCCGGTAGAGAGAAATATCGGCACTCAATGGGGGATGTGGTCAATATCATGCCGGCAGAGAGAAATATCGGCACTCAATGGGGGATGTGGTCAATATCATGCCGGCAGAGAGAAATATCGGCACTCAATGGGTGATGTGGTCAATATCATGCCGGTAGAGAGAAATATCGGCACTCAATGGGGGATGTGGTCAATATCATGCCTGCAGAGAGAAATATCGGCACTCAATGGGGCATGTGGTCAATATCATGCCGACAGAGAGAAATATCGGCACTCAATGAGGGATGTGATCAATATCATGCCGACAGAGAGAAATATCGGCACTCAATGGGGCATGTGGTCAATATCATGCCGACAGAGAGAAATATCGGCACTCAATGGGGGATGTGGTCAATATCATGCCGGCAGAGAGAAATATCGGCACTCAATGGGGGATGTGGTCAATATCATGCCGACATAGAGAAATATCGGCACTCAATGGGGGATGTGGTCAATATCATGCCGACAGAGAGAAATATCGGCACTCAATGGGGGATGTGGTCAATATCATGCCGACAGAGAGAAATATCGGCACTCAATGAGGGATGTGGTCAATATCATGCCGACAGAGAGAAATATCGGCACTCAATGGGGGATGTGGTCAATATCATGCCGGCAGACAGAAATATCGGCACTCAATGGGGGATGTGGTCAATATCATGCCGGCAGAGAGAAATATCGGCACTCAATGGGGGATGTGGTCAATATCATGCCGACAGAGAGAAATATCGGCACTCAATGGGGGATGTGGTCAATATCATGCCGACAGAGAGAAATATCGGCACTCAATGGGGGATGTGGTCAATATCATGCCGGCAGAGAGAAATATCGGCACTCAATGAGGGATGTGATCAATATCATGCCGACAGAGAGAAATATCGGCACTCAATGGGGCATGTGGTCAATATCATGCCGACAGAGAGAAATATCGGCACTCAATGAGGGATGTGGTCAATATCATGTCGTCAGAGAGAAATATTGGCACTCAATGGGGGGGGGGGGGGGGGGGGGGAATGTGGTCAATATCATGCCGACAGAGAGAAATATCGGCACTCAATGGGGGATGTGGTCAATATCATGCCGGTAGAGAGAAATATCGGCACTCAATGGGGGATGTGGTCAATATCATGCCGGCAGAGAGAAATATCGGCACTCAATGGGGGATGTGGTCAATATCATGCCGGCAGAGAGAAATATCGGCACTCAATGGGGCATGTGGTCAATATCATGCCGGTAGAGAGAAATATCGGCACTCAATGGGGGATGTGGTCAATATCATGCCTGCAGAGAGAAATATCGGCACTCAATGGGGCATGTGGTCAATATCATGCCGACAGAGAGAAATATCGGCACTCAATGAGGGATGTGATCAATATCATGCCGACAGAGAGAAATATCGGCACTCAATGGGGCATGTGGTCAATATCATGCCGACAGAGAGAAATATCGGCACTCAATGGGGGATGTGGTCAATATCATGCCGGCAGAGAGAAATATCGGCACTCAATGGGGGATGTGGTCAATATCATGCCGACATAGAGAAATATCGGCACTCAATGGGGGATGTGGTCAATATCATGCCGACAGAGAGAAATATCGGCACTCAATGGGGGATGTGGTCAATATCATGCCGACAGAGAGAAATATCGGCACTCAATGAGGGATGTGGTCAATATCATGCCGACAGAGAGAAATATCGGCACTCAATGGGGGATGTGGTCAATATCATGCCGGCAGACAGAAATATCGGCACTCAATGGGGGATGTGGTCAATATCATGCCGGCAGAGAGAAATATCGGCACTCAATGGGGGATGTGGTCAATATCATGCCGACAGAGAGAAATATCGGCACTCAATGGGGGATGTGGTCAATATCATGCCGACAGAGAGAAATATCGGCACTCAATGGGGGATGTGGTCAATATCATGCCGGCAGAGAGAAATATCGGCACTCAATGAGGGATGTGATCAATATCATGCCGACAGAGAGAAATATCGGCACTCAATGGGGCATGTGGTCAATATCATGCCGACAGAGAGAAATATCGGCACTCAATGAGGGATGTGGTCAATATCATGTCGTCAGAGAGAAATATTGGCACTCAATGGGGGGGGGGGGGGGGGGGAAATGTGGTCAATATCATGCCGACAGAGAGAAATATCGGCACTCAATGGGGGATGTGGTCAATATCATGCCGGTAGAGAGAAATATCGGCACTCAATGGGGGATGTGGTCAATATCATGCCGGCAGAGAGAAATATCGGCACTCAATGGGGGATGTGGTCAATATCATGCCGGCAGAGAGAAATATCGGCACTCAATGGGGGATGTGGTCAATATCATGCCGGTAGAGAGAAATATCGGCACTCAATGGGGGATGTGGTCAATATCATGCCTGCAGAGAGAAATATCGTCACTCAATGGGGCATGTGGTCAATATCATGCCGACAGAGAGAAATATCGGCACTCAATGAGGGATGTGATCAATATCATGCCGACAGAGAGAAATATCGGCACTCAATGGGGGATGTGGTCAATATCATGCCGACAGAGAGAAATATCGGCACTCAATGGGGGATGTGGTCAATATCATGCCGGCAGAGAGAAATATCGGCACTCAATGGGGGATGTGGTCAATATCATGCCGACAGAGAGAAATATCGGCACTCAATGGGGGATGTGGTCAATATCATGCCGACAGAGAGAAATATCGGCACTCAATGAGGGATGTGATCAATATCATGCCGACAGAGAGAAATATCGGCACTCAATGAGGGATGTGGTCAATATCATGCCGACAGAGAGAAATATCGGCACTCAATGGGGGATGTGGTCAATATCATGCCGGCAGACAGAAATATCGGCACTCAATGGGGGATGTGGTCAATATCATGCCGGCAGAGAGAAATATCGGCACTCAATGGGGGATGTGGTCAATATCATGCCGACAGAGAGAAATATCGGCACTCAATGGGGGATGTGGTCAATATCATGCCGACAGAGAGAAATATCGGCACTCAATGGGGGATGTGGTCAATATCATGCCGGCAGAGAGAAATATCGGCACTCAATGGGGGATGTGGTCAATATCATGCCGACAGAGAGAAATATCGGCACTCAATGGGGGATGTGGTCAATATCATGCCGACAGAGAGAAATATCGGCACTCAATGGGGGATGTGGTCAATATCATGCCGGCAGACTTTAATTCCCAAAACATATCCATTTGATGCTGTGTAGACCTGGAAGCTTGGGTAAATTTAGAAGAAAAAAAACCCAACTCTAGGCGTATTCAAACACATAACCGTCGGGGTGACATGCAAGCTTGCTAGCTATGGCGCTTGAGTGGAGGTAATGTTGTGTTATTCCCTGTACTGTGTAGCAGGTGATGTCTGAAGAATCAGACAATACAGGTAACCACCGTAAAAGGTAGCCACGGTACGTCCCAAAAGGCAGTAGCAGAGTCAACTTAACCCTTCACCTAGGGTTTTCGTGGCGAAGTGGTTAAGCCACTTGCCTCGTGTTTCAAGGGTTGTGGGTTCGATTCCGGACTCCGTCTTTGGGTTTACGAGTGCATTTTTCTCAGAGACTACAGGGATCGTCGCTGGAGCTACGGAGTCGTAGTGTGACATTTTTGGCAGGTCGTCCAGAGTAAATGTGAGGTCATATGGGCTAAAATCAGGTGCCGTGAAATGGATTCTCTCGCCTTTACACTCCATGTAAACCCTTGAATGACTTTCACCTGTTTACTACAGAACTGACTTCTAGTTTAGTTTAGTCGTTGGATCAACATCATGGCACACGGTTTAACCCATAAGTGCTCCGTTTTCCTCCAAACTCAAACCTGAGTCTGGAGAAACTCATTTCACTGCACGAACTCCGTTGCATCGGCGAGGATCCTGAAATACTTTGGGTAGATTTTTAACTCGAAATTTTGCCCGGGCAGCGCCGTTAGGCTACTTTTTTTCGATTTCCAACTGCCAAGGGATTTTTTACGTGCGCAACAATACACACGGGCGTCCGATCTCACTACCCAGAGACCAGGGGAAATTTTATTACTGGAAGTCCAGGTGGATTTTTTAAATAAATCCCGGTCCTCACCTGGGCCTGAACCCTGGACCTCCAGCACTCGAGGCGGTCACCAGGAATGAACTGAATTCTACAGCGTTGCAGCCCATCACTTTATTATTACTGCTCATATTTTGGATTTCTATTGCCGTTAGTAGTTGCTTCCTTAATTTCACTCGCTCATTCTGTTTTCCACACTCCATATATAATGGTATGTTCTTTGATTCACTAATAGTAGCCTATCGACATTGTTGTATCAAATGTTCCTGTTTGACGTGATGTTACCATATCATTATAAACATTTGTAAACTCTTCTAATCGCAGACTATATAGTTGACACATTTATACGTTGAATTTTTTTTTTTTACAAATGGAATACTGTTACAGAAAGTATATACTGTACTGTTGCTCTTCACACTCATCTTGCGTGATTCTAGTTAACAATTCTAAACGATTTTGTCAAAGTACAAAGTTCATTATGTAAGTCGCTACTTTATCTTACTTCGACAACACCACAATACAATAAGTATATTAGTTGGTCACAGGCAGCCATGATTTTGTCGTTTGATGACTGATTGTCATTAGATTAGCACAACCTGGCATACACCATGCGCTATGAGTGTACTTAGTTACTGACGTGTATTTAAGCTGATACAAAACAGCACTATTACTTGCCTGCCAATGAGAAATTGCCTGTTTCATCGCCTCGACAACATTCACTGTACTTGGAGTCGCATGGCTCTCCCAGTCCTGGAGCCTTGCAACTTGTCCCAGACATGCGAGATACAAGCCCCAGCTGACAGCAATGACAGCATTCCTACATTTTGAAATGAATGTATGAAGTAATATGTAATCATGCCTCACAATACCGCAAACAAGTGTACCGTCCATTTTCCTCAAATATATCAAACAACAATACATACAAGACAATACTTTGTCGGTACTTTGTTTTCCACGAAATAATGCAATACTCCACTTAGGAACACTCTGCTCACGTGGCTCCAATCTCAGATTATTCTCACTTTTCAACCCTTGCAAAATCAGTTATAGGACATGATTGTCAATGAATACATGACACTTATGTTCTGTCTATGTTTACATGATTGTTCCTACACTTATGTTCTGTCTATGTTTACATGATTGTTCCTACACTTATGTTCTGTCTATGTTTACATGATTGTTCCTACACTTATCTTCTGTCTATGTTTACATGATTGTTCCTACACTTATGTTCTGTCTATGTTTACATGATTGTTCCTACACTTATGTTCTGTCTATGTTTACATGATTGTTCCTACACTTATCTTCTGTCTATGTTTACATGATTGTTCCTACACTTATGTTCTGTCTATGTTTACATGATTGTTCCTACACTTATGTTCTGTCTATGTTTACATGATTGTTCCTACACTTATCTTCTGTCTATGTTTACATGATTGTTCCTACACTTATGTTCTGTCTATGTTTACATGATTGTTCCTACACTTATGTTCTGTCTATGTTTACATGATTGTTCCTACACTTATCTTCTGTCTATGTTTACATGATTGTTCCTACACTTATGTTCTGTCTATGTTTACATGATTGTTCCTACACTTATGTTCTGTCTATGTTTACATGATTGTTCCTACACTTATCTTCTGTCTATGTTTACATGATTGTTCCTACACTTATGTTCTGTCTATGTTTACATGATTGTTCCTACACTTATGTTCTGTCTATGTTTACATGATTGTTCCTACACTTATCTTCTGTCTATGTTTACATGATTGTTCCTACACTTATGTTCTGTCTATGTTTACATGATTGTCAATGAATACATGACACTTATGTTCTGTCTATGTTTACATGATTGTCAATGAATACATGACACTTATGTTCTGTCTATGTTTACATGATTGTTCCTACACTTATGTTTTGTGTTTGTTTGCATTTTTTGTTCTTATTCTCTTATCCTGTCAATGTTCGCATGACTGTACTTACACTTTTGTTGTGTCTATGTTTGCTTGTTTCACAATCCCGACATACCAGAAATGAAGTCAGCTGTTGGCGACTGCCGAAAGCCGCCTCGCACAAAATGTAATTTAAGAAACTTTTTTTTTAAATTCGCATATCCTTTTTACAGGACATCGCTGTCAACAGCAGCATCTTTCAGCTGTCTGTTGATTTCTTTGCAAGATTACGCTCAGTAGTTTGCCATTGCTTTCTGAGCGGCCGGCTCAGTTATCCCGCAAGTCACCAGCAGGGGTCGAACCGCTCCCAGCTCTCGCCCGCTACGAGACTCTGCGTGATAAACGGGATTACGGAGAAAGTGTTGTAACTCCTCGGCCACTGAGACTGGCAATTTAAGAAACTGAAATATTAAAATTTGGTGAGTGATTAGAATACCAAGATAGGACCAGGAAATATACATACTAAAAAGCTCATAGGGAAACGCAGACTTGAGATAATAAACGAAAATGGATAATTATTCTCCAGGTTTTTTTTTTTTTTAGTAATTAATCAACATGTAATAGGCGGATGTGTTTTCACACTGCATAGAATCGTGGGTATCACTAAACAAAGAGATAGAAAATCAATTTGAGCATATCCGTATTTACAAGTTTTCAGATATGCAGATGTACATGAAGATACGCAATCTGGTGATAAATTAAAATTACGATAAACGTCCAGGGATACAGGAAAATCATTACAATATCATCTCTGCAATCACGAAACTGTGTAATAATTAGGGCTGAGACCGATTAATTTAAATTTAATAGTTAACTTTTGAAAAATTAACGATTAATTAATCGTTGATTTCGATTAAAGCAAAACAATTATAGTCATATAACTTACATTATAGTCGTATTTGTCTAAAATCGAAATAACACCGGATTGTCTTGTTCATATGTCATCTAATAACCAACTATGCAAACAGACGAGTATGTTGACAGTATTTGCTTCAAGTGACGAGCGCGTCTTATTAACAATATAACTAGCAGAGCTGAACAATCGTTCACATGGAACTGAGGTAGCCGGTATGCACAGAATGGTCTTGGCAAGGAATGCCAATTTTGGATATCGATGTTCATTAAGTTTCCACCATTGTAAAGGGTCAACCGATTCAGCAACTTTCTTATCCATTTCAGACTCAATTAGCTTAATACTCTCTTCATTTGGTTCACATAAAGTTTCATTGTCAATGTCAGTATCATTCGTTGCAGCAGTCTCCATCTGCTTATCATGAACATTAACTGCTATTTGTTTTTCAATATGTGACCAAGTTCGTTCTTTTGCATCTTTTGACAAACACTTCAGGTATTTGTAGCGTGGATCAAGTGCTGTTGCAATCTGTAGTATTTAAATACTTGTCATATTAGCTACACGTTCACTGAAGTCATTAATACATGCTGCCTTAAATTTAACTATATAGCCCGGATCATCATCGTGTACAGTCATATGCTTTGTCAATTATGATAGCAGTGGCAATACATAGCTACATGAAACAAAATCTTGACCGCCAAGCAGGACCGTGGTCTGACAGAATAAGTCCAAAACTTTGACATATTTCGAAATCTTCTCCCAATCTGAACCTGACAATTTTGGTTTCACATCCATACAAAAGAACAGGTTCTATGTATCCCCTCAACACTCTTTTTCTCGTTTCAATTGACATCTTTTTATTGGTCAGAATGTTTTTCATCTTGCTAAAGGCTACTTTCGCCATGGCGATTCTTGTTCTAATCTCTTCAAGGCATCTCCCATCAGATGTTATGACTGTTCCAAGATAATTGTACCCATTCACTTGTTGAAGAATATTTCCATTTACTTGTATATTACATTGTGGCACTTCTTCCTTCCTAGTGACGACCATAACCTGAGTCTTTTTACAATTTAATTCTAACCCCAGTTGCTCACTGTGTACAACAACCGCGTCTACTAATTGTCTGCAATTAATACTGTATCATCTGCATATCTAATGTTATTGATGTTTCGTCCTCCAATGCTGATTCCATTTATATCCTCTACATTTCTGAAAATATTTTCACTGTATAGGGAAAAAAGATCTGGAGATATCACACATCCCTGCCTAACACCTCTCTTAATTGGCTGATACTGTCCCACTTCATTATCAATCCTTATTGCAGCTTGTTGTTTCCAATATATGTTTTTTATAAGTCTAATGTCTTTCCCATCAATTTGTAGATCTGCAAGCATATCCACCATGTTGACATGTCTAACTCTATCAAAAGCCTTTGTATAGTCAATAAAGCAAAGATGTATATCCTTGTATACTTCTATAGTACGTTCAATAACTGTTCGCAGCATATAAACAGCATTTACTGTACCCTTTCCTTCTACAAACCCACATTGTTCTACCCCTATTTCAGATTGTATCTTCTTCCTCACTCTTTGCATGATAATTCGTAGCAAAATCTTTGTGATGTGACTCATTATACTAATTGTTCTATGTTGATCACATTCCAAGGCGGATTGCAATAAATACAGAGTTACATAATTCAGAAGGTATATCTCCAGTAACATATAATGTGTTCAGCAGTCTAGTGACTTGATCTAGTCCAAATTCTTCTAAAGCTTTAATTAATTCTATTGTGATGTTATCTGCACCGGGGGCCTTGCCAGCTTTCATATGCTTAGGAACATCTCGAACCTCCATCTTCAAAATTGGCGGTCCTTCATTATTAAATCTAATATCATACTGTTCCTCTCTGTTATCCTCATAAAGGGTTTTCACATAATCTGTCCATACATGTTTAATCTGATCTTTTTCTATTACGATTTTGCCATCTTAAGTTTTTAGACAGTCTGTTAATGTACTTGTTCTTTTATTAGTAAGCTCCTGAATTCTTTTGTGCACTAATTTGGTATTTTGACTGTTGTTTTTTAATTTCTAAGCATCTTTCCTCAAGCCATGCTTCTTTTGCCTCCTTACATAATATTCTGACTTGTCTGAATATATGGGTAGCTCAAGGCCTTGTGTGTCGGTGATCAGAAAAGAAGCTTACATTACTGTGAAATAAGAAGATGATAAAGAAATACTGATGAAATGATCTGAACATCGATGAAAACTGCCTCGGAAACTGACATACTCGTCTCTGTGGTTTAGAAAATACAGTATTGAAAGGTATGGGGCATGGAAGAAGAGAAATAGGTCAAACAGCACAAAAGGGAACTCAAGATGTTAAAGACTCCTCGGGCATGAACTTACATGAGTCAGGCGAATTGGCCAGAGACCGATAATCTTTCTGACGAGCCGTGAAGGCAGCGACACTCCGCAAAGAAATACTACGTGATGATTATGATGGAACTACATGCATCTGCTTACTCTAAACTGCTCGGCACCCGGGTCAGAGTCTCTGATTGCGCAGACTGAGTTGTCTAGAGCTGTTTGCTTGCCATCTTCACATGTCTGTAGCTGTGTTTGTTTGATGCAGCAAATCTGAAAATATAATAAACTTTCTCAGCTGCATTACTTTGACCTATCAATTCAGTGTGGTTCATTTTGGTTAGACTTTGGTGTATAGTCTATGAACTTTTTTTTTTTCCAAATACAGCCAAAGTAACCACTTGTTTCAAAAACAGCACAAGTAACACAAGGCAAATAGGTATTGTATGTATCATTTTTCATTATAATTTTTATATAACAAGGGGACTTAACTCTAGAAAAGTTATTTCAAGGGGCATAACTGTTAATAAGTTTTCTGTATACCTTATAGTCATATTGTTGCATCGTTTTCAAAGGTTTATAAACTCTTTGTCTATAGTTATGTACAGGAATATGAGTTATAATAAATAATGATACAATCTTTAAGGCATTTTCAAAGATTTTATAAAAATAATGCATAATGCATAACATTGTAACTCATCTTTTTATGCTTAAGAAGTTGTCTACAGTCATGTAGGTGATTAAAAACAGTTTTCATTAAAAATAATGGATGATGTGTGGAAGAACATTCTTTTAAGTTACTTTTTTTGTTGTTGTATGAATTTAATGAGACGCTACCCGCCAGGAGCTGGGCGAAGCCACGCCGGGTCAGATAGATAGACAGACCCACCTTTTCGCTGCAGTTATCTACAGACATATGCGTTATAATCCTCCTCCTCCTCTCCCCTCCTCCTCCTCCTCCTACCCTCTTCCTCTTCCCCTCCTCTTCCTCCTCCTCTCCCCTCTTCCTCCTCCTACCCTCTTCCTCTTCCCCTCCCCCTCCACCCTCTCCCTCCTCCATCCTCCTCCTCCCTCTTTCTCCTCCTCCCTCTTTCTCCTCCTCCCTCTTCCTCCTCCTCCCTCCTCATCTAGTTCTAGTTCTTCGGTGGCATCTGTGTCGGTTTCTTGAATTCCTATGACATCTGGTGGGATGCTGAGAAGTGTGTGTGTGTGTGTGTGTGTGTGTGTGTGTGTGTGTGTGTGTGTGTGTGTGTGTGTGTGTGTGTGTGTGTGTGTGTGTGTGTGTGTGTGTGTGTGTGTGTGTGTGTGTGTGTGTGTGTGTGTGTGTGTGTGTGTGTGTGTGTGTGTGTGTGTGTGTGTGTGTGTGTGTGTGTGTGTGTGTGTGTGTGTGTGTGTGTGTGTGTGTGTGTGTGTGTGTGTGTGTGTGTGTGTGTGTGTGTGTGTGTGTGTGTGTGTGTGTGTGTGTGTGTGTGTGTGTGTGTGTGTGTGTGTGTGTGTGTGTGTGTGTGTGTGTGTGTGTGTGTGTGTGTGTGTGTGTGTGTGTGTGTGTGTGTGTGTGTGTGTGTGTGTGTGTGTGTGTGTGTGTGTGTGTGTGTGTGTGTGTGTGTGTGTGTGTGTGTGTGTGTGTGTGTGTGTGTGTGTGTGTGTGTGTGTGTGTGTGTGTGTGTGTGTGTGTGTGTGTGTGTGTGTGTGTGTGTGTGTGTGTGTGTGTGTGTGTGTGTGTGTGTGTGTGTGTGTGTGTGTGTGTGTGTGTGTGTGTGTGTGTGTGTGTGTGTGTGTGTGTGTGTGTGTGTGTGTGTGTGTGTGTGTGTGTGTGTGTGTGTGTGTGTGTGTGTGTGTGTGTGTGTGTGTGTGTGTGTGTGTGTGTGTGTGTGTGTGTGTGTGTGTGTGTGTGTGTGTGTGTGTGTGTGTGTGTGTGTGTGTGTGTGTGTGTGTGTGTGTGTGTGTGTGTGTGTGTGTGTGTGTGTGTGTGTGTGTGTGTGTGTGTGTGTGTGTGTGTGTGTGTGTGTGTGTGTGTGTGTGTGTGTGTGTGTGTGTGTGTGTGTGTGTGTGTGTGTGTGTGTGTGTGTGTGTGTGTGTGTGTGTGTGTGTGTGTGTGTGTGTGTGTGTGTGTGTGTGTGTGTGTGTGTGTGTGTGTGTGTGTGTGTGTGTGTGTGTGTGTGTGTGTGTGTGTGTGTGTGTGTGTGTGTGTGTGTGTGTGTGTGTGTGTGTGTGTGTGTGTGTGTGTGTGTGTGTGTGTGTGTGTGTGTGTGTGTGTGTGTGTGTGTGTGTGTGTGTGTGTGTGTGTGTGTGTGTGTGTGTGTGTGTGTGTGTGTGTGTGTGTGTGTGTGTGTGTGTGTGTGTGTGTGTGTGTGTGTGTGTGTGTGTGTGTGTGTGTGTGTGTGTGTGTGTGTGTGTGTGTGTGTGTGTGTGTGTGTGTGTGTGTGCGCAACAGAGCCAAACTGACACATCAGAGTGGCCTGTTAAAGCAGAAGAACATGGCCACCAACTTTGACAAAAGCTTTGTCAATGGCGATCTGCCAGTCCTTTTCAGTGTTGTTGTCGGCTCATCTGGATTGTGAAGTCGAGAGCCGTGAAAGTTCTGCTCTGTGTAATTAGTTGATTTGTTGGCAGCTTTCAAAACAAAAACTGTAAGTATGAAATGATTAATTTAATAGTTAAGTTTTATCAATTCCACCTCGCGACAAGATACCGGCTCAAAACAATGTTTGTGTAGTGAACACGGGGTGGGTGAATGCAACACTTAGTTGAGACGATAGTGACAAAGAATCTAAATAAATATTAATGAAATTAGCTTTTATACAGATTGATTCAGTGTTCCTGGAGCTTTATGTAAATAAGCGTAGAACAGGTTAATTTTTTTTTTCGCATATCCTTTACAGGACATCGCTGTCAACACCAGCATTTTACCGCTGTTGTTGATTTCTTGGCAAGATTACGCTCAGTAATTGAACAGGTTAATACATAGAGAAATTAGCAATCAAGCGCCATGACATTAAGTGTGGATATAGCAAATTATCAAACGTGTTTTCTGATGATAAAATCAACTATTCAATGTGATAACTGGTTTTGTAGCTTCCGTTACGTAGATATCCCAAGCTAGCTGAAATGTAGTGTGTGAGATATAAAATATTTGTCATACATTACTAAATGTACTAAACACTCATATCAAGCCAGGTCACATGGTGTCATACCAACCATGCTGGCACACGATTGAACGCTTTATAATTGATTGCTGAGAATGAATACCCATAAATAGCAGTGAGTGATGAAAACCATGGTCATGTATGTACTATCTATATTATGTACGCAGCAGGAACGTATTTCACATGATAATTCTGCGGGGAAAATGTGGTGATGTCTATATTTACACGTGGTTAACCTAGGTGGGTTGCAGCAGGAGAGAAAGAACTAAAATTTTATATGGTGATTATTAGTAGATACCGAGATAACTTGGACAGCCTAAACTGAATCATTACAGTCCTCTAAAATACTAAAACCATAATCATGCATAGCCACATAGCAGATTCACTAAGATGGTCACACAGTAAAAGAATTTGTTATTTAGCAATAGTTAAAGTCTGGCATCACATCCAAGAAAGGCTGCAGTGGTGTTTGTACTAGAAAGTGTATCAGATTATTAGTGGAATCACTGTGACTGAGGCTCTATCTATAGTAAAACAAGGCGCTTGCCATATCAATAAAAGTGTGTGGATGAGAGAGAAGATAACTGAATATCTGCTGACCAGTCACAAAGGATAATGCAATAATTGTGGTTGGCCTTAGACAACACTAGGCGTCAGTAGTTTGTAATAATATCATGTATGGTAAAATGTATTGTGGTATACTGGGGGTATTGATGTGCAGCAACCTTATTCAGCCATGGACATTTCAGGAGTAGATATTTAGTCCCAGGTCACATGGACATTCACATAAGTTGAGGTCTTTAGAAAATGAAGATGGTGATGTAAATTCATTCTACTGATCTACAAGACAGGTATATGTGTGCGTGTTGCATTTGATAGTTAATTGTGTTTATACTTTGGCAAGTCCGATCTAATCTTTCACCACTGGTGTGTGTAGGATCTGTATGTGATAGTTCCACTGAATTAGGGAAATTTTGTGAGTCAATACTGTGCTACTTGGAAATTCAGAGCAGGCTGAGAATAATGCAGTAGAATATCTTCAGTTCAAACAACACCAAGTATTATTTTGTGATAGCAATGTACAACTAGAGAGGGTTGTAAAGTGATTGTTGAATTTAACAATTGAAGATTTAATCAATATGAAGGGTGAACATGGGGCAATATAAATTTATTATTATGTATGCATTATGATTCATGCATGTTTTGATTCTGTAACATACATAATCCGAAATTGATTTTATGCTGCAGGAATGGCTAGTGACTCTAATGTCAGAGCTCTTTTAGATTTGTGTGTTGCAACTATTTATGTTGGTGTTGTAAAGTCTTCCTTGTAAGGTGACTTATTCTGTGGTGCTACAGTTGTCGGTGTCTGTCTCCCATGTTAAGGTTTTCTATTTTTGTCAGTGTCAACGTTCTTCCTGTGTAAATGTCACATCTTTTGTTTTTTCTGGCTTTTGTTTAAGTGTTACAATTTACCCAATTGAGGTTTGAAGCATTCAGATGTGGAACTAGGTGTACCATTATAGACTTGGCCTAGATGGCGGAGGTCTGGTTATTTACTAGGCACCGCCGATTGTTAATGTTTGAGTTTAGACTGCAGTAATCTTTACTGTCGGCTTTTATGCTTCAGTATTTGTATGAATATTATGTGTTGCTGGACTTATAGAATTTAGTGAAAAAAGAGTTGTGTGTGTGTGCGCGCGCGTGCGTGCATGTGTGTGTGTGTGTGTGTGTGTGTGTGTGTGTGTGTGTGTGTGTGTGTTTGTGTGTTCCTGACTTGTTAGTTTAGTCAGGGTAAGTTTAGTTTTTGCATTCACTTATTACTAATGCAGTCTGCTGGTAGTATAATCAAATGTCTCGGCTTGAAGATAAATAATAGTTCGTGCCCCTGTCTCTGAAACCCTGGAAATCTTCTTCCAGTTTACTTTCTCATTTCTTGTAAGTTGGGGGAGGTGAGATTTTTTCTCTCTCTTTTACTCTTCTTCTTCGGCCCGAACGCAGTCAGAATTGCGCTCCATCATATCACAGTAAAGAGTATATGATAATAGTTAATACTCAGTTATGATACTCTCTCTGTCTGTCTGTCTGTCTGTCTGTCTCTCTCTCTCTCTCTCTCTCTCTCTCTCTCTCTCTCTCTCTCTCTATATATATATATATATATATATATATATATATATATATATATATATATATATATATATATATATATATATATATATATATATATATATATATATCCACTTCACTAAAGTGTATATCGCCTTAGCAAAGATCCTTTATAATTCGACAATGTCGTTATTTCTACATCAGCGTCTTTTTTTCTGCAGTGCAATCATGATTGTGTCTGTCATATAAGTGAAGTATTACTCATCTGTGAGAGCGTGATTGTATCTACCATTTATGTGAATTTTTGCTTATCTGTGAGAGCGTGACTATAGCTACCATACATATGAAGTTTTTCTCATCTGTAAGAGCGTAATTGTATCTACCATGTATGTGTAGTATTGCTCATCTGTGAGTGCGCGGTTGTATCTACCATATATGCGAAGTATTGCTCATCATTGAGAGTGCGACTATACCTTCTGTATCTGCCTTATGTGTGAAGAATTTCTGATTCATGAGACCGTGGTAGTGAGTTAAATATTGGTTACGATGACATAGTCATATTTAAGAACCTTGACCAAACAACAAGGAGATCCCTGACACAAGGGAATATGTTTTTATAGATGTCTGCTGTATTAGTTTAGTTTAGTTTAGTTTAGTTTAGTTTAGTTTAGTTTTGTTTAGTTTAGTTTAGTTTAGTCGATGGATCAACATCACGGCACACGGGTGTAACCCAGAGGTGCTCCGTTCTCCTCGTAACTCAAACCTGATCTGTCTGATGTATTGATTCGCACTAGTTATTCGTTAGTTAGTCAACATATCATCCTCATTGCACATCGAACCATTCAGTTCATAAGTGCTCGGATCCCCTTCTCAGCAAATCCCGCAGCGTGTAGCGGCTAACGACACCAGTTCTGTATTGGTTTATCAATCTTCTTTGGCTTCCTGAGTGGGGTTCTAGTTTGGCATCACTTCTTTTAATTAGCTGTTCTCGCAGTCTGACCATGGTTGTAGATTCACAGTCATCACTTGGTTCTCGCAAGAGTCTTACTTCTCGTAGAGCCTTCAGAATGTCAGCCTGGTCCATGGCGATTCCGCCCTTCACAGTAGCCTTACCTGCGAGCTTGTCAGCCCGCTATTTCCTTGTACTCCCGCATGCCCTGGCATTAAGATGAAATTGATCTTTTCCAGCCGAGACCGCTCCAGAGACAGCAACCACTCTCTTCGGATCCACCCCTTCTCTCTCCTCTTGAGCATGCTCACTGGGTCGCTAAGGAAACATGCCCTAGTGAATATCTGTGTCTCGAGCCATGTTATAGTCAGGCTACATGTGGTCACAACAAAAGCAACGGCGTCCTCCTTCACAGTTCTCCCTCCGGCCTGAGCCGTAAAGGCCCATGAGCTTCTCACATGCCGGGCGACCGAAACATCTGTGTAAATGACAGCATCACCGTCTAACGAATTCTCGAAAATCAACGCTTGTACTTCCGCCTACACAGCAGCCGGATTCTCTTGTCTGCATTTTCTGTCTAGTTGGGTGCAAACTGAAAAGAACGCAGAGACATCTGTTGGCACTTGTAACCACTCCTCGTCAGGTTCTAAGTCATCAAGTGAACACACCTGTTGAAAAATGTCTTCGGCCTGACCCATCCACGAACTTCCTCTTTTTAACCTGCTGCCCTTCACCTTCATAATTTCACTATGTAGTGGATGTTGTGTGTTTGCGTTAACTCTAAGGTAGGCACGTGCTCTGCAAATTTGTATTCTGTCTTCAATGGTTGGAAAATCAAGAAGATAGCGCATCGCCTGGCATGCTGTGTTTCTTGTACATCCAAGAATAATGATCATAGCTTCGTTCTGTATCCTTTCCATCCTTTCTATCTGCTTACGGCTGAGAGTCATCGCCATCGTATACTCAAAAACAGACTTGACCAGTCCCTAGTATAGAAGACATTGATGTCGCTGCTCACAATTAGCTACCACCATCACCCGCATCGCAGCCAATCCCTGCTTGGCCTTTATTGTCATCTGGTCTTTGCGATCATTATATGCAAGACTTCGATCAAAACGTACCCCCCGGTAATTCATTGCCTGAGTTCTTTCCACAGTCTCTGAACACAGATTTACAGTTGCTTTTGGAGGGTTGACAATATGATTATTCAAGGAGAACCATGCCTTTGTTGCCTTTGTTGGGTTGACCATTGCCCCAGCTTCATCACGCCAAGTACTTATGCGATTGAGTTCAGTTTGTAGTTCCACAGCAACCTGACCTCAGTCCTTACCCTGGCGATACACTAAAACATCGTCAGCATATAACAATGTCCTCCCCTGTCCAGTGCTCTGCTCGCTGGTGATTCTCACCGTGTAGGCGTTGAACAGTACCGGAGATAATGTTGATTCCTGTGGTAAGCCAGGATATATTGTTGTTGGTTCCGAAGCCCAACTGCCACATCTAAAAACTACTTTCCGTTGGAAGAGGGCTCCAGCGATCCAACTAAGGAGGAAAGGACTTATCTTAAGTTTAAGAAGCTGAAGCATTTAGAAAATCCATTGGTACTCTGTTGTACGCGTCCTCAAGATTAATCGCTGCAGCAAAGGTTTCAATGCCTGAGTGGAAACCTTCATAGACATCATGGAAATAAACTGCTGCATTGGTCAATTGATCCTTTTTGGACGGTATCCTCCCAGGGTAGGTGGGAAAACACCTTACTTCTCCAGCTGGCTTGATATTTTTCTGGCAATTAACTTCTCCAGCAGCTTGGATATTGTATTCTGCATGGTTATAACATGACATCCCTGAATTGTTGTGTTGTCTTTGCCTGGATTCTTCAAGTAAATCAGATAGCTGTGTAGCCACTCCTCGTTGATGCTAGCACTCCCTATACTGTTGTTGTACATGTCTGCTAGTTTCTCTAGCTCGTTGTCGGTACACATATTGATGTCGTCATATCTTATGCCATCTGGCCCTGGTGCATTGTTGTTTTTTTTTATCGTCTAAGCACAGCCTTGATTTTTTTCACTATCACTGTGTCTTCATCCGAAATGTTCTGGGCCTTGCACCTGTCTGAGATGACCTCATTGGTAACATTTCGGCCTCTCATTTCTGTCTAGTTGCTCTGCTCTAGATAGCGTTCGAAGAGGGCTTTGCCCTTGTTCTCGTCAGTCCTCTGCCAGATGAGGTCAGCACCTTGGAAGTCAGAAATTCTCTTATTCTTGATTACCCCACTCATGCTTTTGTGCAGTCGCCAGAACAGTTTCAGTGACTTGTCTGTGGTTACTCTTTGACATACCTCTGCCCATTTTTCACTTTTAACCACCTTAACCAGTTTTGTGAAATAGCTTACTTTTGTGTGTATCTCTCTTTCTAAGTGCATGCGGGGACTAGGATGGGCAAACCTGTACTTCTTGGCGTTTTGCCATTTCCTTTCAGCACTACGCTTATCCACCCAGGCCTTCGCCACCTCAAAATTCCACCAAGGTGGTAGCTCCCAGCTTTTTATCCTGCCATGAAGTTTTCTGCGCTTGTCGCGCCTTATTTTGCTCACCACATCTTGCCCTGTACTGTCATACTTAAAGTTTTGACGGTTGACTTGTGCTGCTTGGTTCTGCCATTCTCCACCAATATGCTTCAAGAGTTGTGGTCGCTGCCGTGGTACCCTAGGACACCCCATCTACACACTGTAGTGAGTGAAGGAGAAACCAGCGCCAGATCAATAGCATTGTCCTCATCACCTGGACGACTTACTGTCCTGTTGACACAGGAACTGTTGATACAAACCAGGTCAATGGTATCAAGTGAAGTCTCGAGCTCCTCCCCCTGTGTGTTGGAGGAAATGTTTCCCCATAATCTGCCTTTAACGTTGAAATCGCCACAGAAAATAACATTTTTCTCGTGACCTAATATGTCACTTAAGCACTGCCACTTCAGGGAATCCACAGTCGCGATACGGGCATAAAAATTAACCCACACGAATGGTAGACCAGATTGAACTCTAACCGCCTGTATTTGTATGCCGTCATTATCCCAACTGGACATGTCTAGCTCTAAAGCCACCATACTGCCGCGAATGAGAATCGTCATTCCCAGATGTCGCCTGTTGTAGAAACATTTGAAGTCGACAATTTGGAGTAACTGATCACCCAGTCTCGTCTCCTGGAGCGCTACAATGTCGTTTCTGTATACCAGGTTTTCCAGAATAGGACCTCGTTGTTTTACGCTGGCATAGTTCTAATATAGAATATGAATATTCCTGAGGTCCAGACGGTTACATTTGAGTCTAAAACGTCTTACCTCACCACGTATTCCGTGCCACTTGCGGCCTCCCCGCCATCCCCGCCGTCTTGTTAGGTTTACTGCCCTCCGCACGGAGCACAGATGTTGTTCCGCCATGTTGAAACACCGAACACCACAGAAACATACTCGCTGCGAAAATTCGCTCAAGGATTGCTTCGCTCAATGCACGAACTCCGTAGCATCGGCGCAGATCTTGAGAAGAAACTCCTAGTTTTCCGTCTTGGCACACAATTTACACGCAAGAGATGAATATATTCATCTCCTACGCGAAAAAGGAAATGGTCACGAAACAACACAGCCGTCCGCCACCATCTTGACCGGAAGTGAGAACGATATTGTGTAGACATTAGTTGACATACCTTAATGTCCTTCATCCACCATCATCAAGTGTTATGGCCGTAAGCGTGGGTTTCATGTTTCGCTATCTTACACGATTACCAGAGTCATGGATCAGCTCTTTGTTTTTGTCCCGAGTATGCCATTAGGCCTAGCTATCCGGGTAATCTCTCCACCTTCAAAACATCTGTACTGTGGGAACTGAGAAACATACTATCACATCAAACTGCAGTGTGCTGAACAGGGAGCCACCTTTGACAGAAGCTTGTCCTTTATTTACAATATGCTGGAATTAGTGTCGCATGGTTTTCAAGATGACGATTGACGGTCGTGTTGCTTTGTGATCGTAAATTTTTTTCGCGTAGGAGATGAATTTATTGATCTCTTGCGTGTAATTCGTGTGCCAGGATGTAAAACCAGGAGTTTCTACTCAAGATCTGCGCCGATGCTACGGAGTTTCTTGCACTGACCGAAGCAATCCTTGAGTGAATTTTTTTGCAGCGTGCGTGTTTCTGTGGTTTTTGGTTTTTCAATATGGCGGAACAACGTGTGTTTTCCGAGCCGTTGGCAGACAACCTAACAAGGCGACATGGGCGCCAGGCAGGCCGTAAACAACAAGGTAAGCGTGGTAGTTTAAGGCGTATTGGAACTGCGCCGGCGTAAAACAACGGGGCCCTATTCTAGAAAGCCTGGTTTACAGGAATGACATTGTAGTGCTCAAAGAGACGAGACTGGGTGATCAGCTACTCCGAATTGCCAGCTTCAAATGTTTCTACAACAGACGACATCTAAGAATGGCGATTATCAGTCGCAACAGCATGGTGGCGTCACAGCTAGACATGTCCAGTTGGGTACAGTGACGATATACAAATACAGGCGGTAAGAGTTCAATTCAGCCTACCATTCGTGTGGGTTAATGTTTATGTCCACAACGCGAGTATGGATTCCCAGAAGTGGCAGTGTTTAAGTGACATATTAGGTCACGAGAGAAATGTTATTTTCTGTGGCGATTTTAAAGCTAAAGGCAGATTATAACACAAGGGGGTGGGGGAGGAGCTCGAGACTGCACTTGAAACCAATGACCTGGTTTGTATCAACAGTGGCTGTATCACCAGGACAGCAAGCCGTCAAGGGGATGAGGACAGTGCTATTGATCTGGCGCTGGTTTCTCCTTCACTCACTACAGTGCGTAGATGGGAAGTCCTAGGACACCACGGAAGCGACCACCACCCTTGCAGCATATTCGTAGAGAAAGGCAGAATCAGGAAGCACAAGTTATCGGTCAAGACTTTCCAGTATGATAGTACAGGGCAAGATGTGGTGAGTAAAATAAGACGTGACAAGCGCAGAAAGCTTCAGGGCAGGAAAAAAAAAGCTGGGAGCAGCCACCTTGGTGGAATTTCGAGGTGGAGAAGGCTTTGGTGGATAAGCGTAGTGCTGTAAGGAGATGGCAAAATGCCAAGAAGGACAGAGCTGGCCATCCTAGTCCCTGCATGCACTTAGAAAGAGAGATGCACACAAAAGTAAGCTATTTAAAAAAAAAACAACTGGTCAAAGTGGTTAAAAGTGAAAAATGGGCAAAGGTGTGTGAAAGAGACAAGTCACTGAAATTGTTCTGGCGACTACATAAAAGCATGAGTGGGGTAGTCAGGGTAGTCAAGAATAAGAGATTTTCTGACTTCCAAAGTGCTGACCTCATCTGGCAGAGGACTGACGAGGACAAGGGCAAAGCCTTCTTTGAACGCTATCTAGAGCAGAGCAACCAGACAGACATGGGAGGCCGAAATCTTGCCAAGGAGGTCATCTCAGACAGGTGCAAGGCCCAGAACACTTCGGATGAAGACACAGTGACAGTGAAAGAAATCAAGGCTGTGCTTCGACGATCAAAAAACAGCGCTTCAGTGCCTGATGGTATAAGATACGACGACATCAATAGATGTACCGACAACGAGCTAGAGAAACTAGTAGACATGTACAACAACAGTATAGGGAGTGCTAGCATCAAGGAGGAGTGGTTACACAGCTATCTGATTCCCTTGCCGAAGCCTGACAAAGACCACACAAACATTCAAGGATATCGAGTTATAACCATGCAGAATACAATAGGCAAGCTGCTGCAGAAGTTAATTGCCAGGAAAATATCAAGCCAGCTAGAAAGGCAATGTGTTTTTCCACCTATCCTGGGTGGGTACCGTCCAAAAAGAGAAACCTGGAACAATGTAGAAAGTTTTTGCCCATAATCTCTATGAAGGTTTCCACTCAGGCATTGAAACCTTTGATGCATCGATTGATCTTGAGGACGCGTACAACAGAGTACCACCATTGGATCTTTTAATGCTTCAGCTTCTTGAACTTAAAATAAGTCCATTCCTCCTTAGCTGGATCGCTGGAGCCCTCTTCCAACGGAAAGTAGTTTTTAGATGTTGCAGTTGGACTTCAGAACCAACAACAATATATCCTGGCCTACCACAGGGATCACCATTATCTCCGGTACTGTTCAACGCCTACACAGTGAGAATCACCAGTGAGCAGATCACTGGACCTGTTAGGAAATTGTCATATGCCGGCGATGTTTTAGTGTATCATCATGGTAAGGATAGAGATCAGGTTGCCGTGGAACTACAAACCGAACTCAATCGCAAAAGTACTTGGTGTGTTGAAGCTGGGGCAATGGTCAACCCAACAAAGACAACAGTGACTTGGTTCTCGTTGAATAATCATATTGTCAACACTCCAACACAAACTGTAAAGCTGTGTTCAGAGACGGTGGAAAGAACGCAGGCAATGAGTTTCCTGGGGATACGGTTTGATCGAAGCCTTGCTTATAATGAGCACATAGACCAGGTGATAACAAAGGCCAAGCGGGGTTTGGCTGCGATGCGGGTGATGGCGGCAGCAAACTGTGAGCAGCGTAATCTATGTCTTCTATAAGAGGGGCTGGTCATGTCTGTTGTTGAGTACACGATGGCAATCCTGACACTTAGCCGTAAGCAGATAGAAAGGATGGAAAGGATACAGAATGAAGCTATGCGCATTATTCTTGGATGTACAAGAGATACAGCATGCAGGGCGATGCTCTACCTTCTTGATTTTCCAACCATTGAAGACAGAATACAAGTTTGCAGAGCATGTGCCTACCTCAGAGTTAACTCAACCATACAACATCCACTGCATAGTGAAATTATGAAGGTGAGGGCTGCACGTTAAAAAGAGGAGGGTCGTGGATGGGTCAAGCCGAAGACATTCTTCAACAGGTGTGTTCACTTGAGGACTTAGAACCTGGTGAGGAGTGGGTACAAGTGCCAACAGATTTCTCTACGTCCTTTTCAGTTTGCACCCAACTAGACAGAAAATGCAGACAAGAAAATCCGGCTGCTGTGGAAGCGGAAGTACAAGCGTTGATTTTCGAGAATTCGCTAGACGGATAATGCTGCCATTTACACAGATGTTTCGGTCGTCCGACATGTTCGAAGCTCACGGGCCTTTACGGCTCAGGCCGGAGGGAGAATTGTGAAGGAGGACTCTGGTGCTTTTGCTGAGACCACAAGTAGACTTACTATGGAAGTCATGGCAGTAAGTAAAGCAACAACATGGCTCGAGACACAGACATTCACTAGGGCATGTTTCCTTAGCGACTCAATGAGCATGCTCAAGAGGATAGAGACGGGGTGGATCCGAAGAGAATGGTTGCTGTCTCTGGAGCGGTCTCGGCTGGCAACGATTAGTTTCATCTTCGTGCCAGGGCAAGCAGAAGTACAAGGAAATGAGCTGGCTGACAAGCTCACAGGTAAGGCTAGTATGGAGGGCGGACGTGCAATGGACCAGGCTGACATTCTGAATGCTCTACGAGAAGTAAAACTTTTGCGAAAACCAAGTGATGACTGTGAGTCTACAACCATTGTCAGACTGCGAGAACAGCAAATTAAAAGAGGGGTGGCCAAACAAGAACACTACGCAGGAAGCCAAAGAAGATTGATAAACCAACACAGAACTGGTGTCATTAGCCGCTACACGCTGCGGGATTTGCTGAGGAGGGGATCCCAGCACTTATGGACTGAATGGTTCGATGTGCAATGAGGATGATCTGTCGACTAACTAACTAACTATGCTGGAATTAGTGAAAATAACAAAAAAGGATTCCAATGTCCCGAAAGTGTTGGCAACAACATGTAGCAACGAATGTTGTGCACACTTTACCAGCATCTTATCATTTCGGTAGCTGAGGTGTTAGCATTACTCAACATGAAGTAGAAAGCGAGAATACCATGGATGTTCTGTCCCGAACATGCAGGTGTACGGGACAATTAACACACTGATAGACCAGCTGCTGCTGCTGCCCATCTTTACATTACAGGCGATGTGCAGATAAACAGACAAGAGTATCCATATATGGAGAGATAGGCTCGGAAGAGCGAGAGTAGAAGGTGTGGATGATACATAGTCAAGGTAGCGACTTATCGCTAGCCCTTTGTACATCACCCTCACTAATATACTGGGTGAACCTGTGCACAGATAGTAAGCACATAATATGATAATCGGAAACACCATCTTTCAGGAACATTCTATTGTTTGTTGTCTAGTACATACTTACACAAAGGTATGCGTCGCGAACTATTTTTGTTCTTTGTTTACTTTATAACAAATTACAAAAGATATTGGCTATAGAACTCCCATCATGTATAACAGTGTTTGGTACCAAATTTTGAAATATTTGGCCTGAGAAATCATGGAATAGTATAAATAAAAGTCAACTACTGATTCTTGTTCATATCAGTCAACTGTGAGATCTTGTATACATCAGTCAATCTTGAACGCACCAGTCACTAGGAGATCTGTATACATCAGCCAGGAACGATATTGTGTAGACATTAGTTGTCTTCGAGCTCTTATACATCAATCAACTATAAAATCTTGCACAAATCAATCAGCTACTAGATTTCATACACATCAGATTACTAAAAGCCCTTGTAGACAATCAAAACGCTAGCAGTTGTACACATCAGTTAATCATGGCACATCAGTTAACTATGAACCTGTGCATCACCATGTAACTATGAAATCTTGCATACATTGTGAACAAAGAGATCACCATATATACACCAGTCAGCTACAAGTTCTAGTACCAGTCAACTACGAGTTGTTGTACACATTAATCGACTAAGGATCTTGCACACATTAGTCAACAAACAGCTGTGCACAGTCAAGTGTAACATGTTGTCAGCTACGAGATCTGCTATACGAAAATCAAATGCAAGCTGTTTTACACATCCGTCAACAATCAGATGTTACAGCAAGTTTCTCACCTCAATGACTGAGTGACACGCTGCTTGATCGCTGTCTGATATATTCTCAACGGAGGTGGGATAGTTGTCACACCTGTAACTGGTAGATGACCACTGAACACCTTCATGACAGCATGGGCCAAAAATGTCGTATACGTCTCCTGCAAACGGACATAATGAAATCTACAACGATTACACTAGTCAACAGTAAAAATGTACTGGATGTGAAAATATCTGATGTTAACTAATTAGGTGGAGCTGAAAACGAAAGTGACATTAAAAATTGATGATTGGCTCTATTTTTCAAAATATATGCTACTAGTGTAACAAAATTGCCTGGCAGTCTCTCTCCACTTTCATTAAATTAAAGCTTGAAGCAAAATAGTAAGCAGTATTGGTCCTAACTGCTATGTAAATTTGACCAAAACGGGTTTCCATACACCGATTCAACTTGACACACTGTATAACCTTATTAGCATAGATGTTTCTGGAAGGTTAAGACAGGTGGTAATTGTTTGTTTTGTTCGCATATACTTTTACAGGACATCGCTGTCAAAATCAGCATCTTTCAGCTGATTGTTGATTTCTTGGCAAGATTAAGCTCAGTAGTTTGCCATTAACTACTGAGCGTTATCTTGTCAAGAAATCAACATACAGCTGAAAGATGCTGGTGTTGACAGCGATGTCCTGTAAAGGATATGCAAAAAAAAAAAAAAAAGTTTGCCATTGCTTTCTGAGCGACCGGCTCACATACCCCGTAAGTTACCGACGCGGAGAGAACCACTACTAATTATCGCGCACATCACGTTACTTACGAGAGTATACGGGATTACGGAGAAAGTCGTGTAACCTCTAGACCAGAGAAACCGGCAGGTGATAATTAGTGGAGACAAATGAGATTCCCTAACTTCTCACTAATCACGGGGCGAACTTTACTGGTATCCAACAATTAGATACAGCAATTTCACTGAAATTAAGTGAATATCCAAATTCAGGGAAATCTCGGAAGGGCCGAGATCATCTTAGCTCGGCCTCCACGTAGCCATGTTGTAGACTTGTTTGCAGTGTGTGTCAGATCGTGATTCAATTCGGACCGCTTGGAAAGCTGCTCTGAAGTTTAAATCATTCGAGTCAATATTAATATCAGCTAAATCAAACTTTCAATAATGGAAGGGTGTTCTTAACTGAAGGTAATTGTGATTATTAGTTTAGTTAGAGATCATGTCGCGGAAAAACTTGATAGTTTCGATCGATGACAAACAAGACCCGATATTCATCTACAATAACAGGCAACCCTTTGATGAGTAGGGGACTGAGGAACAAAATACGTCGCGAAAACTGTCTGCACACGGTCGGTATTTCTGTATGATGTGGGTTGTTCGAGAAAATAACAATGGCGCCATCCGTCTGCAAGGCGGTAGACAGCCTTTGAAGTCGTAGACGGAATGTCTGGACAGACGTCGGATGGATTCTGTGATGTGGGGAAAACTCCCCTGGCTCACAGACAGACCGGACTTTTGTTGTACGAGACAAAGATTTCCCCGATGAAAGCAGACTAGACGGCGGGGTGATTCCAGTCAGTCTAAAAACAGGGGAAAAGCCAGACTCTGGACTGATCAACGTCTAGACATTTTGGTGACGTCACTCAAGCCCCGATTTAAAACCCGTTGCGGTAAACAAGTTTGAGTAGTCGACCAAAGGTTCTGAAGTGTTAAAGATCGGCGCAGTATTCCGAGTTGTGTTAATTGAAAGAGACTATAGTGTCAAAGTGTTGATATTTATCGGCGGACATAGATCCAGTCTGTGATTGCATAGTCTCAATCATCAACCGGAATAGGCATATGGTATTCTATTAATCATGTCTAACTTAGAGTATGATTAGGAATAGAGTACAGTACTGTGCGGTGATATAATGTATTATAGGTGCGGTGATATAATTATTATAGGTGCGGTGATAGAATGTTCTATAAGTGCGGTGATAGCAAGTATTATAGGAGCGTCGGCACTGGTAACCTATTGTGTAGCTTTAACTAGCTTGTGTAATATATCATTTAACTCAGGGAGTTAAGGACAATGTAGTGGGATAATAATTAGAGAGATTGAGGATGGTTGGGAGGGATGAAGGGAATGTGAAATGGTAGGATCTTCCAGTAGGGCATCTGCTGGGTTTCTACCCGTTTCCTTTAATCTTTCCTTGTGTTTCCATGTCTCAGACCAATGTGATGAGCTATTTGGCCGTATAACAGAGTTCGGTTCTCTGTTATAGATCTGAGTGCTGCTATCGGCCTACACTCACCTAATTAAGGTCAGAATTGCGTTGCTCTCACCAGGGGATTCTCTATTCTACAGGTTCCACTTACAGGTCCACTTGATGATGCTACGATATATTACCAAGAAGTTAGTATAAAAGTTATCGAAAGTGATGGCTCACGGATTGAAGACAGAGGTTACTGAGATGCTTGTACACTGGGCTCATGGCCTAGTTGGTCTGCAGAAACCTGACTTCTGCTGAGCAGGACTTGATGAACATATGTGTGATTTTTCCTTGAGTGATATGCTACATCACTGTAGAATCAGAACACTATACGTAACACATATACCAATATATATATATAACTACCTGGATCATTAATAGGTTGTTTTTTTTTAATATGGGAAAAATCGTATAACCAGTGACTTATGAACAGTTATATTTTCCCATGTGACATTTAAGTTATTGGGAAGATTCTCTAATCAACAAACATTATTGAACAGTGTAAATTCACAGTGTTTGCTAGAGTGAAGACCAATATCGAACAGTGTCTATCATTGATGACCAGCGTCCTGATTGTTTGAGAGTGATAGGAGAAAGTCGTCACGTAGCCGGAGAAACATCTTCTTGGTGAGGTTTTCTGTCCAGAATACTTGGTGCTGTTGTGTGCTCAGCACAGTGATGTAACTAACTTTACTCCTGATTCACGGGTCTGATTCTACATACACCTTAGCATATTCGACACACATTCTACACATTACACACACACACACACTTCTCACACGCATACTTTTTGCTTTAATAAATTATTTGTTGTATTTATTTGTTAAAGCTAGAGTTTTTGAGTATGTTGTGTTGGGGAAGAATGATAGGGGGCATGATCCAGGGGGAGTGAGAGTAAGAAAGAGGTGTCTACAGACTGAAGGAGTTTTGTGGACGGATTCTGGTGGTTTCTCTAGGTCAATAATATTGGGTTAATAAAATTGTGGGTGTTGATTCCCCTCACTCCAGGGACGACACTAAAGTAATAACGGATTACTACGACAGATCACAACCAACTTTCTAGCAACTACCAGTGGCACATAGAATGCCAGTGGCCCATTATATTTAAAATACTCCGTAGCTGAACCCGAGATAATCCTAGTGAATAACCACTAAAGAATGATCAAATAATGGAATTCATCAAATGGGAATATAGGAAACTAACTAGCTTCCGAAAGACATAAGCTTCAAAATAAAACCAAACTCGGCATAGTTCGCTGAAGTACCACACTTAAACATCATGTGCCAGAAGGGGTGACGCAATGATTCACTGGAGAGCGTTCCCTAACAGATAGCTCTACGATACAAGACACACTTTTATATAGAAAGATAGGGAACTATAATTATATATAATGAATACGTACACCAGAACAATCCTATAACTTCCTAACTAATAAGGGAAGGATCAAGGATACATACCTGTATTTCTTAAACTCGTAGTAGTACGTTACTAATCCACCAAAAGGGATTGAAATTAAAACCCCGCATTGATTACCTAAATTAATGAAGAAATTGAAGGTAAAACTATGGGTAATGAGCGTTGAAAGGGTGTCAGAACCTAACTCCAGACCAGGGTACAGCCTATACCTCCTGATGATAGACGACTCTAAAGCTCCTATCCAAATTAGGGACTTTTCGTTATTCAAGCTATGTGCTTTGTCCAGAAAGCCAGAATCTTTGGGTTTACTGATATGCCACGTATCAGTAAAAATCTGAGAATAAAAAGGGATGGGAAAGTGATACTGTCATGTTAAAGTTGAGTTGACTCATATACTACCCTGATGCTTTTTATATATTCACAGGTCCCCTAAGTGAAGGTTATTGATATACAGCTATCAGGAAAGCTACGTTATGAATAATATAAATATTCAACGAAGCTTATGAGAAGCTACACAGTCATTCTGGTCAGTGTTTTGACACCGGATGCTTTAGTGGCGTATCAACTGATTTTGATGAACAGTCATTCATCATCATCATCATCATCATCTTCCACTTCTGCCATCAAGCGTCGTGGGGAAGAATAATTTGCGTTCCAGCGCCCGGTGGACGGTCATTCCGTGTGGTTGTACAATGTCTCTGATGTCGTCAATCCATTTTCTTCTTGGACGTCCTCGTGGTCTCGTCGCAGATGATCTTTGGTGTAAGGCAAGTGATGGTAGTTGCTGATGTTGCATTCTAACGACATGGCCAAACCACTTGATCTTCTGTCTTTCAACTATATTAATTATACTACAAGAAGTGACTGCGAGACGAGGGAAGTATAAAGACATATCGCTAAATCCCGCAGGTCTCCTTACACAAACTTGCAAATTCAGTATGATCTACGGCTAAAAACTATCAAAGTGTCATGGACTTAGAACCGGGAGTAATTGATAATTCCACGTCTCATCAAAATAACTTTGACTAGTGGATACATAGAAAATTAGGACCTGGAATAATTAATCCATCACAAGGGCCGTCATAGTGGAAGATCTGTTCGAACGAGGCTGAACCACTGAAAGCTCAAGATCCACAGTCGAATCAGTGTCCAGCTTAATAACGAGAGAGACAAAACCAGAAATCAAGCAAGAAGTGACCCGAGTCTAGTGCAGAACCGTCTATAGCTTGGAGGATTCCCGGGAAGACTATCATTGAACCAGGTGAAGTGTGTGTAACCGACCTGACGGACAGATACACGGAAGTCCCCGTCTATGACGAAACTGCATGGATTCTTCTGAGCTTCTGTCCTACTTGTCGTTCTGATAGCCTATCTTTTCTGTACAAGAACTACATTCTATGTTGTGTGTGGTGCGATGTGTTGTTTTGAGTTAATTAAAGTAACAAAACGAGAGATGAGTTATGTTTTGAGAAACAGCCTAGGGTACTGCCGTGGGCATGTGTTGTATTTCTTGTGTAAGAGGGGTCGGCACAGTTACCAGTTGAGTACATCTAAGGTAGATAAGTGATACCCTTGTTCAATTCTTAATCCAACCCCAATAGAATTGTCACACTAGTTTATTTAATTACGATCAAGTTATATATACAATCCGTCTCGATTCGTCTCTCTGGTTGACCTTCTCTTGCCAGTCGTTGATTCCAAGTGCTTGTAGGTCTTATGTATAGTATCTCTCCACCGTCTTCTTGGTCTACCTCGGGGGCTGCGGTCATTTATTTCCCGAGTGTAAGCGAGTTTTGTTTCCCTATTGTCTTCCATTCTTTCTATATGCCCCAGCCATTGTAGTCTGTTAGCCTTCATGATGCCAGAGATTAGCGGGGACTTAAACAGATCATAAATGTCTTTGTTACTTCTTCTTTTCCACTCTCCACTTTGTGTATCCCTAATGGGTCCAAAGATGTGTCTTAAAACTTTGCTCTCAAAGGTTTGTAACAAGGCTTCATCTCATTTCGTTGTACTCCAGGTTTCAGAGGCATACAGCACAACTGATCTGATCAGTGTTTTGTATATTGTGGTTTTGGTGTTACGAGATAGCGCATTTGATTTTAGTAGATGTTGTAGTGCATAGTATATCTTCTTTCCAGAATTGATTCTAGTTTGTATTTCTTCCCTTATGATGTTGGAGCAGTTGAAGATTGTACCCAGGTATTTGTATGTTTCCGTTCTTTTAATGGTCATATTATCTATTTGTATGTGGCCAGAGTTTTTAGCCATTCCTTCTCTTCAAATTACCATATATTCTGTCTTATCTTGGTTGATAACCAGCCCCATCTGTTGGGCTTTTTCCTTTAAGTGAGCCAATATTTCCAATGTATTTTGTTCATTTTCCCCTATAATATCTATATCATCTGCATAACCAAGCAGCTTGGATGTTCCTCCAATATCACATTCCTCCTTTATCTTCCTTACAACTTTCTCTAGAGCCAGATTGAAGAGTAGCGACGATAGTGCATCACTTTGTTTCAAGCCAGAGGTTATTTGGAAAGTGTCCGATTTCCTGCCTTTATATGTTACTACATTATAAGTATTTTCCATTCATAGTCTGGTCATGTTGATTAACTTCCTTGGTATTCCAAATTTCTGCATAGCATTCCATAGACTATTCCTATGGACACTATCATAAGCCTTTTTAAAATCCACAAAAATGTGATGTTATATTCCCAGTTTTTCTCGGCTATTTGTCGTAAGATAAATATCTGATCTTTTGTTGATCTGCTTTGTCTAAAACCCGCCTGGTAGTCACTTAATATGTCTTCTGAATATGGTTTTAGTCTATTTAGTAATACTGCGTATAGGATCTTATAGCTTGTTTACAGTAGTATATATATATATATATATATATATATATATATATATATATATATATATATATATATATATATATATATATATATATATATATGACTCACATTAAGCTACGTCTCATGAAAAACTTTGTCAAGGTAATGGATAAAACCGACCGAGCTTTCAAATATCTCATCAGAAAATTTTCAAGACTGTGTGAAGTTAAAATAAGAGAGGGGGGGGGGGGGGGGAATTTTGTTGGTCTGCAAATTCTAAAACTTCTTCGTGATTTCTTTGCGTCTTGCATGGGAAAGAAAACACAGCAAAGCTAGCATTTATGTAAGTGGTGGACAATTTTCTTTGAAACAGCAGATCTGATAATTACACATTACAAGGAAATTGTAGAAAATCTTCTTCTGAACTATAAGATTCTTGGCTGCAACATGTCTTTGAAAATTCATTTTCTGGATTCTCATCTAGATCTTTTTTACGTTAAACTGTGGAGATGTCAGTGATGACCACGGTGAACGATTTAACCAGGACATTTCTGCTATGTAGACAATGTATCAAGGCAATTGGCGCCTTTCAATGCTTGCTGATTACTGTTGGACTGTGACAAGAGACACGTCATCGATTGACTACAAGAAGCGAGCAAAGAGAGCTCTATCAGAGACTGAATATTGACGGAATAATTTCAAAGGTGCCTTTTAAAAACATTATATGTACACTTTAAGTAATGTTTTTATTGTTTGCTATCATTTTATGTTGAAATGTCAAGTAAGTACGTAGCCACAATTTTTGTAAAGCTAAAATAGAAAAACTAACTGTTCAGCAAAGAGAATTAAACAAGCATATATTATTTGTATTACAGTAATGCAAATTCATCATTAGCAAACAGAGCCAATTGGTGACTTTTTTATATTTGAAATCAGCATCTCAAAATAAATAAGAAATGGAAGTGACTCTTGGATTGTAAATTAACAAATTAGGAAGACATTGGAAGCAACAAAGTTGTGGTTCCTAAGACGATTGTTGCGAATTCCTTGGACAGCCAGAGTAACTAGCGACGATAGCCTGAAATAGGCTGATACAAGTAGCTTTTGAAAATACCTAGTGTTATTTACTACTTATTTACACCTTATATATCATCATAATGTGCCATGCCAGCTGGCGTAGGCGTTCATGTCACCACATAGCTCGGCCTTTGGTATTCTGGATCACCTCTGCTGCTGATATTCTTTTATGCCATTGTCCCAATCCCCCTTTCTTGCTGATTATGCTGTGTCCTGGGCAACAGGTCTCAACACCGCAAGGTACAAGAGGAACAAGATGAGATGAGAGGCCTCTGCCTCTCTTCCCCTCGATCTTTTCAGTCTTCACGATGTTTTTCAATGCCTCTCTTCTCATTACATGACAAAAGAATGCTGTTTGTCTGTTTCTTATTGTTATATATAATGTTCTAGTTTCATTAATCTCTTTCAGGCAATCGTCGTTAGTTACTCTGGCAGTCCCAGGAATTCGCAATATTCGTCTTATGAACCACATCTCTGTTGCTTCCAAGTTCTTACTAATTTGTTCGTTTGCATTACAAGATCCACTGCTATACAGCAAAACAGATTCTATATAGCACTTCAGCACTCATTTTCTTACACTCAAATGATAGTGACTTATTTCATAAGATACTTTTCCTCTCCTGAAATGTAGCTTTTGCTTGCCCTATTCTGCTCTAAATCTCTGCTGTGCACCGTCCGTCTGATGTTATAAAAGCCCTAGGTATTTAAAATTAACCACTTCGTTAAGAATTTTCCCTTCTATCTCCATTTCACATTATGGTGTCACATTTTCCTTTGATATCACAATTGTTATCGTTTCCTTGATATTCAAAGAGAGTCCTTTCTTTGCACTCTCCGTTACTACAATGTCCAACAATTGTTGTAGATCTTTTGCATTATCCGCCACCAATACTGTGTCATCTGAATAGCATATTTTGTTTATATTATAAGTACCGATTAGTATTCCATGCTTCTGTTTGATCTCTCTCATTATTACTTCGCTATAGAGATAGAAGAGATCCGGTGACTAAACACATCCCTGTCGTACTCCTAGCTTTATTTGTTCATAGTGGCCCTCTTTATTTCCCATTCAATTGCTGCTACTTGGTTCCAGTAAACATTTGTTTATTATTCTGAGATCTTTGCCATCAATGTTGATATCTTTCAACATTTTAATGAGTTCATCATGTTTTACTTCATCATATGCTTTAGTGTAATATATGAAACACAAATATATCTCTCGTTCTGTGTGTCTATTGTTCTTTCTGTTATTTAAATATTGAGCACAACCCACTACTGGCAACGCTGATCGTATTCTGGTATGAACCTAAGGCCTATCCACGTCAATGTGGAAGCACCAGACTCGAGGTCTGGTGAGTCTGGTGTTCTCGAAGTCTCGAGTGCTTCCACATTGACGTGGATAGGCCTTAGGTTCATATCAGAATATGATCAGCGTTGCCAGTAGTGGGTTGTGCTCAATATTTACATCTCAAATCCCGAAACAACCAAACAAATCAACTTTCTTTTATTGTTCGTTATGTATATATTGCATTGTTTGTACGCTTTTCTTCCACAAATCCGTACTGTTCTTCACCAGTTTCGATTTTTATTTTCTTTCTTGTTCTCATTATAATTCTGAGTAGAATTAATACTTTAAAAACACAAACACATATTGTAGCTTTGCTAGTCATGTGTCTATTATTCTTCAGTCTTAATTTTTTTTCAAACGGTTATTCCAGTATTTGACACATTTATGACATGCATTCATGATCTCTTACCTTTAGTTGTATACAGGCCAGTGAGACAAATCCATATCACTCCGAACACGAGCATCGTTGACTACAAATCTGTGAAGTAAACTAAACAACATTGGCCTCAACAACGTGATAAAGATTACAAACATATATTCTCACAGACACAGTATCACTCCCACTACCCAACATGTCAACAGATTGACTGTAACTCGTTTAATTGACTGCATTGATCAGAGTTGTTTTTTGCAAGTGTTTTGCATTGTTTAATCGGCTGCATTGATCAGAGAACTGTTTAAGTAAAAGTAAAGTAAGTAATGGTCCTCTTATACGCCTTAGGGCGTACTGGGCATATGTTTTTTGTCTCATATTTTTTTCTAGATCAATCAACACTCGATGTGTGAAGTGGTCAATATCATACCGCGACCTTTACTTCCCAGGACATTTCCTTGTACCGATTTTAGGCGGGGCAGAGACCGTCAATTAAAAAAACATACCGCCTCTTTTGGATTTCGAACATATGACCTCCAGGCCCGTAGGCTAGCATGCCAACCAGTGCTCTACCTGAGTGGATTTCCAGCTAACCAGTGGAATAAATGTATAGTCTCGCGTACATAAACTACCACAGAAACATCAGAAGTGCTTTTAGAGAAGACAAAAAACAGTTGGCAATGAACATTTGTCATAGAATAGAGCATCTTCGTTGATGAAAGGAAACGATGGAGACTTGTTCAAGTATATCAGTACATTAAAAGGCGAACTGGGATAAACACGCAATAAATTATAGGAATGGCAACACCTTTAACAGATAGTACAGATATAAAAGTGCAGACTGAGTATAGTGGGGGAAAAGCATGATATGATTATTGAAAACACCTTGTATCAACAACAGCCAATGGAAGAGTCCCAACAATAAGGTCAGAAACCAGATTGAACACATTCTAATCAACAGAAGACTGCTTCACTTCCTCCCTTGTGCATTTCGTTCACCGCAAGCATCCCCCATGCAGACCAGGAGAGTGCAGTCTGCTGATGACATCCACTCAGCGAGCTTTTGGTTCGGACTTTTCAAGAAGTAGGTTTGCTAGCCAAGCAGTAATTCCCATTCATGCCTCTGGGACACTTTCTCGACTCTTACTGTTGTGGTGCCATCCCTATCCCAGCTGGCTCACCTAGAGCAGCCGAGGACATCCCTGTCAGCCCTCAAGGGAAGGCAGGGGCAGACCATGGGATTCTTCCGCCATCCAAGGAGGTTTACATAGTTGCGGGGCCGACACATAGCGCTCTGGTACTGGGCCCACCCAAGGAATCGTCACGTCCTGCACATGGCTCCGTATGTTGGGCCACCCGTTCACCATAGGCTGTACCTCCGAAGACAAGTAGGGACCAGTCTGTGCAGCTGACTTCCATACAGCAAGCTTTCGTTTCGGATTTCCACCTAATGGATTTGTTAGCCGAGCAATACTCCATTTCTAAAAATGGGCCGCTGTTCCACCTTTGATAACTCTCACTCACTTGGCTTTAGATACTGACTGGGACGCTTTTTCACCATTAATGCGGGGACGCAGAGTTGTTTCCAAGGCACCAGGGCCAGGTTCTATACTGGCCAAGACCTACTGACACGTCCTTGTCGTGTGTCCTGGGCAACAGGTCTCTTCGGGGTCCTGGCTAACGCCAGTAGGATCATTGATTCCTCCGAAGTCGGAGAAAATCTGTCAGCACGGCGAGGACCCACCAGTCTGCACACCAATAAGCCAGACATGGGATAACGGATACTCACGCAATCCTCAGGTCCGGTATGACATCACACTGATGTTGGACAACAGGATGTCTTCATCCGAGATACAGGACTTTGCGCTGGAGTTCACAGCCAGCGAACACAAGCAAGCAACCATTAATACACACCAGTAACCTCACATCCGAGGGATATAAACTCAGGTGTTCAACCATTTCCCTCAGCCTTAGAACAAGTGTCTGGGCCAAGCATGTAGTGACACCTTGCAAATGATTCGGGCTTTATATGCAATGGATTTGCTGCAAAGATATATTCCAATTCGCTTCACTTTACCACTGGGGTCGTTACTCGGCATCGTATGTGGTCAGAACTAGGGCGGTATCTGATCGTCTTCGCGCCCCTGACTGTCGTTCTTTATTAATGAAATCATTCTTGACAAATGGTTTCGCAGGAGTTCGTCTTGCGGCGATCCTAGAATTTCACCTCTAACGCCGCAATACGAACGCCCCCGTTTGTCCCTGCTAATCATTACCTTCAGTTCTGAAAATCAACAATATAGAACCAAGGTCCTTTTCCATTATTCCATGACCATTATTCAGGCAGCCGAGGTCTGCTTTGAACACTCTACTATTTTCAAAGTATACGTACCGGCCACCCGAGACGCTCAACGAAGAGCACCCACGGGAGAGAGCCAGCAGACAGTAGGACAGGAAGAACGAGCAGTGAACCGGTGCTAGCCGGACCGCCCGCCTGCACCTGAGATCCAACTACGAGCTTTTTAACTGCAACAACTTTAACATACGCTATTGGAGCTGGAATTACCGCGGCTGCAGGCACCAGATTTGCCCTCCAATAGATCCTCGTTAAAGGGTTGAAAGTGTAGAGAGAGAGAGAGAGAGAGAGAGAGAGAGAGAGAGAGAGAGAGAGAGAGAAAGAGAGAAAGAGAGAGAGAGAGGGAGCGAGAGAGAGAGAGAGAGAGAGAGAGAGAGAGAGAGAGAGAGAGAGAGAGAGAGAGAGAGAGAAAGTGGGCGCTTATCGAGACCTGGTCGAAATATCGTACAAATATTTCTCTTTCGCCCGCTGAAACCGCAACTCCGGCTTCGGGCTGCGGTATCATTCTCGAAACGCTTGCCTCGCTAACTTGCGTCGGCTTGGAAGTTCCCTACGTGATGTACATCACACAGCCATCCGAGACAACGAACGCCAAACGCGGGACTGATCTTGCGAACCAGACCATCCCCCACCTCTATGTATTCGTGTCCTTCAGCTTTCTCTGCTGTGTTTTTTTGTGCACCTTGACACACACACACACACACGCACGCACGCACGCACGCACGCACGCACACACACACACACACACACACACACACACACAGGAACCTGCTGTGGGTATGTTAATTGTTAAGACCATACCATTTTTTTTTATGCCTGAGTGCACGTAGAAGTATTCGCCAGTCTTTGTCCGCGCTTATGCCATTGCCAGTGTAACGTCCTAACCAACAAAACCACATATGGGTTCGTGTGTGTGTATTGCATGTCCTTTGCGGGACGTTGCGACCATCTAACCCAAGGAGGTTGATTCTTGTACTAGGCAATTTGACGTTCAGTAGTTTTTAATTGCCTTTAATCGACTGACCTGTATGTGGATTGAACCCACAACCCTGCAGTCAGCGCACTGAAAGTTTAAGCGCAATCGTATTACGCTCTGCGGCCACAGCTAATTTATTTGGCAGACAGTTTACATTCATGTCAGTAAAGTGAAGTAAAGCGCAAATTGCAGATTTTCAAAACGTCCCATGTTTCGCCTTACAATTAGTCGAAACCTGAAATGATTCGCACTGACAGTAACCCCGATACTCAGATTGCATTATCCGTATGTGTGTGTGTGTGTGTGTGTGTGTGTGTGTGTGTGTGTGTGTGTGTGTGTGTGTGAGAGAGAGAGAGAGAGAGAGAAAGAGAGAGAGAGAGAGAGAGAGAGAGAGAGAGAGAGAGAGAGAGAGAGAGAAGGACTCAATACTGTTGAAAGCCTGAGTAAGACACACATATGCACAAACACACACACACACACACACATGCACATACTTATACACACAAACCTATATACACACATGCGCGCTCGTTTGCCAGAGTATACAAATCGTGCGTGTAATCATATAAAGGTGCAAAATATAAGTTTACTTTGCTTAGGTTATAAATGCGGGTTGTTATTTGTTGTAATTAATAACATCGTCTATCAAATATATTGCTTTGCAGCAGGAAATATCTAATCATATACATATGAACCGTACGTTTAGTAAACCCATTAAATATACCATATAACACTAAAGCTGTGTGAAACATGTTCCCTTACACTGCATCACTTACTTTCTTTAGCTGCAACTCACTGAAATCACTGGCCTAGATTTGAAGAAAGCTGATATAAACGGCTTATTTATATGCAATATACATTATGTGATAGTTCCACTATTAAAATAACCACGGCGTAGATTCAGCTGGCAACCCATTGCTTGACTGCTTTGCAGAAGCAAAGAACTGTGAAACATATAGCTACACAAGCACCAGAGAAATAATGAATTTGAAAAATTGTGAAAACGAAGTTTTGTAAATGTAAAGTTCTTGTGCAAAGTGAACGTAGATAGCTGAATACCAGAATGGCCTGGCCATATGGCAATATCGGGACAAGAAAACAGGGCTGATTCACCAGTCTGGTGATCGTGTAAGATGGCGAACCATGAACGCCAAAGTTTATCGGCATGGTGCATATTGATGAATGTTTTTGCACAATTGTTAATTGTGCATTACTAAACTATATTTATAAACTACTTCCATTAATGTTGTGTGTAATTACGGAACAGATAGAACAAAATTAGGAAAAATATGAAAACTAGAAGATGAGTGGCGTCATTATAAAAGTATGAAGTTTTAAAAATTAAGCAGCTAGGCACAGTAAAAAAAAAACAATAATTGCCCAATGAAGTTAAAGTAAACAAACGCGGCAAATTTTGACACGCAAAAACTAGCTGCTAACATCTTTCGTGCACAAGAAACTGCAATTGATACATCGGCAGATCATATAACATTATTTAGCCTACATCCTAAGCTTCCGTGTACCAGACAGTACTTTTGAACATCCACATGCCATTGAACTGTGCACATACTTAACGTGTGGATTGCGTTACTGCATAGGCTCTCTGTCTTCTCGTTTCATAGAAAATAACTAATGATGTTATACTGCCACCGCGTGCCATTTAAAGGTTGTGCCAGCTCGATATAACATTAGAATAAGGATATAGATAATAATCGTAAGGTCTTCTTCCTTCAATGTTCAGGTCATTGGCCATGCTTTATCTGCAATCTTGATGAGAGGACGACATCCATCGTCTTCTCTCCAGATCATTGTCAGAGCTCTAAAACGTCTGCTTCAGCTCTGCACCATCAAGCTGTCTTCTGCATTTCATTTGTCTGCCATATGAGCACGACAGTCTCGACGGATGTGTCCAGTGTTGAGAACTCCAGTTCCACGTGTACATTTCTATCATCGATACGGTAGAGATTGCCCGAGTAATTTGCAGTTAGGTGAAAGATGGTTGTTTTGCTTGTGAAGTTGATGGATTGGATTAGGCTTATTGTCGGTGTATTTACTAATATAAGAGGCGTTCATTTGAAATCCGTTCGTGCCGCACCGCGCGTAATTGCGTACGTTGAACATGACCATGTCATAGTCATGTGATAAGTACTGACCAATGAATAAAATAGCACGTGCTTATCGTCCCATGATGGATAGGTTCTGTTTCTGACCGTTGAGAAAATGGCCGGGTTGATCCAAAATCCGTCCAAAGAAGCTCAAAGAGCGGTGATTCAGCTTCTTTCATTTGAAGGATATTGACCAGTGGACATTCATCGAAGAATGCAGGCAGCGTACGGTAACAAATGTGTGTCGAAGACAACAGTGACAGACTGGGCACGAATGTTTCGGAAAGGACGTCAGTTCACGACAGATCTTCGACGGCCGGGTCAAGCGCATATTGTTGCAACAGAAAAAAAAAAACATCGCCAAAATTGATGCAGCAGTACAGATGAACCGTTGTCGAAGCATACGTTCGCTAGCGACAGAATTTGATGTGTCAATTGGGACAATTCAAAAGTTCGTTCGTAAGAAACTGCAATATCGGAAGGTGTGTTTACGGTGGGTACCACGGATGTTGACCGACCACCAAAAAGAGGAACGCATGGAATGGTGTTTGAACCACTTGCTGTGTTACAGAGTGGAGGGTGATGCATTTCTCTTCCGCATAGTGGCAGGCGATGATTTATGGTGTCATCACTTTGAGCCAAGCAGCAAGAGAGAGAGAGAGAGAGAGAGAGAGAGAGAGAGAGAGAGAGAGAGAGAGAGAGAGAGAGAGAGAGAGAGAGAGCATGCAATGGAAGCATGCTGGATCACTAAAGGCCAAAAAATTCAAGTTACAGGTTTCCGCTGGTAAGATTATGCTGAGCGCATTTTTTTTACCATGAAGGGGTATTGTTGGCCGACTTTAAAAAAACCTAGTATCAACATCAACTCTACTCACTACTTGCAAACACTAGACAAGCTGCAAAAAGTTATCAAGAATAAACGACCCGGCATGCTTTCTCGTGGTGTGATTTTGTTGCACGATAATGCTCGTCCGCATGTCGCAAAGATTGTGCAGGAAGCATTAGCAAGGAAGAAGTGGGAAATTCTGCAACATTCAGCCTATAGTCCTGATTTGTCACCATGTGAGTTTCATTTGTTCGGACCTCTAAAAAAAGCTCTCAAGGGGCAACGATTTCACACAGATGCAGACGTAATGAAGGCGGTAAACACTTGGTTCAGTGAGCAACCACAATCTTTATTTGCGGACGACATTCGCCGCCTACCTAAGCAATGGGGTGCTTGCCTAAGTGCCTACGGTGACTTCTTCTGACCAACCCATGGTGCATAATTCATTCAACATGAATGCTTTGTTTAATTCTACCACACCTGTTAATGTTTCCTTCATGCTTTTGTAATAAAGCCATTGGAACGGGTTTCAAATGAATGTCCCTAATAATACAGGCTAGAGGATCGACTTCCTTGCGTGGAGCTTTACATGTGCTTGATCCTTCTCCGCAGAACGGTAAACAGCCTGGCGAGAACATCGCACAAAGCGCAAATCACATAGCTCCCGCGATGACCCACAGGGGTCTTCGATAAAATTGCAATGTTAAACTGAACGATAGTCTGAACACGAACAATTATCTTCAGAACCAGCGGCAAATGGCTTAACCACCACGCTACAGAAATCTCTACCCTCTGCATGTACTCCGTACGGATGCAGTGTAATGCATTCAAACTATATATGTTGTTGACACAACATGGCGTGACGAAAGGACATGAGAAACAACATGTACAAATATGGCCATTAAAAATTTAGAAGTTGTGTCTGAGAAACTCCAGATGCTTCGGAACATTGTTTAGAGATTTCACAAATAAGTTTTGTATGAATGCTATTATTTAAGTAAATGTAATATTTTTGCCGGCTCACCCATAGCAATATAAAACACGTATTTGTTTGTAGTGAATTGTGTGTCAGGCCGGGAACAGTCGTTTACGAAATTAAGCATATGTTAGGAAATTCATTATTTTTGCACGGTGTACTGCGTGGTAAGGAAGAGAACCTTGAGCTGTTGCCAGCACCACTAATAACCTCGATAAGGGCTGCACTAAATCTGGCTAATCTGGCCTCACAGCGTATCGGTTTTCACTAACTAGTTTTCTTGTTGAACATTCAACCTCTGCCGCCGGTCAGCCTGGCTAATGTCAAGTTATATCGTGTTCAACTGAACAATTTCTTGCTATAACCTGTTCTTCTGACCCAGGCATGCATGTTAAGATTAGTACTATGAATACGCCACATAATAAAACGGTCTGGAATGTTTACAAACCCATCACATTTTCTCTTACTATGAAGGCGGTAAGCCCCTCCACAACCGAGCAATTGTATGTTTCCCTGCTGGTGTTCTTCTTCTTCTTTCGTTCATTTGAAATATGTCTGTCTTTAACTGCAATGTCGTCTCTTGTATGAATCTAAGTCTTTTTAGTTCACTCAGCGGTCCATAGAGTTTATCTTCCACTACTGTCTCTAGGCCAGAAGGTTCACCTGGATATGTTGTAGTTTGGGCAGTCCTGGAGTATGTGCTCTGCAGTCTGCGACGCCAAACCACATGTGCACATGGCTGAGTCACCAATCTTGAATTTTGTATACATGTGGTTGCGTAATCTATTGTGTCCTGTTCTGAGGCGCAGAATAATGATCTGTTCTGGTCTGTCCAGGGTTTGGTGGCCTTCTGACTGATTTGATCATTCTTTTCTTTTGGTGGAATGTAATGGGCACATCAGGTTGTTCTTCTTTTGCTCCTTCCTTAGCCAATAGATCAGTTCTGTCGTTTCCGGGTACTCCACAGTGGGATGGTATACACTGTATGGTGACCTTATGCTGACTGCTAAGTTCAGAAAGTAGTGTTCTTAGAACTGGTAATATTCCAGACAGGAGGGCCTCTATTACTGATTTTGCATCTGTCAATATCACCACAGGTTGTCTACCATGGCGGGTATTTTGTAATTTCTCTATTGCTATCTTGATTGCCTCAATTTCAGCATCATAGTTATGGCAGTACTTTCCTGTTGGAACTCTGGCCGTGTCCCTAGTATTATTTGGGTATTCTATATACACTGCCGCTCCTCCATTTCGAACAGCATTTTGCGATGACCCATCTGTGTAGACTCGGATCCAGAGATCCTGTGGGTATTCGTAATCAAGGAAGCTGAGAGTGGCTGTTCTGCACTGTACACTGTTCTGTTCTTCCTTGTCAAATAATCCTCTCACTTTTGTCTGGATTTGTAGTGGTAGACAATGTTCATCTTTCCATGGCGTTCGCTCTGGTATAGTTTTCAGGGGGATACCAACTGTGGGCAGATCGGTGGTTTCTCTGCAGAATCGTTTGGCCTGGTGGATAAAACTGCTTCTTTTTAACCGCCCCATAGCTAAGTTTTCAAATCTGTTCTTCATAGGGTGACCTGGCAAGCTGATGAACTTTTCTGCTTATATTAGCGTTTTCGTATCTCTGCGCTCTCTCAGTGCTTGTGTCCTCCCCATCTTCACCATCTCCACTATAGGGGTTGATCTCATCCCTCCTGTGATGACTCTAAGTGCTTGATTTTGCAACTTGTCCAGCTCTTGTAGTGTGGTTTTTTATGCTGAACACCACGCAGTTTACCCGTATTCCAGGTGTGGTCGTATGCTGTGTTTATAAACTTTGCTAAGTATTTTCCCACTAGCTCCCGATGTGGTTCCACTTAGTTTTCTCAGGATGGCTATTTTCCTTCTGGCTTTTGCTACTGCTTTGTTGATGTGCTTTCTCCGTGTCAGCCTGCCACCAAATGTTACTCCAAGATATGTAGGTTCTTTGTCTTCTCTAAGGGGTATTCCATTTATCTGGATAATCCCTGCCTTTTGTTTTGGATAGAGGGTAAATAGAGTGGTGCTGCACTTGTCAGTGTTTATGCTGACACACCATTTATTTGCCCATGCAACAAATGTATCTACAGCTCTTTGTAGTGATCTGGTGGCCACTGATGCATGTTCATTTATGCTCCATAGAACCAGGTCATCAGCGTACATTGCCGCTTTAATTCCATGCGGTAGATGAGCAACAAGATCATTGATGAAGATTAGAAAAAGTGTGGGGGACAAGACTCCGCCCTGGGAAACACCGTGGCGCAGTAGTACTTTCTTGCTCTTGAGTCCGTCTAACTGGACTCGAGCTCTTCTATTGTGCAAGTATGCTTTCACCCATTTGTACATTCTTCCATTGACTTTAAACTTTCTCAGTTTTCTCATCAGACCTTCTTTCCAGACTTTGTCAAAGGGTTTCTTCAGATTTATCCATGCACCAAGCACCAGCCAGATGCTCTTGAAATACATCCTCAATTTCTTGAGAGAGGTAGGTTGTCTGACCTTCCGTAGAGTTTTCACTTTCAATGTACCACTGCAGTCTGTCTCCCCCGATGGTGTTTCCACCTTGTCGTGGTGGGGGAGCTTGAGTTTCTCAATGACCCTGAGAGCTATGCCGGCGGTAGCGTAGCTACCAGCAGGGCCTCCCAAGCCGGACAGGTCAAAGGGTAGGGAACAGACAAAGAGAAACACCCTGGTCCTCCAGGTTGGGGGTTGAAGCGTGGGGTTAACATCCCCACCTTTGTAAAAACCTTTCTTTGTTACGAAACAAATACATGAGCCTCGATATCGGACTGACTTATCTGGACAACGACCTTGGAACGTTAAAGGACTTTTGAGATTTGGAACATGGAATGTACGGACACTATATCGAGCTGGAGCAGCCGAAGAACTAACCCAGGAGCTGGTTGAATATCAAATGGATATAACAGCAATTCAAGAAATAAGGTGGCCAGGAGAGGGTACTTTAGAGCAAAATGGAATGATTATAATATATGGAGGAAACACCCAAAATAAACATGAATTAGGAACAGGATTTGTCATCAAAAAAGAGTTATGAGGGAACGTTTTAAACTTTAAAGCTTTTAATGACAGGATTAGTAAATTACGAATAAATGGTAAATGGAAAAATATGACGATGATTAATGTACATGCACCTACTGAAGAGAAAGAAGATGATATTAAAGAAGACTTTTATAATGATCTGGAAGATGTCATAGAAGAAACCCCCAAACAGGACATCCTGATTGTGCTGGGAGACTTCAATGCAAAAATAGGTAGAGAGCAAACTAATAAAAAAGTGGCCGGTATGGAAAGCCTACATACAACTTCAAATGATAATGGATGGAGAGTCATCAACCTGGCAGAAGCCAAAGGACTGCAGATTAGCAGTACCAGACTACAAAGAAAGGATATACACAAACAAACTTGGAAATCATGTGACAAGAGAACCTATAATCAAATAGATCACATTTTAATTAACAACAGAAATGCATCAAACATACAGCAAGTCAGAAGTTATAGAGGATCTGAGTGCCACAGTGACCACTTCCTCGTTGGAGCAAAATTTAAAATAAAACTTAAGAGAGCTTTCTATACTAAATTACAAAGATTACACCCAACATATAACAGAGAAAAACTACAAGACATTACAGTCAAAGAGAAATTTACAGATGAAATAAAATGTAAACTTGAAACCCTGCAAAACCCTTTGGAGGAAAGCGTTGACCAAACTTGGTTGAACATCAAGAATACAATTCAATCTACCGCAGAAGAATGTCTCGGTGTGTTAACCACGCATAGAAAGAACAGATGGTTCAATCAAAAATGTGAAGAAGCAGTCATTAGGAAGAAGAATGCCAGACATGTATGGTTAAATGACATCAATAACATCCAAAAGGAAGAGCATTATAGAAATGAATGTAAAGAGGCTACAAAAATAGTCAGACAGCAGAAGCGAGAATATATGAGTAATATAATCAAAGATATGGAAACTAATCACCAGAAAAATGAATCCAGAAAATTTTTTAAAGAACTGAAGTCAATGAAACGAGGGCACCAACAAAACACATATGGTTTAAAAGACAAAAATGGGAATATGATAAATACCAATGAGGAAATGTGCAACACATGGAAAGAATATTTTATTGAATTACTAAATTGTGAAGCTCCAAGTAACATTTTCCCACAGGAAGAGGTTCTAACATGCGAACCACAAATTGAAGAACCTACATTTGAAGAAATCCTATATGTAAACACACGACTTAAAAACAATAAGGCAACTGGGACTGATGGAATTGCTGCTGAATTTATAAAGGCAGGTGGCCATGCATTACATCTAAAGCTATACGAACTAATAATAAAGATCTGGAGGACAGAAGAATTACCCCATGACTGGAAAGAGTCATTATTGATACCTATCTTTAAGAAAGGAGGCAAGTTCCAATGTGGAAATTATAGAGGAATATCACTACTGTCCACAAGCTATAAGATACTATCCGCAGTATTACTAAATCGACTAAAACCATATTCAGAAGACATATTAGGTGACTACCAGGCGGGTTTTAGACAAAACAGATCAACAATAGATCAGATATTTATCTTACGACAAATAGCCTAGAAACATTGGGAATATAAAAGAGATCTCCATAACATTTTTGTGGATTTTAAAAAGGCTTATGATAGTGTCCATAGGAATAGTCTATGGAATGCTATGCAGGAATTTGGAATACCAAGGAAGTTAATCAACATGACCTGACTATGCATGGAAGATACTTATAATATAGTAACATATAAAGGCAGGAAATCAGACCCCTTCCAAATAACATCTGGCTTGAAACAAGGTGATGCACTATCGCCGCTACTCTTCAATCTGGCTCTAGAGAAAGTTGTAAGGAAGGTAAAGGAGGAATGTGATATTGGAGGAACATCCAAGCTGCTTGGTTATGCAGATGATATAGATAGTATAGGGCAAAGTGAACAAAAGACATTGGAAATATTGACTCACTTAAAGGAAAAAGCCCAACAGATGGGGCTGGTTATCAACCAAGATAAGACAGAATATATGGTAATTTCAAGAGACGGAATGGCTAAAAACTCTGGCCACATACAAATAGATAATATGACCATTAAAAGAACGGAAACATACAAATACCTGGGTACAATCTTCAACTGCTCCAACATCATAAGGGAAGAAATACAAACTAGAATCAACTCTGGAAATAAGATATACTATGCACTACAACATCTACTAAAATCAAAGGCGCTATCTCATAACACCAAAATCACAATATACAAAACACTGATCAGACCAGTTGTGCTGTATGGCTCTGAAACCTGGAGTACAACGAAAAGAGACGAAGCCTTGTTACAAACCTTTGAGAACAAAATTTTAAGACGCATCTTTGGACCCATTAGGGATACACATAGTGGAGAGTGGAAAAGAAGAAGTAACAAAGACATTTATGATCTGTTTAAGTCCCCGCTAATCACTGGTATCATGAAGGCTAATATACTACAATGGCTGGGGCATATAGAAAGAATGGAAGATAATAGGGAAACAAAACTCGCTTACACTCAGGAAATAAATGACCGCAGACCCCGAGGTAGACCAAGAAGGCGGTGGAGAGATAATATATATACAGATCTACAAGCACTTGGAATCAACGACTGGCAAGAGAAGGTCAACCAGAGAGACGAATGGAGACGGATTGTATTTGCAGCAAAGAACCTCAATGGCTCGGAACGCTGAAGAAGAAGAAGAAGAAGAAGAAGAAGAAGAAGAAGACTGCAGTTTGTGATTTATGATGCGCTCCATTGTTTTGCAGAGACATCTGGTGAGGCTAAATGGTCTGTAGCTGGAGGCAATGGAACTATCTTTCCCTGATTTTAGGAGGGGTATCATGATTGCTTCTCTCCAGGCTTGTGGGACACTGCCTAGGGTCCAGCTGTTATTGAAGATCTGCAACAGCTTTGCTTTGGCCTGTGTTCCTAGGTTCCTGATCCTTTCATTAGAGGTACCAGCAGCTCCTGGTGATTTTCTCATTTTCAGTTTTGATATTGCTAGCTCCAGTTCGCTGATTGTGATAGGTGCCTCCAGAACCTCATATACTGTTTCATCCTGTCCTGTATGTTGCCATTTCTCTCGAATCTCTTGTTGTTTCTCTGGACTAATGTTGATATTGTTATCTTGTGCGAATGAGTCCTCAAAATGGTCAGCTGCTTGCTTTCCTGTTAAGATGTTTCCGTCTTTATGTAGTGCAATTTTTGAGTTTCTCCCTGTGCCCTCATCTTAAGTTGTTTTATTAGCTTCCACATTTTCCTTGTGTCTCTTTCAAAGTTCAGAGACTCTGTTTTCTCCTGCCAGCTTTTCCGTCTAGCCTGCAGCTTGGCTCTTTGACATTTGGTTTTTGCGTTTTGCGTGCTGGTATTTATTGTGGTGTTCATGGCTGGGTTTGGCCTCTTCTTGCTTTCTACACACTTCCACATCATTATGCAACTGTTCCAGTTCACTACTCCAGTATGGTTTATATTGTTTACGGGCTCCTTGTGGTACAGTTTCTCGTGCTGCCTGTAGTATGCATTTCCCAAACTCTTCAACAACTTTATTTATGTCTTTCTTTGTGTTTAGGTTTCTAACCAGTATGCTGGTGCGATGCTTGTACATTGCCCAGTCTGCTTTCTTGTAGTTCCACCTCGAGAGGTTGCTGCTGTTACTTACAAGCTCATTTTCTACAGTTAGAAAGACTGGCCGATGGTCACTACCACCAAGCTGTTTCCCAACAATTCGTGTAATGTCCCACTCCAGATCTGGCGAATGAAAAGCCAGGTCAGGTGTAATTGTGGTGTGCCATGATTTCAAGTAGAAAGTATGGACGGCTTGTTAATCAAGATGAATTCATTCTCATCCTGCCAGTCTTCCAGTCTCTCTCCTCTCTGGTCCATGTGATCATAGCCCCAACTCTGCGAGTGGCTGTTGAAATCGCCACACACAATCTTTTTTTTTAATGGTTGTGTGTCCTGTGCCTGTGGTCGGTCACTTGGACAGTAGTAATTGATCAGATGTAGGTCTGCATTGCCTGTTTTAAGTTTAAGAGTCTGATACTCAGCCCCTTCCATATAAACTTCAGTGTTTAAAGCGGTGATGTAATATTTTTTATTTTTACAAGGGTCAGTATCCAACTCTTTCGCCTGTCTTTTCGGTCAGATCGGTAACACTGTTAGCCTTTGATTTTGAAGGCTATATTTTAGTTGAGGTGAGTTTCTTGCAAGCAACATAAGCTTTTTCTTGGTCCAAGATGTTTTCTAGTTCTTTTTTTTTTTTTTTTTCTGACTTCCTCCGCATTCCACTGCATTATTTTAAATCATTGTTTGATATAGCCAGACGCTCTATTCTCAGGTGAATGCATAGTGAGAGCAACGGGAGGACACTCAGAACCCTTCACCATAAGATCCGGAGTAAGACAAGGTTGTGTTCTTTCCCGTCTCTTGTTCATAACCTATATAGAAACAACTCGGCTGCTTTCCGCCCACACTTGGAGGATACAGACGTAACAAAGAGTCATGGCTGAATGCGGTGGTCTTTGCTCAAGATGTTAACGAAGGATTTCAGATCAGAGAAGAGACATGTGCGACCGCCATAGACTTAGAGGACGCATACAATAGAGTATCCTTCGAGCACTTGATGCAAACCCTCAGTAGTTTACAATGTGGTATTTGAGTCGTTAATAAGGATCCGAATCCTTCGTGGTGACGTTATTTTTTACTATATAAAAGTCATGATCCTATGCTATGACGTCACCAAACCGAATCCTTATTTTTCGAAAAATTCGCGGGTATTTTATTGGGTCTGGTTGTGACTTCCGGTTGTCACTTCCGGTACTTCGATTTGACTTCCGATCCCTGGGGCGGGTGGGCGGCGGCGGTGTGAGGCAGCCCGGCGCGATCCGGACCGGACGTCGGCGCGAACCGAACCAGACGTTGGCGCGAACCGGGGCGAACCGAACTGAACCGGGGCACCGCGGTGGCGCGACCCCAACCAGGGACGTGGTGTAATCGAGCTCCAGTCATGTAGATATCGACCCCTTCGATGAGGAGACCGAAGTCAATATGACAGATTGAAAAAAAAAAGAGATTTATTCCATCACTAGAGTTACCTCGACTATCCAGACTTAGATTGCATGAATAAACTTTCCACGGCTCAGCATGATAGTTAATTCGGCAGAAATCCATATCCATGTATCAATTTTAAGCGAGTGGTGAAATTCTGGTTTAAAAATATACTAGACAGACATACATTATTATTAATTTTTTAATACTAATCACGTAATAAATGGCTACATTTCTTGTATGTATAGCGTAGATTATGAATGTGAATATAAAAATATTATTCTCATATTATATAAGTAATAACCAGCTAAGATAATCATAAAAATATGTAATGAAATGAAACCCCACAGATATATCCCCTTAATAAACAGAATAAAAGTATCCCAAGGGAAGCGATTCATGTCTCTTGACTCAACCAGAATTAATAATGCCCCTTCATTGCACTGTAGCAAATGCTACAACACGTAAAAGTCTTCCAGGAATCAACTCACGGCATGTGAAAATACTGCCTACTGATGAAAGTAGATAGTAAAACTCGATTTGCTGTCAGGGACTCTTAAAATATACCAAGCGGACCTGTTTATTTCATTATTTCTTTATTTTCTCTTTCTCTCTTTTCTGTCGTTATTTCTGTCTTTCATTCTTTATCTGTTTATTTTCTGACTGTCTTTATTTCTTTATTTCTTTCCATCTTTCATTACTTCACTATATTGCTCACACATTACTTGCTGTTGTGAAAATAGATTCTAATGAGAACAGCAGTGTTTGTTTGTTTGGACTAGGTTAAAAAAAAAGAACAGAAAGAAAGTAAAATGGCCATTTTAATTACTTTGAAACATACTGGGTTCATGGTTCTTGTCCCATATTTTCATAGACCAACTGGTGCTGGGTGGGTGATGCGGACAATATCACTCAGGCCACGTTTATTTTCCACATTTCCTGTTGTCCATTTGAGATTGGGTGGACATGTGAGTCCAAGTCAATTAAAAACAAAAATAATAATGATCTCTGCCTCGAGGAGGATTCTAACGCGTGACCAACTTTTGTCCCATATCTCAAATATTACGATGAAACTTGCAACAATGTATGTTCAAAGCAGTGTATGTGCTTTCCTTTTGTGAATTTTAACGAAAAAGACATACACAGTATATTGCAAAATGGGCTGCATAGCATACTGACCGTGTGGTCGACAAAGAAATGATTTTCCGAATATCGGATTTGGCGAAAAACAAACACATAATCAAATATGCTGAAGCTTCAGTGATTAGTTAAAACCCTTATTGTGAGTATGCAATTACCATGGGAATGCAACTACTCCACATTCGAACGGTGTCAATGACTATATGTTTTGTATTTCAGCCATAAAAGGGTTCATATGATTTATAACGCAGTATTATGTACCTGACGACATGCAGGACAACATGTATGTTGTTGATCTTGCAATATAAGTAAATAGAAACACACTAAATGTTTAGATGCATTAATAACTTCCAAAGTAACACAGAAAAGCGCCAGTTAACAGCTACACTACATCTTCTTTCTCCTCACTGGCACTCAGACATACTAGTGGATTTCCGGTTTCAAGATGGCGACGGACGGCAGGGTTGTTTTGTGATCGTTAACTTTTTCGCGAAGGGGATGGATTTATTCATCTCTTGCGTGTAATTTGTATGTCAGGATGTAAAACTAGGAGTTTCTACTCAAGATCTGCGCCGATGCTACGGAGTTTCGTGCAGCGCACGAAGCAATCCTTGAGTGAATTTTTCGCAGCGTGTGTGGTTTCTGTTGCTTTCGGTTTTTCAACATGGCGGAACAACGTGTGTTCTCCGAGCGGTCAGCAGTCAACATAACGAGGCGGCGTGGGCGCCGGGCAGGCAGAAAGCGACAAGGTAAGCGTGGTGGTTTAAGAAGTTTTAGACTCAAGTGTCACCGTCTAGGACTCAGGAATATCCGTATTCTGTATTGGAACTGCGCCAGCGTAAAACAAATGGGCTCTATTTTAAAAACCCTGGTTTACAGGAACGACATTGTAGCGCTCCAGGAGACGAGACTGGGCGATCAGCTACTCCGAATTGCCGGATTCAAATGTTTCTACAACAGACGACATCTTGGAATGGCGATTCTCGTTCGTGACAGCATGGTGGCGTCAGATCTAGACATGTCCAGTTGGGACAGTGACGATATACAAATACAGGCGTTGGGAGTTCAATCCAGTATACAATTCGTGTTGGTTAATGTTTATGCCCGCAACGCGAGTATGGATTCCAAGAGGTGGCAGTGCTTAAGTGACATATTAGGTCACGAGAGAAATGTTATTTTCTGTGGCGACTTTTGCGTGAACCAAGTGATGACTGTGAATCCACAACCATGGCCAGACTGCGAGAACAGCAAATTAAAAGAGGGGTGGCCAAACAAGAACACTACGCAGGAAGCCAAAGAAGATTGATAAACCAACACAGAACTGGTATCGTTAGCCGCTACGCGCTGCGGGATTTGCTGAGGAGGGGATCCGAGTACTTATGGACTAAATGGTTCGATGTGCAATGAGGATGATCTTTCGACTAACTAACTAACATACTAGTAAATAGCTCTAATAAAAGCATTAATTAACTTCAGGTTCATGGCATTCGCGTACAGGTTTTAGTGGAATGAAAATGGCTAATGCCATCTTTGTTTATGTACAATTATCAAAAGTCCTTGTCTGTGGCTTAGGAGTAGTGAAAGCAGTTGCACAATTTCGACATACCAGGTTTGGAATCAGTCGCAGGTCATTTTGGAGCAGATCGCTTTACGTTGATTTTCACTAAGGTATGAGAGTCTGGTGGAGTAAGTTGAGTGGAGAGATAAATATCCCCAACTAGTGGTTTCCGACTACTAAATGAAAACCAGAAATGGTTCGAGAGATTCCTTAGTGAACTAGATTAGACCAATGTTTCGGGATTACACTAAGGGATCAAGTAAGGTTTTCGGGTAGAAGGCCAAGAGAGCACAGGAAAAGCATTGCCGTCAGAAAGGAGGATGGTCACTCTTAACAGAAGTAAAATCTGAAGACTAGTATTCTCTCTGCCACACAGCTCTCCTGATCTGTAGACCCCATATAGCTTTGTAGCACTCTCCTAATAGGTAATCCAGTTACACACACGTAAAATTGGTAAGTAAGACAATAACTCTTCGTTAAAAAGTTAAAAGAAGAAGGGATGATACGAGCAACGGTTATGTCTCGAAACAACACAATTGCTAATGATCCGCTGCAGGTAATATTCTCTGGCATGGTAAAGTCTGATAGTCTTTCGCTGTTCACTTGCTATTTATTTGGCAATAAGTGGCTTGGTGTTGGGGTATCTCTGTTAGTGTGTGTGTACTCAGCTTGTGGTAAGGCAATTCTTCGTGAAACAGTTGAATTCTGAGTAGTCAGTGGCTGATACAAGGTCTTCGCTCGCTGCTGCTGTAGAAAGGTGAGATCCTTCAGCAATGACTTGTGATCTTCCAGGTAGGCCAAACGTAGGTACCCCGTATAGGCAAAAACCGTGTAGGCAAAAAACCGTAACCTGTTTAACGAAAATAACAACAACCATATACCCCGCCTTCATCAGGAAGTTGGGTACGTTATTAAATCTAGTGGCAGGGTTGGCCAGATCCGAATATGCTGCTTGCGGTCGGTCAAGGGAGCAGTAATCGCACAATAATTCCCTACATCATATGAACTTTAACCTTTCTCTATCACTAAGGTCGGGTCTTTATATCATCTGCTCCAGTCCAATGGGATGATGCGATGAATAGTCACGCATATATATTGATAGATAAAGCCAAGATCTCAGGTCTAACATGATATGCACCAACATATTCATGCAATTAGTTTCTCAACCATCCATAATAAGCAGATGTCCAATCACCCTGACCATTAGGCGGCATCTAGATAATGATTGTATTAATACAAAGTCCTGGTGATACCCCTTTACAGTGTATATGGTAGCACATAATTATAATATGTTCACATATCCCATAAGTAGCAAAATAATATTTCATTAAGCTCCGTAGGGATGTCACCGTCCTAGATACCTAGGGGACTGAAACTCGGGCTCATACAGGCAACAAACTCCATTCAGATACAATCTAACATCATTTATTTATATTATGTTACATTAAGCTGACGAAGAAAGGTTTTCGCTGCCAGCACCCTCGAGTTACGTATCACAGGAGTTTACAATAAAGCAATAATACATGATCATTACAACAACTCTATCAGCTATCTAACGTAACCCTAAATACACTTGGGTTTCAATCTATCAAGTCCCCCTTAAGGTAAGCCCTGTTGCTTCTTCGATGTCCAGTCCGTGTCTGCCTTTCCACAAGTGTCGCAATCCGACACGGGTGGTAACTCTCTCCGAGTTTCTCGTGGACCCAGCAATCGGCGGGCTCCATCGGTGTCCACGGGGCTGTGGACACGCTGACCGGTCCTTCGAGAAGGCTCTGGGTTATTCGAGCCTTCGAGTGACTCGGTTCTTTCCCTTTAGCTGGAGTTCTATCCCTTCTCCACTCTCTATTATCTTTATGTTAATACCGCCCTCATGTGAGACTGTGACAGGCTTTGATGGGTTATTATATGGTAATTAGTTTTGTACTAATTCTGTCACAGGATCACGTGAAGTAGGTGTTTGTAGTTTGGTGGATAGTAACTTGGTAACCTATATATCTGCATCAACAACTCATGTATTCTCCCATACAGCACTTCAAGATGATTGCTGAAGAGGTCTCCTCTCTCTTCTATGTTCTTAAACATGCTTATCCGACCGAAGTTCCGTGACGCTTCCAGTTGTTTTTGCAACCGCGCCCTTCTCAAGTATCTATATGATACCAAGATATAAAACTCTGTGTAAGAGAGTTTTAACAAGACAAATTGTCTTGGCTTATTTAAGCACACTTGCAAATCTTGTCCTGCATGTGTATTTCGATACATTTTCACTTCCGTATGTTGTATAATGCTGAATATATATTTATACTGTTGTTTTATCACATCTGACTACGTATGTTCTTGTTTGCTTGTTAGTGTATTGACTGGTATGTTGCTTTCTATAATAAACTGACTGTGTTTTAATTGTTAGTGTTCAGTTTTGAGTATGTCTTAGCTCATGTATAAAGTGTGTGCTCAATGTGTGTATGTGATGTGTGGTTTACTTCTAAGCGTCACGAGTTGGAATATCCTTTGTCATAAATTACCCAATCTGTGTAATGCATGATCAGGGCATTCAAACAGTGATACTTAGACTTATTGTATTTAATACTAAACATGTATCAACAATTCAAACAGGTAGTACATTTTTACATGAAAAACGCAGACAAATTAAAATAAATACGTTTTGCGTACAATTTGTCAGCTCAATATATCGCTCTCTCATTTAATTCATTCGCTCTCTCATTCGTACATCTTTCATTCAAAATAGTATTTTGTTAAAATATACAAATAAAGTTGAGGTAAGTCTTATTGCCCTTAGAAAAACGGATTAAGCGATATGTTCCCTTTACGGTAGCAAGTACTTTTTGTACTTGTAATCAAAAAATGGTTTATAAGTTAAATAGAAAAAATTGTATTGGAAGAATATTTTAACTATGAGTGAAAATGTTTGTAATATATTATGGTAAAAAATATACAAGTTACGTGTTGACATATTTTATATATATAATCAAATACAAGTGTAATACATATTAACTAATAGTAAATTAATTAACTCCAACGACGATGTGTGTGTTGTCCTCCTGTTGTCCGTGTGTTGTTCCACCAATGTTAACAGTTCGTATAGCTGTCTTTTGTATGTTGTAATAGTCGTAGTTCTATTCCGGTAGTTTGCGAAGTTCCTTGAAATAGCGAGTATGCAGAGTTCTTAATCTTTACACGATGACTTTAAGTTTCTTGGTTGATGAAATAACTTCACAGATATTATATATCGTTCTGATTGTTTTTAAAGCATTGCCAATTGCTAATATGGCTTAATACAATGTAGGGTTCTCAAAGTTTCATGTTCGTGAATGTTATAAGTAGATTATTCACTTAGCAGTTGATACTTCTGAATCACAGTTCTACAGTAAGTGTAAAGGTACACTGTTTTATGCAACAGACTAAAATATCACAGCTTATTATATGGCGACTAATTAATGTGAATAGTGTTAGTCTGCTGGGGCATTGGTCTGTCGTGATAATAGGTCAGCAATGATATTATCCATACCCTTAATGTGACGGATTTCAAAGTCGAAATCCTGAAGTAGAAGACACCATCTTGCTAATCGATGATTCTTTGGAGTGCCTTGTTTAAATACCAGCAGTGGCGCATTATCGGTCAAAACAACAAAATGGGAACCTAAGAGGAACTTAGATAAACGACGCATACAAAAAAGTAGACTTAATGCCTCCAACTCAACTGTGGAATAACGGATTTCTGCCTTTTTAAGCTTGCGGCTGACATGGAGTATTGGATGTCTCACGCCTTGATACTCCTGCATCAGGCATCCTCCAATTGCGATAGCACTCGAATCTGTGGTCAGAATAAAAGGTATATCTATGTTTGGTAATCTCAATACGGGTGGGTTAGAAAAAATTGATTTCAATTTGCACATTACATCCTCTAAGCGGATACTCTTACAAAATTTCTCTGGTTGATCTTTTGTCAACAGATTAGAAAATACTGATGTGAGTTCTGCCCAGTTTGGTATAAACTTGGCATAATAGTTTATGAGACCTAAAAGGCTTCTGACCTGTTTCTTTGTAGTTGGAACTTGCAGGTTCAGAATTTTTGATACAATTCTATCATCTGTCAATAGTTTCCCTTCGGAAATCCTATGACCTAAGAAGTCTATCTGTGAATAGCCTATTTCAACCTTGGAAGGTTTGATAGTAAGTCCAAAAAGAAGGATTTGATTAAAGACTTGTTGGAGTGTAAGTAAGTGAGAGGTCATGTCTGAAGAATGGACACATATATCATCAATATATGATTGCACGTCCTTGATGCCGTGCAATAATAGTCTAGTTAATCTGACAAATGTAGCGGGAGCGTTCTTTAAGCCAAAAGGAAGATATCTCCATTCATATAGACCAAGCGGTGTAGAAAATGCTGTTATATGCCTTGAAGAGGGAGATAGTGGTACTTGCCAGTAACCTTTTGCTAAATCAAGTTTCGAAAAAATGGATGATTGAGACATATTCAAAATGAGGTCTTCACAGCTGTACATTGGCTCAGCATCTGTCGTTGTTATAGTATTTAATTTCCTGTAATCTATGCATAAACGAATGGTTTGGTCCTTCTTTTTCACCAGAACAATTGGCGAAGAGTACTGGGACACAGATTTCTGTATTATTTTATGTTTTTCTAAGTCTAAAATTTCTTTATCCAAATTTGCCCTATAATGTAATGGAATTGAATATGGTCTACATTTGATAGGTGTTAGATCTGTCAAAATAATGGAATGTGTTATTTTGTCAGTCTGTCCAGGTTTGTTTGAGAAGATAGTTTTATAGTCGTTAAGAAGAGACAAACTGTCTTGTCGCTGCTGTTGTGTCAAAGTGTCAGAGATTTGTATGTCCTTCATCGTACTGTCGTCGTTCATGATTGGTACTGGAATTTCCGTATTGTCTACGTCCGTCTGATTTATTACTGACGCTACTGTTTGTAAATTGTCTCCAATGTCATTGTAGTCATCGTCCAGAATAATCGTTGCTAATGTGTCGTTAACTTCGTCGTATTTGTCGTTATCACATATTGTCGGTACTGTGAATATGTTTTCGTCGTCTTCGTTGTCACAAGAATGAGTCGTTAATGATGCTTCGGTTAGATCTTCGTTAGTCGTGGTGTTCTTCAGTCGTCTAGTTGTCGTCTCGTTTTCGTTGTCATTCTTGTCAGTCTGGTTATTGTCATCTGTTTCCTGCGTTTGCTTGTTCATGTCACTGTCATTTCTAGAATAGTACGGTTTTAACATATTTACATGGAATATTTTCAATTTGCCATTCAAAGAGATTTCGTAGTCAACTTCCGAAATCCTTCTTACAACTTTAAATGGTCCCTGCCAAGAGGTTGATAGTAAATCTCTCTTGTCAGGTAGTAATAGTAAAATATCTTGATTCGGTTGTAATACAATAGTTTTTGCCCCTTTGTTGGCGTACTGCCTGTACCTAAAACCTTTCTCCTGTAACGATGTTCTGGCTAGTATACAGGATCTAATGATTTTGTCTCTGGTGTCAGTGACCAAATCATAGGTGGAAACTGGTAATTGGGTGTTTACGGGTTGTGATATCATATCTTTGTACATAGCGAGAGGTCCTCTTGGGTTCGCTCCATATACTAATTCAAACGGAGAGAACCCCGTGCTTGACTGTGGGACTTATCTGTATGCGAACAGCACCGTTGGGAGGAGTATATCCCAATCGGCTGGATTTTCAGCTGTCACTTTGGATAACATATGTTTTAGGTCCCCATTTACTTTTTCGCAAATTCCGTTTGCGGACGGTCGATAGGGGCTTGTAAAACATTGTTTTATGCCCAGTAGCTTAGTTACCGATTGGGTGGCATTAGATATGAATTGCGTTCCTCTATCTGATATTATCTTCTCCGGAAAGCCAAAACGGGAGAATATCTGTAATAATACGTCCGTCACATCCTTAGAGGAGATAGATTTTAATGGAATCATTTCTGCCCACCTTGAACACAGATCAACGAGTGTAAAGATGTATCTATTTCCTTTGTTTGAGATGTGGTTTAAAGGACCCACTAAATCAACCGCCACGATTTGAAATGGTCTCGAGGCAGTTGTGGTTGATTGGATTTCTGCAGTAGGGTTTTTACCTTTCTTAATTAGTTTTTGACAGATATCACATGATTTACAATAGGTTTTTATGTCTTGGCAAAATTTAGGCCAATAAAATTGGCTCATGACTCTGGCCCTGGTTTTCTCATAACCCATATGACCTCAGAAAGGTGAGTCATGGGCTATCTGAAGTACTTTATCGCGATGTAACTGAGGTAGAATCACTTGTTGTATCGTGGTTTTATCTCTGGTATATAGCCTAGTTAAAATATTGTTATTTAATCTGAATGTCCAGGAAGCGTTTTTCGTTAATTTTGGCTTCATTCCTACTAGTCGAAAGTATTGTGATAGGGTTGGATCTGTTTTCTGTTCTTGGATAAATTTGGTGGTGGTAATATTGGGTGCAATGATTTGAAGCGCCTCGTGAAGTTGGTCGTTGTGGGTTTTGTGTGTCATTTGTCTTGTCACTATATTAGCGTATTGTGTCTGTTGTTGCACATTTACAGGCTCAATATTTTGTGGTTCGGTGGCGTCCTCAGTTCGAGGTGTTAATTTGATGGTGTCATTGAAAGATTCAACCGCCCCTGTGTTCTGCACCTCTGTGAATTCGTTTCGAATTCCGTCATCGGTTGTCTCCCTTGTGCTTTTGGCAGTTTGAGACATGCAAGTGTGTTTTTTAATTCTGGAATCGCTGTTTGCTTTTTGGATACCGTTTTTCTGTTCCCATTCTCTGATTTCTTCTTCAGAGCAGGATCTTATGTTAGGAAGATTCCCAAGGATAATTTCCGCGCAAGGATTTTCCAGTACTGCGCATAGCAGTTGTCCTGATATAAAAGGTGTCCGAATTTCGGCCAGTGCTAGGGGGTATCTTTCGATGGTGCCTGCGAATGTGCGACATGTTACGTATTTGTGTGTGTAGTCTTTGTCATTAATTAATGTTCTTTTGATTCCACAAAGAGTCGCTCCGCTATCACGTATTAGTGTACATTGTTTGTTATTAACAAAACCTGTCGCAAATTTTAACTTGCCTGTTGATGTTAAGGCTGCGTTGGCCATTTCGTTGGACACTGGGATTGTGTGGCCGCATAACAAAGTGGTATCAAGCTGAAATTTTCTGCAGGTGTTACATGTGTTATCAGTGATGGTGTTAATTATCTCTACCGCATTACCTAACTCATTCGGACTTTCATTCTGGATATCGCATTCGTTCTGTTGTTCAGTTTCTTCATCCGAAGATGTATCTATTAATGCGGCATTGGCCTGCTTCATCATCTTTCGGCCTTCACAACGTCCTGAGAAATGCCCATAACTGGCGCAAAAAAAAAAAAACATTTGACTGCTCTCTGATATGCGTTCCTTTTTTTTTTTTTTTTTTTTTCCACCATCATTTGGAGATGATGTGGATAGTTCGGTGATTTATCACACATCGCGTACTGTTCGTGTGTTAGATGACAATACTGACACAGTACTGGTTTTGTGAACTTAGAGCGTTGTTTGAACCTATTTTCATTTGGTTTTGAATATTTGGTGTTTGTAACCGCTGCTGTTTCATTTTGGCTCATATTTAACTGAAAAATATCGCGATTAGCTGTAAAATATGCGCTCCCCTTATTTTCTATTTCTTGGATAGTCTTACAATCATTTTGCCTTAGAAATTTAGAGAAAGGGGTTGGTATTGTGTTAATGAATTTATCAATTATAATTAGCTCCTTTAGTTTATCATAGCTGTTATTTGTTTTTGCTGAGGTTATCCATTTTGTACAAATATCTTGGACTGTAGACACGTAGTCTATGAACGTGTGGTTAGGTGATGGGGCTAATTTTGAAAACTGTAGTTGATAGCCTGCTGTGTCTAGTGAAAAATGTTGGAGTATTCTTTGTTTTAAATAGTTGTAATCTTTCCTCATGTCTTGTGGAATTGTCTCTATCACTTTTAAGGGCTCTAATGCTAAATTTCTCATCAGAATAAATGCCCAGTCGACTTTTGCAACGTTATGGTAATTCATCAAACACTCGAAGTTCTCTAAATATGCGCTTATTGAATCTCCTGAACAAAAGGGCTTGACTAAGCCTTTATATTTGTTGTATGTGGCAATAAGATTAAACATGTTTAAATTGAACTGTGCTCCCAGGTTGACCCAGCTAAACATGGGTGCTAGAAATATCTTTGGAGGTCACTGTGGCTGGCGTGATACTGTCTACATCACCCAGCCAGTGCCAACTGGTCTGTAGATATATGTGACTAGTATCATATGCCCAATGTGCCCTAAGACGTATGAATGTGTTCTTTAGTTGGTTTACTTATGTTCAGCAATATAGAAGTCTAGGATTATCTCTTGAGACAAGGAATACAGACTGCCCTTGAAAATTGGGTATAAAGAAATCACTATTGAATGAGATCCAAGCTGGGCAATTGAGTTCTTGTGGATATAGAGAGCAGGAACATTTTGTATGAGAGTTGCAATCATTATAATTATACAAATGAATTGTTTCAAGAAATGCTCGTATATTTATTTTCTATTGTTGGCTTCTTTAATGGTGACAGTTTGCAGGGGGTCTGCGTGGTCTCGAGGTATGGTGTCTGCCTCGAGTGCTGGAGGTCCCGGGTTCAAGCCCCGGTGATGCCGGGATTTTTTCTCGTGGACTTCTAGTAATAAATTTCCCCTGGTCTCTGGGTAGTGAGATCGGACGCCCGTGTGTATTTTTGCGCATGTAAAAAAATCCCTTGGCAGTTGGAAATCGAAAAAGAGTAGCCTAACGGCGCTGCCCGGGCAAAATTTTGAGTTAAAAATCTACCCAAGTATTTTCAGGATCCTCGGCGGTGCTACGGAGTTCGTGCACTGAGCTGAGTTTCTCCAGACTCAGATTTGAGTTAGGAGGAGAACGGAGCACTTATGGGTTGCACCCGTGTGCCGTGATGTTGATCCATCGACTAAACAAACAAACAAACAAACAATTTGTTGTATGTTTGTTCCTCTTCCTTACTTCTGATTTTGTTTACTGACATTTCTAAGTTGGAGTCAATTTCCATTTGTTTCAGTTTATCTGTGTTTCTGTGTTTAATTGGGCTTGCTTGGTCGCAGCTTCGAGCTCCATTTGCATCTTCTTCTATTGAGCCTCCAGTTGCATTTTCTTTTCTTGAGCCTCCAGTTGCATTTTCTTTTCTTCAGCCTCCATTTGCATCTTTTTCTCTTCCCTTTCTGCTGCTCTGTCTTCTTGTGCAATATTTTCTGAATGCGTCTTTTGTGCCCATTCTGAAAGTTTCTCGGCAGTATACCCTAACTTAATTCCTAATTCAATGCACTGTTCTAATGTTGACATCTTGTATTTTAGCTAGTGTTCACTTTATCGAAATTAAATCCCTTTGAAATTAGTCTGGGTGTACAAAACTTGGTTATCCCCCTTAATGTTTACATTCAAATTTTCACGAGCACGTTCACTTGGTTATGAGATTAGCATATATATGAAAAGCAATGCAAAGAAAAATGTTACATCAATGAACATGAATGAGTATCGTTTAGGGATCTAATGAGCATGAAATGGGACTCATCTTATTTTACTGGTTTCTTGACTGTAGTGTTGTTTGGTTCTCCTGTTTTCTCGCCACTGCTGGAGGACAGTTTACATACACACGATCTTTCGCGGAACAATCTGATGTTGGAATAAAAAAAAAATTAGTAATTGTCACTGTAATTGTCCAGTCATGTCAATGTCAAATTTCATGAACATTATAATTCAATTACTTTTCTAGAGGGACTACAATAGCTCATTAACAGATGATACGATAGTAGCTGCAAAGTTCTAGACTTTGTTATGTATGAAAGTTGATATATTTTACTTGGCAAAACCAAGAGCTGTCTGGAAAGTAAAGCTTGTGCTTGCCAAAACCGGCTTGGAGCCCCCAAATAGCCTGTCACCGTCCTAGATACCTAGGGGACTGAAACTCGGGCTCATACAGGCAACAAACTCCGTTCAGATACAATCTAACATCATTTATTTATATTATGTTACATTAAGCTGGCGAAGAAAGGTTTTCGCAGCCAGCACCCTCGAGTTGCGTATCACAGGAGTTTACAATAAAGCAATAATACATGATCATTACAACAACTCTATCAGCTATCTAACGTAACCCTAAATACACTTGGGTTTCAATCTATCAAGTCCCCCTTAAGGTAAGCCCTGTTGCTTCTTCGATGTCCAGTCCGTGTCTGCCTTTCCACAAGTGTCACAATCCGACACGGGTGGTAACTCTCTCCGAGTTTCTCGTGGACCCCACAAATCGGCGGGCTCCATCGGTGTCCACGGGGCTGTGGACACGCTGACCGGTCCTTCGAGAAGGCTCTGGGTTATTCGAGCCTTCGAGTGACTCGGTTCTTTCCCTTTAGCTGGAGTTCTATCCCTTCTCCACTCTCTATTATCTTTATGTTAATACCGCCCTCATGTGAGACTGTGACAAGGGACTTATTGTGCGATTACTGCTCCCTTGACCGACCGCAAGCAGCATATTCGGATCTGGCCAACCCTGCCACTAGATTTAATAACGTACCCAACTTCCTGATGAAAGCGGGGTATATGGTTGTTGTTATTTTCGTTAAACAGGTGACGGTATTTTGCCTACACGGTTTTTGCCTATACGGGGTACCTACGTTTGGCCTACCTGGAAGATCACAAGTCATTGCTGAAGGATCTCACCTTTCTACAGCAGCAGCGAGCGAAGACCTTGTATCAGCCACTGACTACTCAGAATTCAACTGTTTCACCAAGAATTGCCTTACCACAAGCTGAGTACACACACACTAACAGAGATACCTCAACACCAAGCCACTTATTGCCAAATTAATAGCAAGTGAACAGCGAAAGAATATCAGACTTTACCATCCCAGAGAATATTACCTGCAGCGGATCATTAGCAATTGTGTTGTTTCGAGACATAACCGTTGCTCGTATCATCCCTTCTTCTTTTAACTTTTTAACGAAGAGTTATTGTCTTACTTACCAATTTTACGTGTGTGTAACTGGATTACCTATTAGGAGAGTGCTACAAAGCTATATGGGGTCTACAGATCAGGAGAGCTGTGTGGCAGGGAGAATACTAGTCTTCAGTTTTTACTTCTGTTAAGAGTGACCATCCTCCTTTCTGACGGCAATGCTTTTCCTGTGCTCTCTTGGCCTTCTACCCGAAAACCTTACTTGATCCCTTAGTGTAATTCCGAAACATTGGTCTAATCTAGTTCACTAAGGAATCTCTCGAACCATTTCTGGTTTTCATTTAGTAGTCGGAAACCACTAGTTGGGGATATTTATCTCTCCACTCAACTTACTCCACCAGACTCTCATACCTTAGTGAAAATCAACGTAAAGCGATCTGCTCCAAAATGACCTGCGACTGATTCCAAACCTGGTATGTCGAAATTGTGCAACTGATTTCACTACTCCTAAGCCACAGACACGGACTTTTGATAATTGTACATAAACAAAGATGGCATTAGCCATTTTCATTCCACTAAAACCTGTACGCGAATGCCATGAACCTGAAGTTAATTAATGCTTTTATTAGAGCTATTTACTAGTATGTTAGTTAGTTAGTTAGTCGAAAGATCATCCTCATTGCACATCGAACCATTTAGTCCATAAGTACTCGGATCCCCTCCTCAGCAAATCCCGCAGCGCGTAGCGGCTAACGATACCAGTTCTGTGTTGGTTTATCAATCTTCTTTAGCTTCCTGCGTAGTGTTCTTGTTTGGCCACCCCTCTTTTAATTTGCTGTTCTCGCAGTCTGGCCATGGTTGTGGATTCACAGTCATCACTTGGTTCACTCAAAAGTCGCCACAGAAAATAACATTTCTCTCGTGACCTAATATGTCACTTAAGCACTGTCACCTCTTGGAATCCATACTCGCGTTGCGGGCATAAACATTAACCAACACGAATTGTATACTGGATTGAACTCCCAACGCCTGTATTTGTATATCGTCACTGTCCCAACTGGACATGTCTAGCTCTGACGCCACCATGCTGTCACGAACGAGAATCGCCATTCCAAGATGTCGTCTGTTGTAGAAACATTTGAATCCGGCAATTCGGAGTAGCTGATCGCCCAGTCTCGTCTCCTGGAGCGCTACAATGTCATTCCTGTAAACCAGGGTTTCTAAAATAGAGCCCCGTTGTTTTACGCTGGCGCAGTTCCAATACAGAATACGGATATTCCTGAGTCCTAGACGGTGACACTTGAGTCTAAAACGTCTTAAACCACCACGCTTACCTTGTCGCTTTCTGCCTGCCCGGCGCCCACGCCGCCTCGTTAGGTTGACTGCTGACCGCTCGGAGAACACACGTTGTTCCGCCATGTTGAAAAACCGAAAACAACAGAAACCACACATGCTGCGAAAAATTCACTCAAGGATTGCTTTGCTCGATGCACGAAACTCCGTAGCATCGGCGCAGATCTTGAGTAGAAACTCCTGGTTTTACATCCTGGCACACAAATTACACGCAAGAGATGAATAAATCCATCTCCTACGCGAAAAAGTTAACGATCACAAAACAACCCGGCCGTCCATCGCCATCTTGAAACCGGAAATCCACTAGTATGTCTGAGTCATAGTTGCCATTCTAGATATTTTATATCCAGATCTAGAGGTTTTTGCCGGCATCTGGATACCGTTTTCTGACGTTTGGATGCTGGATGCAATTCTATATACTTTTCTTTTGGAGTCGGATATTTTGAATACTTTCTAGATTTTACTTTTCTATCGGTGTCATTTACCCATTTTATGTTTGGTCTGGACGCGCGTAACCTATGGTAACTGCCATTATTTAAATTTTGAACTGACTTGGGTCAACGCTCAACAATCTGGCAACCCCCAGGTAATGAGTAAAAGGGCGCATAAGGGCACTGAAGAAACTTTTGGTCAGTAAACATTTAAACTTCAAGAATTTGGCTGCAATTGGTACCGATAATGCCTCGGTAACGGTTGGTATCAACCATGGCGTTTATGCAAAATTGAAGGAAGATATCCCATCTTTAATCCTCATAAAATGTGCGTGTCATTCCTTGCAGCTAGCATTATTACATGCCACATCAGAATGTTTACCAAGGAATTTGGAATTCCTTATTTCTGAAACACATAACTGGTTCTCCAAATCATCTGTCAGACAACAGCAGTATAATAATTTATCTAAAGTTAGTTAGTTAGTTAGTCGACAGATCATCCTCATTGCACATCGAACCATTCAGTCCATAAGTGCTCGTATCCCCTCCTCAGCAAATCCCGCAACGAGTCATGGGCTATCTGAAGTACTTTATCGCGATGTAACTGAGGTAGAATCACTTGTTGTATCGTGGTTTTATCTCTGGTATATAGCCTAGTTAAAATATTGTTATTTAATCTGAATGTCCAGGAAGCGTTTTTCGTTAATTTTGGCTTCATTCCTACTAGTCGAAAGTATTGTGATAGGGTTGGATCTGTTTTCTGTTCTTGGATAAATTTGGTGGTGGTAATATTGGGTGCAATGATTTGAAGCGACTCGTGAAGTTGGTCGTTGTGGGTTTTGTGGGTCATTTGTCTTGTCACTATATTAGCGTATTGTGTCTGTTGTTGCACATTTACAGGCTCAATATTTTGTGGTTCGGTGGCGTCCTCAGTTCGAGGTGTTAATTTGATGGTGTCATTGAAAGATTCAACCGCCCCTGTGTTCTGCACCTCTGTGAATTCGTTTCGAATTCCGTCATCGGTTGTCTCCCTTGTGCTTTTGGCAGTTTGAGACATGCAAGTGTGTTTTTTAATTCTGGAATCGCTGTTTGCTTTTTGGATACCGTTTTTCTGTTCCCATTCTCTGATTTCTTCTTCAGAGCAGGATCTTATGTTAGGAAGATTCCCAAGGATAATTTCCGCGCAAAGATTTTCCAGTACTGCGCATAGCAGTTGTCCTGATATAAAAGGTGTCCGAATTTCGGCCAGTGCTAGGGGGTATCTTTCGATGGTGCCTGCGAATGTGCGACATGTTACGTATTTGTGTGGGTAGTCTTTGTCATTAATTAATGTTCTTTTGATTCCACAAAGAGTCGCACCGCTATCACATATTAGTGTACATTGTTTGTTATTAACAACACCTGTCGCAAATTTTAACTTGCCTGTTGATGTTAAGGCTGCGTTGGCCATTTCGTTGGACACTGGGATTGTGTGGCCGCATAACAAAGTGGTATCAAGCTGAAATTTTCTGCAGGTGTTACATGTGTTATCAGTGATGGTGTTAATTATCTCTACCGCATTACCTAACTCATTCGGACTTTCATTCTGGATGTCGCATTCGTTCTGTTGTTCAGTTTCTTCATCCGAAGATGTATCTATTAATGCGGCATTGGCCTGCTTCATCATCTTTCGGCCTTCACAACGTCCTGAGAAATGCCCATAACTGGCGCAAAAAAAAAAACATTTGACTGCTCTCTGATATGCGTTCCTTTTGTTGTTTTTTTTTTTGTTTTTCCACCATCATTTGGAGATGATGTGGATAGTTCGGTGATTTATCACACATCGCGTACTGTTCGTGTGTTAGATGACAATACTGACACAGTACTGGTTTTGTGAACTTAGAGCGTTGTTTGAACCTATTTTCATTTGGTTTTGAATATTTGGTGTTTGTAACCGCTGCTGTTTCATTTTGGCTCATATTTAACTGAAAAATATCGCGATTAGCTGTAAAATATGCGCTCCCCTTATTTTCTATTTCTTGGATAGTCTTACAATCATTTTGCCTTAGAAATTTAGAGAAAGGGGTTGGTATTGTGTTAATGATTTTATCAATTATAATTAGCTCCTTTAGTTTATCATAGCTGTTATTTGTTTTTGCTGAGGTTATCCATTTTGTACAAATATCTTGGACTGTAGACACGTAGTCTATGAACGTGTGGTTAGGTGATGGGGCTAATTTTGAAAACTGTAGTTGATAGCCTGCTGTATCTAGTGAAAAATGTTGGAGTATTATTTGTTTTAAATAGTTGTAATCTTTCCTCATGTCTTGTGGAATTGTCTCTATCACTTTTAAGGGCTCTAATGCTAAATTTCTCATCAGAATAAATGCCCAGTCGACTTTTGCAACGTTATGGTAATTCATCAAACACTCGAAGTTCTCTAAATATGCGCTTATTGAATCTCCTGAACAAAAGGGCTTGACTAAGCCTTTATATTTGTTGTATGTTTGTTCCTCTTCCTTACTTCTGATTTTACTTACTGACATTTCTAAGTTGGAGTCAATTTCCATTTGTTTCAGTTTTATCTGTGTTTCTGTGTTTAATTGGGCTTGCTTGGTTGCAGCTTCGAGCTCCATTTGAATCTTCTTCTATTGAGCCTCCAGTTGCATTTTCTTTTCTTGAGCCTCCAGTTGCATTTTCTTTTCTTCAGCCTCCATTTGCATCTTTTTCTCTTCCCTTTCTGCTGCTCTGTCTTCTTGTGCAATATTTTCTGAATGCGTCTTTTGTGCCCATTCTGAAAGTTTCTCGGCAGTATACCCTAACTTAATTCCTAATTCAATGCACTGTTCTAATGTTGACATCTTGTATTTTAGCTAGTGTTCACTTTATCGAAATTAAATCCCTTTGAAATTAGTCTGGGTGTACAAAACTTGGTTATCCCCCTTAATGTTTACATTCAAATTTTCACGAGCACGTTCACTTGGTTATGAGATTAGCATATATATGAAAAGCAATGCAAAGAAAAATGTTACATCAATGAACATGAATGAGTATCGTTTAGGGATCTAATGAGCATGAAATGGGACTCATCTTATTTTACTGGTTTCTTGACTGTAGTGTTGTTTGGTTCTCCTGTTTTCTCGCCACTGCTGGAGGACAGTTTACATACACACGATCTTTCGCGGAACAATCTGATGTTGGAATAAAAAAAAAATTAGTAATTGTCACTGTAATTGTCCAGTCATGTCAATGTCAAATTTCATGAACATTATAATTCAATTACTTTTCTAGAGGGACTACAATAGCTCATTAACAGATGATACGATAGTAGCTGCAAAGTTCTAGACTTTATTATGTATGAAAGTTGATATATTTTACTTGGCAAAACCAAGAGCTGTCTGGAAAGTAAAGCTTGTGCTTGCCAAAACCGGCTTGGAGCCCCCAAATAGCCTGTCACCGTCCTAGATACCTAGGGGACTGAAACTCGGGCTCATACAGGCAACAAACTCCGTTCAGATACAATCTAACATCATTTATTTATATTATGTTACATTAAGCTGGCGAAGAAAGGTTTTCGCAGCCAGCACCCTCGAGTTGCGTATCACAGGAGTTTACAATAAAGCAATAATACATGATCATTACAACAACTCTATCAGCTATCTAACGTAACCCTAAATACACTTGGGTTTCAATCTATCAAGTCCCCCTTAAGGTAAGCCCTGTTGCTTCTTCGATGTCCAGTCCGTGTCTGCCTTTCCACAAGTGTCACAATCCGACACGGGTGGTAACTCTCTCCGAGTTTCTCGTGGACCCCACAATCGGCGGGCTCCATCGGTGTCCACGGGGCTTTGGACACGCTGACCGGTCCTTCGAGAAGGCTCTGGGTTATTCGAGCCTTCGAGTGACTCGGTTCTTTCCCTTTAGCTGGAGTTCTATCCCTTCTCCACTCTCTATTATCTTTATGTTAATACCGCCCTCATGTGAGACTGTGACAAGGGACTTATTGTGCGATTACTGCTCCCTTGACCGACCGCAAGCAGCATATTCGGATCTGGCCAACCCTGCCACTAGATTTAATAACGTACCCAACTTCCTGATGAAAGCGGGGTATATGGTTGTTGTTATTTTCGTTAAACAGGTGACGGTATTTTGCCTACACGGTTTTTGCCTATACGGGGTACCTACGTTTGGCCTACCTGGAAGATCACAAGTCATTGCTGAAGGATCTCACCTTTCTACAGCAGCAGCGAGCGAAGACCTTGTATCAGCCACTGACTACTCAGAATTCAACTGTTTCACCAAGAATTGCCTTACCACAAGCTGAGTACACACACACTAACAGAGATACCTCAACACCAAGCCACTTATTGCCAAATTAATAGCAAGTGAACAGCGAAAGAATATCAGACTTTACCATCCCAGAGAATATTACCTGCAGCGGATCATTAGCAATTGTGTTGTTTCGAGACATAACCGTTGCTCGTATCATCCCTTCTTCTTTTAACTTTTTAACGAAGAGTTATTGTCTTACTTACCAATTTTACGTGTGTGTAACTGGATTACCTATTAGGAGAGTGCTACAAAGATATATGGGGTCTACAGATCAGGAGAGCTGTGTGGCAGGGAGAATACTAGTCTTCAGTTTTTACTTCTGTTAAGAGTGACCATCCTCCTTTCTGACGGCAATGCTTTTCCTGTGCTCTCTTGGCCTTCTACCCGAAAACCTTACTTGATCCCTTAGTGTAATTCCGAAACATTGGTCTAATCTAGTTCACTAAGGAATCTCTCGAACCATTTCTGGTTTTCATTTAGTAGTCGGAAACCACTAGTTGGGGATATTTATCTCTCCACTCAACTTACTCCACCAGACTCTCATACCTTAGTGAAAATCAACGTAAAGCGATCTGCTCCAAAATGACCTGCGACTGATTCCAAACCTGGTATGTCGAAATTGTGCAACTGCTTTCACTACTCCTAAGCCACAGACACGGACTTTTGATAATTGTACATAAACAAAGATGGCATTAGCCATTTTCATTCCACTAAAACCTGTACGCGAATGCCATGAACCTGAAGTTAATTAATGCTTTTATTAGAGCTATTTACTAGTATGTTAGTTAGTTAGTTAGTCGAAAGATCATCCTCATTGCACATCGAACCATTTAGTCCATAAGTACTCGGATCCCCTCCTCAGCAAATCCCGCAGCGCGTAGCGGCTAACGATACCAGTTCTGTGTTGGTTTATCAATCTTCTTTAGCTTCCTGCGTAGTGTTCTTGTTTGGCCACCCCTCTTTTAATTTGCTGTTCTCGCAGTCTGGCCATGGTTGTGGATTCACAGTCATCACTTGGTTCACGCAAAAGTCGCCACAGAAAATAACATTTCTCTCGTGACCTAATATGTCACTTAAGCACTGCCACCTCTTGGAATCCATACTCGCGTTGCGGGCATAAACATTAACCAACACGAATTGTATACTGGATTGAACTCCCAACGCCTGTATTTGTATATCGTCACTGTCCCAACTGGACATGTCTAGATCTGACGCCACCATGCTGTCACGAACGAGAATCGCCATTCCAAGATGTCGTCTGTTGTAGAAACATTTGAATCCGGCAATTCGGAGTAGCTGATCGCCCAGTCTCGTCTCCTGGAGCGCTACAATGTCATTCCTGTAAACCAGGGTTTCTAAAATAGAGCCCCGTTGTTTTACGCTGGCGCAGTTCCAATACAGAATACGGATATTCCTGAGTCCTAGACGGTGACACTTGAGTCTAAAACGTCTTAAACCACCACGCTTACCTTGTCGCTTTCTGCCTGCCCGGCGCCCACGCCGCCTCGTTAGGTTGACTGCTGACCGCTCGGAGAACACACGTTGTTCCGCCATGTTGAAAAACCGAAAACAACAGAAACCACACACGCTGCGAAAAATTCACTCAAGGATTGCTTTGCTCGATGCACGAAACTCCGTAGCATCGGCGCAGATCTTGAGTAGAAACTCCTGGTTTTACATCCTGGCACACAAATTACACGCAAGAGATGAATAAATCCATCTCCTACGCGAAAAAGTTAACGATCACAAAACAACCCGGCCGTCCATCGCCATCTTGAAACCGGAAATCCACTAGTATGTCTGAGTCATAGTTGCCATTCTAGATATTTTATATCCAGATCTAGAGGTTTTTGCCGGCATCTGGATACCGTTTTCTGACGTTTGGATGCTGGGATGCAATTCTAGATACTTTTCTTTTGGAGTCGGATATTTTGAATACTTTCTAGATTTTACTTTTCTATCGGTGTCATTTACCCATTTTATGTTTGGTCTGCACGCGCGTAAATTATGGTAACTGCCATTATTTAAATTTTGAACTGACTTGGGTCAACGCTCAACAATCTGGCAACCCCCAGGTAATGAGTAATAGTTAGTTAGTTAGTTAGTCGCAGTTCCAACTTCACAGCAACGGGTCGTCCCCATTATGCTCCGTTCCTGTGCCAGTGAATATCACACAAAACGCTCCTCACTGCCCAATGTGAAAAGTGGAAAAGACAGGAGTCTCAACAAACAACAGCCCGCACAGATACACTGTGCATAATGCCGCCGCCAGAATGTCAACACACCAGTTCCCCACGAAACACCCAATTCATTTCTGATGGAATCAGCTGTCATTTTCCTATCTGGATGTTTCCTAGATGTTCACCTACACAGTCCACGAACATACAGTTCATCACCGACGGCAGTGGCAGTCAACCAGAAGCCCAGCAGCCACGCATTTCTGCATAAGGCAAAAACTGGTCAACTCTGGGACATAGCCACCTGCCATCGCTCCGAACATGCAGCCACGTTCTAAAAATAAAAACTTGGGCCGATTCAAAAGCACTTCACATGAAACCCACAGCTCACAGTGTCGCACCACGCACTCACTCAGTAGCAGGGCGACGGAACCATCAAGCCTCCTTAGTCGCCTCTTACGACATGCGTGGTAGGCTACAGTGTTGCTATTCTTTGCTTCCCTTATGGGCCCCGGCAACACACGGGAGAGGTGTTGAGTAATGAGTAAAAGGGCGCATAAGGGCACTGAAGAAACTTTTGGTCAGTAAACATTTAAACTTCAAGAATTTGGCTGCAATTGGTACCGATAATGCCTCGGTAACGGTTGGTATCAACCATGGCGTTTATGCAAAATTGAAGGAAGATATCCCATCTTTAATCCTCATAAAATGTGCGTGTCATTCCTTGCAGCTAGCATTATTACATGCCACATCAGAATGTTTACCAGTTTACGCCAGTTCTGTGTTGGCTTATAAATCTTCTTTGGCTTCCTGCGTAGTGTTCTTGTTTGGCCACCCCTCTTTTAATTTGCTGCTCTCGCAGTCTGGCCATTGTTGTAGATTCACAGTCATCACTTGGTTCTCGCAAAAGTCTTACTTCTCGTAGAGCATTCAGAATGTCGGCCTGGTCCATGGCGCTTCCGCCCTCCACAGTAGCCTCACCTGCGAGCTTGTCAGCCCGCTCATTTCCTTGTACTCCCGCATGCCCTGGCACGAAGATGAAACTCATCTTTGCCAGTCGAGACAGCTCCAGAGGCAGCAACCATTCTCTTCGGATCGACCCCTCCTCTATCCTCTTGATCATGTTCATTGAGTCGCTAAGGAAACAAGCCCTAGTGAATGTCTGTGTCTCGAGCCATGTTATTGCTTTACTTACTGCCATGACTTCCATGGTCAGGCTACTTGTGGTTTCAGTGAAAGCACCAGAGTCCTCCTTCACAATTCTCCCTCCGGCCCGAGCTGTAAAGGCCCATGAGCTTCTCACATGTCGGACGACCGACCCATCTGTGTAGATGACCGCGTCACCGTCTAGCGAATTCTCGAAAATCAACGCTTGTACTTCAGCCTCAACAGCAGCCGGATTTTCTTGTCTGCATTTTCTATCTAGTTGGATGCAAACTGAAAAGGATGTGCAGAAGTCTGTTGGCACTTGCACCCACTCCTCGCCAGGTTCTAAGTCCTCAAGTGAACACACCTGTTGAAGAATGTCTTCGGCTTGACCCATCCACGACCGTCCTCTTTTTAACCTGCTGCCCTTCACCTTCCTAATTTCACTATGCAGTGGATGTTGTGTGTTTGCGTTAATTCTGAGGTAGGCGCGTGCCCTGCAACCTTGTATTCTCTCTTCAATGGTTGGAAAACCAAGAAGGTAGCGCATCGCCCTGCATGCTGTATCTCTTGTACATCCGAGAATAATGCGCATAGCTTCATTCTGTATCCTTTCCATCCTTTCTATCTGCTTATGGCTGAGAGTCAGGATTGCCATTGCATACTCCAAAACAGACATGACCAACCCCTCGTACAGAAGACATAGATGGCGCTGCTCACAGTTTGCTGCCGCCATCACCCGCATCGCTGCCAAACCCCGCTTGGCCTTTGTTATCACCTGGTCTATGTGCACATTATAAGCAAGGCTTCGATCAAACCGTATCCCCAGGTAATTCATTGCCTGCGTTCTTTCCACCGTCTCTGAACACAGCATTACAGTTGGTGTTGGAGTGTTGACAATATGATTATTCAACGAGAACCAAGTCACTGTTGCCTTTGTTGGGTTGACCATTGCCCCAGCTTCATCACACCAAGTACTTATGCGATTGAGTTCGGTTTGTAGTTCCACAGCAACCTCCTCTCTATCCTTCCCCTGACGATACACTAAAACATCATCGGCATATGACAATGTCCTGCCAGGTCCAGTGATCTGCTCACTGGTGATTCTCACTGTGTAGGCGTTGAACAGTACCGGAGATAATGGTGATCCCTGTGGTAGGCCAGGATATATTGTTGTTGGTTCCGAAGTCCAACTGCCACATCTAAAAACTACTTTCCGTTGGAAGAGGGCTGCAGCGATCCAACTAAGGAGGAATGGACTTACGTTTAGTTCGAGAAGCTGAAACATTAAAAAATCCAGTGGTACTCTGTTGTATGCGTCCTCAAGATCAATCGCTGCAGCAACGGTTTCAGTGCCTGAGTGGAAACCTTCATAGACATCCTGGGCAAAGACTGCTGCATTGGTCCAGGTTTCTCTCTTTGGACGGTACCCACCCAGGGTGGGTGGGAAAACACCTTGCCTCTCTAGTTGGCTTGATATTTTCCTGGCAATTACCTTCTCCAGCAGCTTGCCTATTGTATTCTGCATGGTTATAATTCGATATCCCTGAATTTTTTTGTGGTCTTTGTCAGGCTTCGGCAAGGGAATCAGATAGCCGTGTAACCATTCCTCCTTGATGCTAGCACTCCCTATACTGTTGTTGTACATGTCTGCTAGTTTCTCTAGCTCATTGTCGGTACACCTATTTATGTCGTCGTATCTTATGCCATCAGGACCTGGAGCACTGTTTTTTGATCGTCGAAGCACATCCTTGATTTCTTTTACTGTCACTGTGTCTTCATCCGAAGTGTTCTGGGCCTTGCATCTGTCTGAGGTGACCTCCTTGGCCAGATTTCGGCCTCCCATGTCTGTCTGGTTGCTTTGCTCAAGGTAGCGTTCAAAGAGGGCTTTGCCCTTGTCCTCGTCAGTCCTCTGCCAGATGAGGTCAGCACCTTGGAAGTCAGAAATGCTCTTATTCTTGACTACACCACTCATGCTTTTATGTAGTCGCCAGAACAATTTCAGTGACTTGTCTGTGCTTACTCTTTGACACACCTCTGCCCATTTTTCGCTTTTAACAACCTTGACCAGTTTTTTGAAGTAGCTTACTTTTGTGTGCATCTCTCTTTCTAGGTGCAAGCAGGGACTAGGATGACCATCTCTGTTCTTCTTGGCATTTTGCCATCTCCTTACAGCACTACGCTTATCCACCCAAGCCTTCTCCACCTCGAAACTCCACCACGGTGGCTGCTCCCAGCTTTTTTTCCTGCCCTGAAACGTTCTGCGCTTGTCACGTCTTATTTTACTCACCACATCTTGCCCTGTACTGTCATACTGGAACGTCTTTACCTTTAGCTTGTGCTGCCTGGTTCTGCCTTTCTCCACCAGTATGCAGCACGGGTGGTGGTCGCTGCCATGGTGTCCTAGGACACCCCATCTACACACTGTAGTGAGTGAAGGTGAAATTATCTAAAGTGAAGGTGAATTTATCTAAAGTATTAAATGATAGTTCCTCACCACTGAAAATTCTGTCATATTGCAAAACTAGATGGTTATCAATTCAACCAGCTGTTGAAGTAATTGTGAACCAATGGTTGGAGTTGAAGACACATTTCGAAATAACAAGACAAAGTGAAAAGTGCTACACAGCTGAAATACTATATGGAATGTACAGTGATGAAAAACATTTGGCATTCCTTCTCTTTTTACAACCCATTTTAAGTGAAGTGCAAAAAGATAATAAACTATTTGAATCAATTTTTTTTTTAATTTTGCAAATCCCTTACAGGACGTTGCAGTCAACATCAGAATTTTTCAGCTGCTGTTGATGTACTAGACAAGATTATGCTCAGTAGTTTGCGATTGCTTTCTGAGCGACCGGTTCACATACCCCTTAAATTACCAGCGCGGCTCGAACCTCTGCCGGATCGGGTGCAGCTGCGTTCCTCACGAGAATATACGGGATTACGGCGACAGCCTTAAATCTCCGCCAGGGAGACCGGCAGTCACATCAATACATATGTAATTTCTTACTTTCTCAATCTGGATATTTTTCCTAGATACTTTCCAACGAAATCTAGATATTTATGGATGTTGTTTGGGCCATTTCTAGATACTTTTTGTCAAAAAAAAGTGGCAACCCTGGTCTGAGTGCGAGTGAGGAGAAAGAAGATGTAGTGTAGCTGTTAACTGGCGCTTTTCTGTGTTACTTTGGAAGTTATTAATGCATCTAAACATTTAGTGTGTTTATATTTACTTATATTGCAAGATCAACAACATACATGTTGTCCTGCATGTCGTCAGGTACATAATACTGCGTTATAAATCATATGAACCCTTTTATGGCTGAAATACAAAACATATAGTCATTGACACCGTTCGAATGTGGAGTATTTGCATCTCCATGGCAATCGCATACTCATAGATAAGTCTGCACAATAAGGGTTTTAAATATCTAATCACTGAAGCTTCAGTATATTTGATTATGTGTTTGTTTTTCGCCAAATCCGATATTCGGAAAATCATTTCTTTGTCGACCGCACGGTCAGTATGCTATGCAGCACATTTTGCAATATACTGTGTATATCTTTTCGTTAAAATTCACAAAAATAAAGCACATACACTGCTTTGAACATACATTGTTGCAAGTTTCATCCTAATATTTGAGATACGGGACAACAGTTGGTCACGCGTTAGAATCCTCCTAGAGGCAGAGATCATTATTATTTTTGTTTTTAATTGACTTGGACTCACATGTCCACCCAATCTCAAATGGATAACAGGAAATGTGGAAAATAAAAGTGGCCTGAGTGATATTGTCCGCATCACCCACCCAGTACCAGTTGGTCTATGAAAATATGGGACAAGAACCATAAAACCAGTACTTTTCAAAGTGTGGAAAATGGCCATTTTACTTTCTTTTTTTTTTTTTTTTATACCTAGTCCAAACAAACAAAACACTGCTGTTCTCATTAGAATCTATTTTCACCATCGCAAAAAGATATCGCTGGTGATTTCTGTTGTACATAAATGATGAATAATTATACAAAAAAATGTACTTGTTGCTTTCATGTTACCTCACATTTCAGAATACAAATGCTATCTATGTGGCACAACTCTGTGAAATAACTTTAGTCGTGTAAATGAGGTGCATAACAGGCCTTCACACACACAAACATAGCAACATGCTATTAGAATATAATATGATAATAAATAAATATATAAATATATAAATTTATATATAAATATGAAGAAATTCACATACAAGTCAGGATATTATGTAAGGAGGCAAAATAAGCATCGCTTGAGAAAAATTTCTTAGAAATTGGAAAACAACACAACAGTCAAAATACCAAATTATTGCACAAAAGACTTCATGAACTTATTAATAAAAGAACAAGTACATTAGCAAGCTGTCTAAAAACTAAAGATAGCAAAATCATACTAGAATAAGATCAGATTCTACATGTATGGTCAGATTATGTGAAAAACCTTTATGATGATAACAAAGACAAACAGTATTATATTAGATTTAATAATGAAGGACTGCCGATTTTGAAGATCGATATGTTCTTAAACATATGAAAGCTGGCAAGGCCCCCGGAACAACATAAATGATTAAAGCTTTAGAAGAATATGCAATAGATCAATTCACCAGACTGCTGAACACATTATATGATACCGAAGAAATACCTTCTGAATTATGTGATTCTATATTTATTGCAGTCCCAAAGAAATCAGGAGCCTTGTGATCAACATAGAACAATTAGTATAATGAGTCACATCACAAAGATTTTGCTACGAATTATCATGCAAAGAGTGAGGAAGAAAATACAACCTGAAATGGGGGAAGAACAATGTGGGTTTGTAGACGGAAAGGGTACAGTAAATGCCGTGTATATCAGTTATTGAACGTTATATAGAAGTAAACAAAGATATACATCTTTTCTTTATTGACTACACAACGGCTTTCGATAGAGTAAGACATGTCAACATGTTAGATATGCTTGCAGATCTACAAATGGAAAGGAAAGACATTAGACTTATAAAAAACATATCTTGGAAACAACAAGCTGCCATAACGATTGATAATGAAGTGGGACTATATTAGCCTATTGAGAGAGGTGTTAGGCGGGAATGTGTAATATCTCCAGATCTTTTAAGGGAGTCTCTGTGGCGAAGTGGTCAAGCCGTTTGACCCGTGCTCCGAAGGTTGTGGGTTCGATTCCGGGCCGCGTCCTTCGGTTTACGAGTTAAATGTTTCGGAGACTCCTGTGGGCGGTCGCTAAAAGCTACGGAGTTCGTGCTTTGTGCGACGCTTTCCGTGCTGCGGAAAGAGACCGAGCCATATGGGATAAAACCCGGTGCAATGAAGTCGACCCTGTCGACTTTTAAGCGACTTTCCCTATACAGTGAAAATGTTTCAGAAATATAGAAGATATAAATGGAATCAGCATTGAAGGACTAAACATCAATAACATTAGATATGCAGATGATACAGTATTGATTGCAGACAATGAGCAGGATCTGCAACAATTAGATGCGGTTGTTGCAAACAGTGAACAATTGAGGTTAGAATTAAATTGTAAAAAGACACAGGTTATGGTAGTCACTAGGAAGAACGGAATATCACAGTGTAATATACAAGTATATAAAGAGAATAACAGAAGAAAATATCACAACATATATACAAATATACGCACCATGTAATGCAAACAATAATGAGCAAGAATGCGAGGACTTCTCCGAAGACATACATGACGAGCTAAATAAAATAGATAAGCAGGGCAACATCACAGTTATGGGAGACTTCAATGTAAGACTAGGACATAACAGAGTGGGCATAGAAAAACATCTGGAAGCATTTGGAGATCATCATAATGAAAGGAATGATAACGGATGTAGACTGATAGAGCTTTGCAGCCAACATGACCTCTATATAACAAACACATTCTACAAACATCAAGATTCACTAGTATACACCTGGATAAATGGAATGATCTAGATACTAAAAGCCAAATTGATTTTATATTAACAAGAAATAACAGAAAGAGAAATATATTAGATGCAAGGGCAGTGCCCAATTTCAGTATAAACACAGATCATAAAGCAGTCGTTGCCACAATAAGAACCATCAGAAGAAGAAAACAAAGAGCAGGAAAATACATGCCCTGCGAATCAGTAAATTTAAAAAACTTTAAAGACGAGGCAGTAAGGGCAAATTATGAGAAAGAACTAACTGAACTCTTTGTAAAATTACCTACAGAAAGAAAAACAGTGGAAGAAGAATGGGAGATGTTCAAATCAAGCATTTTAAATACTGCAAAAATAACATCTGGAACCACACACAAAAACGCAAAACACGGATAACGAAAATAACAAGTTGGTGGAACGCAGAAGTAAAGAAAGCGGTAAAAGACAAAAAGGAAAAATATAAAAAGTGGTTGAAGAGCAAATAGGAATGTGATTACATAGAATATAGAATAGCGAGAAGACATGTGAGTAGAATAGTAAAGAGGGAGAAACAAAAAGAATGGGAAGAGTATGGAGAAACCCTAAATAAAAACTACAAGGGGCAACTAGAAACTTCTACAAAAAGATAAGTGCAATGCGAACCAGAGGAGAACCTTTTGACCTAACTGAAATAATTAACAGCGAATATGGAGAACCAATAAGTGAACAAAATCAAATCCTAATAAGATGAAAGCAGTATTTCGAACAACTTCTCAACATCCCATCTGTAACAAGCTATGGGGAGGGTCCCAAATAGTCCCGTCACAATATTTCAAACTTATTCTTTTGCCCTGGCTGGGGATAGGTCTTTGCTGCCAACCCCCATCCGTTCCCCGGACTTACTGTCACTCTCTCTTTCGACCTCAGGGTCTACTTCCTGCAGTGTATTTCTGGCTGACACAAACGTAACATGACGATCGTCTCAGTCACTATAATTAAAATTTTATACCGTAATAAAGACAACACAGAAAAACACGAAGACAGATAAACCTATAAAAATCTAGAAAAACAAAAACTGATGAGATAACTCTAGTCCAGATATGAAGCAAGAAAACTCTGAACCTAATAGACCACAGATCTCTATCTTGTCCTGTTAGTTCACAACTGCCTCACCGGGCAAAGTTTCCAGACTCTCTATCCAGCGTCGGTTGTTCGAACAACAGCTTCCCGGTTTCCTAGGCCAACACGATATAGTCACTCATCTGGTCTGGGAAAGTGCCATGGGCTCACTTGGCCCAATTTAGTTTTCAGGTTTCCGAGGCCAACACGATATAGTCACTCATCTGGTCTGGGAAAATGCCATGGGATCACTTGGCACAATTTAGGTTGGGAACCAAAGTCCTGAGACCAGATTGTGTATAGGGAATGAATCAGAGTCTTTCGCTGTCCCGGACAAAGATGGGAATTGGTGTAGGTCCAAATAGAATCATCAGCAAACACTCGACCTTAAGTCGATGAGAAGACTTGAGTTGTGGTTTGGTCACTCATTTAATTTTTGTAATGCTTCTCCCTTAAAATTAGAAACATTATACCTGGTATGTCCACTGACTTGCCCTGGCTTCATCGGGTGCTTATAACTTTAGGCATAGAAGTTCTGTCGAGACCTTCAGCTCACTTTACGGTCAAAAGAAGGACCCTGTAGATGACAAAGATAAGTGACCGACTATGTTGACTCAATTACCACAATCCTGAGGACCAATAGGGCCTCAGCTAATACATTTTCCAAACCTGGTTCTTACCAAAGAGTATATAAGAGGCCCGATTGACTGGGCTGGACACGTCAGGTAGCCCCTGGATTGGCTACGTCCGGGCTTGAGTAGACCTCCAGCTTGTAGACGTCCGGTTGGCTACCCCATGCACAAGACTCACTCTCCACACTCATACCCTGCCTTTATTATTATTGGGCACATTCGTTTCCCTTCTTCTCTCTCCCTTGCAAACCATGCCTTTCTCACGACAAAGCTCTTGTGTTGTGTTGTATTTAAGGATATGTTTTTCTCCCCCTTAACTAATATTATAATAGTGAGGATGTATGGCACTCAGGGTAGGTCCCCATCCCTAGCAAGAACAGAAAAGAAGATACAACTCCCTCGGGCTGCTGAAAATAGATCATAGATTGGTGGACTCCATCCCCACGGAGCCCTTCCCTCCTTCCGGCACACTGTAGCTATCCAATGATTATATTCTAAAGAAAGATGACAGTGTGCCCAGTTTAGGCCGTAGAAGGAAAGATAGCAACAGCTCATCTGCGGCCAAGAACGAATGCAATCCCCTGGGGAGATATATTGCTCAGATTCACTCCCCAGCGATGCCAAGAACAAGACGCCTAGCTAGATTGGCCAACGGTCAATCTACTCCCAATATTGCAAGACTGCCGTTTAGCCAATTCGTCTCTCCAGTCAAGACCACCAGTTAGCCTTGTAGACCAAGGTCTAGAAGTATTAAATAAAACCCACTTATTACCTTTTAATTTCCCCAGTAGTAGGTTTCAGTGTTGTCTTAATCTTTGAATCAAATAGACATCCTGCAAATACCCAACTGTAGGGGTTGGAGCGGACACGAACTGCACCAGAAGTTGCACTGATGTGTATTTGGTGTAAGAGGCCCTATCGGGTTTTCCCCCAAGATAAGACATATATCTAATCGTTCCAGGAAAAGATCGTGTTGTTAAAGTAACCCCAAAGAACTATCTTCCATGGTGATTGTGCGAATAATAGAACTGAGGGTTCCCGAAAGCTGTTTACCCAAACCCAAAGAAGGCATGAGAACATGAGCCATTGGCGTTTCGCCACATAGGCCCCATCTTAAGAAAGTCGAACCCTACGAACTTTCTATTGCCAGAGGTTCTGTTCGAATGGCCCCACCCTCACATTCAACCATAGGATGCCGTGATAAGAAATCCGCTCCCACATTTTCCCTTCCGGGGATGTATTCGACCGTGAACTGATACGGTTGTAGGAGCAATGACCATCTCATTAATCTCGCGTTCAGTTTCTTAGAAGTTGCTAAAAAGGTCAGAGGTTGATGGTCGGATTGTACCTTGAACGGTACTCCATACAGATAAGGTTAAAATTTCTGTACCGCCCACACTAGAGCTAGACATTCCCGTTCGACGGTGGAGTAATTCCGTTCCGCGGGTAACAGTTTTCTACTGGCATACGCCACCGGACAAAGCACCGAAGCATCATCTCGCCCTTCCTGCAACAGAGTTGCCCCAATCCCTATGTTACTCGCGTCGGTTCTTAGAACAAACGTTTTCTCCAAATTTGGGAGTTGCAGGACTGGCCTATCCACCAAAGCCTGTTTCAGCTTTCCATAAGCTTCTTCACAGCTCGGGGTCCAGACTATAGGATCTGGCGATCCTTTCTTCAGGGTTTTTGTTAACGGCGCCCCAATTTCGTTGAACCTCGGAATAAATTTCTGGTAAAACCCACACAGAGACAAGAAAGACCTAACATCCTTTTTGGACTTAGGACGGGGTGCGAGTCTGACCTTCTCAATATTCTTTTCTTCCGGTATCAGTCCCCCTGGAGTAATAGTATGTCCCAGAAATTCCAAGGATTGATAGCCAATCATGCATTTGGCTGGACGGGCGGTTAACCCTTCCTCTTTTAACCTTGTGAAAATCTGTCCCAAGGACTTCAGGTGATCTTTCAGATTGTCAGACGCGATGAGAATATCATCCATAAACGAGACCACAGAGGGATCCTTTAAAGGCTCTAATAACATTCTCATCATGCGGGTGAACACACTGGGCGCATTGCTCAGCCCAAATGGCATCACCTTGAATTCGTAATGCCCGCTCGGAGTACTGAAGGCTGTGACGTAATAAACAGTCTCCCACTTTATTTTTGCTTAAATTACAGTGCAGATCATATTTTTCATTATAAATATATCTAGGAAAACGATCTTTTCCCTATTTTCCCATGTTGGTAGATATCTATAAATATGCCTGTATTATTGGCGAGAATTTAATATATTTAATCTCCTGTAAACCTAGTGAATATTCTAGTGTTTTAAAAATATATATTATACAGTATATTATAGAACTATTAGTTATGCATGCCTTCTGCCCCAGCGCAAGTTTGGCTGAATAACATATTCAGTTTTAGCCTGCGACCCGGGTGGCAACACGAGAATCTGCCTGGCCAGTTGTCGTCAGCCGGCAGATCGTCCATTTGGTCGACTGACTCGAAGCGGTGTGGACACAGGCGCCGATACTTGCTGTAAAAAGACATATTGCAACAAAATAATCCAGGCTCTAGTTAGCCGATATTTGGGAAAAGAAAATGGCGAGCCAAATTGATACCAAAAAGTAATATTTACACTGCTAGTGGCACTGTTCCCCCGTGGAGAGGTTTAATCACCACATTTTGGAAGCAGTTCTGCACCTTCTTTGGTGGTACCATGAGCCAGCAACTTGCAGCAACGCATACTTACCGGTCGTGAGCACCATGTTTATTGCCGGAGAGTGAATCCGCAACCTGAACTGGAACGTCACCCGAGTTGACAAGCCGGACCCAAATCTTGATCTGAGTGGCCAACCTCCTCGGCTGACACCTTTAGCCTGCCAACTTAGTCTAGGATTTGATTGCCTACACACTAAGGCAACAGACTTTTACATGCCACAGTTTTCATTAAATTAATAGTTATATGTGATACCAGAAACATACTTAGTCTGTTGCTGTTATACTCTAATTTAATATTAGGATACTGAGAGAGAGAAGGAATGCAAGTTGTAACTTTATATTTGTACTCTTCCTCCATGTTGTGAGAATGGATCAGTTAAAGGGGGCTCTTTAATTTTTGCAGGCATTCGTCGCCAGATTCATTAAGCCTACTGTCTAGAATTATTCCTAGTACGGTTGTTCGCTTTACCTATCTGTGCCTGAACACTGTCTGAAGACCTGGTCATTCCTGGGACAGTTCCGAATCGTACTTCCTAGTTCGAGCCATTTCGGCCTCTTCTTCGACAGTGATTAGTCTTTCGGAATCCTGAAAGTCTATTGGTTGCTATTTCTGATCCTTGTCTGTCAAAATAGTCAACATTACGCGACAATTGGTGGCCGCGTCCGGTCTAGAATTATCATTTATTACTGATTCCAGCCGAGTATCCAACCTCGTATTACAAGTTCAACTTTTAGTTTCTTCTCACTAGAGTTTCCTGTTAGTAAAAGTGTGGCCTTACAATAGACTAGTATAGTAAAAAATTATAATCAGTATATTAACCACTTATACAAACACTGTAACATTGGTACCTATAAGTTAGGACTAACAGTTAAGATAAACCAGGTGTCAGACGGGTGAGTTTGTGTTGTATCGTTTCATTGCGTTAACTTACATAAGTTGTTCTGTAATATATTGATTACAAATTTTCAGGACAAATATCTTGTTGGTAAGTAAGTATACTTCAGGTACTTCAACTAAGATCTATCAATCGCTTACACATCATGTCTGTTGAAAATCAACCCACAACTCAGGAGCTTAAAGAGAAAGGGGCCTTGTTAGGATATGAAGGTGCAGAATTGAGGAAATATATTAGAGAGGCGGAAAAAGAATGGAGGCAAGAACAAAGGGAAGAAAGAATCCGGATGGCGGAAATAGAATCCGAGAAACAGATTAAACAGGCAGAACTGGAGAAGGACAAGGAATTGAAACTAGCAGAACAGGCGAGACAGCATGAGATAGAATTAAGAAGACTGGAATTACAACACCCGGATGCTTCAAGATTCAGTAGTGCTAGTTCTCCAACCCACACTAGTGACATTTCTGCCGGACCACACATCTTCAATGGATCAATGAGTTTTCCGCTGCTCCCCTTCGACCCAAAAGAAGATCAGATGGATAATTATCTTGACAAATTTGTTTTAATGTGTGAAGCCTACAATCTTCCCAGCGAAAAATACAATCTTAAGCTCTCCCAAGGGTTAAGAGGCGCAGCTTTCGACGTGTTTGCTAAACTTCCTCCAGGTCTCGAGAGGGATTTTCTTACTCTAAAATCCGCTTTGCTTAATAGATTTGAATTGACATCAGGGGCTTACAGACTGAAGTTCCGTTCGGCCAAGCGATCACAGGGAGAATCGTTCGCTCAGTTTGCCTCGCGATTACACACTTATTTTTCTAAGTGGGTCGAACTGAGCGATTTCGATGCTACTTATGATGGTCTTGAGGAAATGGTTCTTACAGAACAGTTTAAAGATACACTCCAAAAACCACTTCAAACTTTTATTGCTGAAAATGGTGGGAATAGGCTTCAGGAAATTATTTCTTTAGCTGAAAGGTACTTAACTGCCCATGGTGAGGGGGGAACCACTAAAACCACTCATACTAATGCTCAACAGAATCTTCCAGAACAAAATCAGAGTTATCAACAAAATAACTCCTTAGGTAATGACACTAGGGGGCACCCTGGCGGTCAACGCCAAAACCCGGGATTTCAGAAACCTATAGCTCAAAACACACCAGCACAGAATAGTGGATGGGGAAAGCCTTATTGTAAAAACTGTAAAACTAATGATCACCACACTAGTTCTTGCAGGAATAAACCCCCTACCCAGTATGTTGCGTGTATGACGACGGGGGCAAGTACCCGACAAAACCTAGATTCTGGAACTAACGGTAAACCACCCACAGTCGAGACTATTCTGGTAAATGGTAGCCCAGTGCAATGTCTCTATGCCACGGGATTGACCTGTGAGGCAATCATAAGTAGACACTTAGTGAAACCATCCCAGTTGACTAAGCAAAGAGTTGTAGTAAAGGGTGCTACTAGGGGCTCCCAAACCATTTATGCTCAGATATCTAAGTATGTCACTGGAACTATTCCAGCTGCTGTGTTTGAAGATCCCGTATATCCATTTATCCTCGGATGTAAACATGTATATTTAGGGGAACCCTCATCACCTATAATAACGGCAGCAATGCAGACCCATAATAAGGGAACCGATTTGAGTGACCCTGACTTATCTATCAACCCACTACCTGGGGAGATTAGGGCTGCCCAAGCAGCATGTCCAACCTTACAATCTTACTTTGGCAACCTGCCAAAATCTAGAAATTCACCCAGAGTTGGTGATTTCTATGTAATAGATAAGTTGCTATTCCATAGGGCAAGAACTATGGGGAACTTCCATGAACAGCTGGTCATACCCAAAGAGTATCGTGCACCTATATTAGAAATGGGACATTCACTCTCGGACAGTGGGCATATGGGGATAAAAGCTACAATCCGAAGGCTTGCTTTCTCCTATTTCTGGCCGGGGATGACCAGGGATATTAAACAATATGTCAGGTCATGTAAGGAGTGTCACCAATTCCAACCCAAACCTAGGGAAACTCAACTTACTTTAAGAGACAGAGTATTTGTATTATTACCCAAGAGGGATAATAGATTAGAACTTGGTTGGCAGGGTCCTTTTCCTATACCAGAGAAGGTGTCCCAGACTAATTATAAAATTTATATTAGGGGTAAACCCACAGTGTTTCATATCCACTTGCTAAAGAAGCAGGTTGGAGTAGAAGAGTCACCGGTGCATCTGATGACATTCTCGGTGGTAACTGAGGTCAAAGGTGGAGATGACTCGTTAGTGGAGTATCCCCTAAAACCTCAGGAGACCAGAAATGATGTCTTCCTCAACCCTGACGCGGAGACGTCTGAGTCAGAGAAGAATAGACGAATTCCAGTGTCTCATGCACCAATGCGTACAGATAAGCCTGGTAAGACTAATATTGTCCAGGTCGATATGAATGTTAACACTAAGGACTCAGCTCAACAAAAGCATTATCCTGTTCGTACGCGAACCGAGAACCCTTATGCTTCTAGAATAGATTATATTCCTAGAAAGAATAATTTAGGGGCGGATGGCTTTAGAAGACAGCATCCACAGTGTAGATCTCTCTGGAACCAACACCAGGGGAGAAGGGCTCTTAGAAGAAGTCTTAAGAATGAAGAAACATGGTTGAGTAGACAGGGTTCTACTTAAGAGGGTGAGACTAGTCCAGATGACCCAAAAATGTTAGAGTAAGTGCTAACAAAACTAAAGGGGAATCCTGCTGGGAGAAAAGTTTGTTTTCTCAAACTTTTCTTTCAACGGGGAGCATATGTGACGTAATAGACAGTCTCCCACTTTATTTTTGCTTAAATTACAGTGCAGATCATATTTTTCATTATACATATATCTAGGAAAACGATCTTTTCCCTATTTTCCCATGTTGGTAGATATCTATAAATATGCCTGTATTATTGGCGAGAATTTAATATATTTAATCTCCTGTAAACCTAGTGAATATTCTAGTGTTTTTAAAATATATATTATACAGTATATTATAGAACTATTAGTTATGCAAGCCTTCTGCCCCAGCGCAAGTTTGGCTGAATAACATATTCAGTTTTAGCCTGCGACCCGGGTGGCAACACGAGAATCTGCCTGGCCAGTTGTCGTCAGCCGGCAGATCGTCCATTTGGTCGACTGACTCGAAGCGGTGTGGACACAGGCGCCGATACTAGCTGTAAAAAGACATATTGCAACAAAATAATCCAGGCTCTAGTTAGCCGATATTTGGGAAAAGAAAATGGCGAGCCAAATTGATACCAAAAAGTAATATTTACACTGCTAGTGGCACTGTTCCCCCGTGGAGAGGTTTAATCACCACATTTTGGAAGCAGTTCTGCACCTTCTTTGGTGGTACCATGAGCCAGCAACTTGCAGCAACGCATACTTTCCGGTCGTGAGCACCATGTCTATTGCCGGAGAGTGAATCCGCAACCTGAACTGGAACGTCACCCGAGTTGACAAGCCGGACCCAAATCTTGAGCTGAGTGGCCAACCTCCTCGGCTGACACCTTTAGCCTGCCAACTTAGTCTAGGATTTGATTGCCTACACACTAAGGCAACAGACTTTTACATGCCACAGTTTTCATTAAATTAATAGTTATATGTGATACCAGAAACATACTTAGTCTGTTGCTGTTATACTCTAATTTAATATTAGGATACTGAGAGAGAGAAGGAATGCAAGTTGTAACTTTATATTTGTACTCTTCCTCCATGTTGTGAGAATGGATCAGTTAAAGGGGGCTCTTTAATTTTTGCAGGCATTCGTCGCCAGATTCATTAAGCCTACTGTCTAGAGTTATTCCTAGTACGGTTGTTCGCGTTACCTATCTGTGCCTGAACACTGTCTGAAGACCTGGTCATTCCTGGGACAGTTCCGAATCGTACTTCCTAGTTCGAGCCATTTCGGCCTCTTCTTCGACAGTGATTAGTCTTTCGGAATCCTGAAAGTCTATTGGTTGCTATTTCTGATCCTTGTCTGTCAAAATAGTCAACATTACGCGACAAAGGCGAGCAAGGGGCGAACCTCGGGTTTCACAGGGATCTGATAATATCCCCGGCTTAGATCAATCTTTGAAAAGTACTTTGCCTTATTTAGTCTGGCAAACAGTTGATTTGTGTTCGGTAACGGTTCAACTTGGAATGTCGTACAACTGTTTAAATGCCTGTAATCAATACATAGGCGGTGCTCCCCACTGTGCTTCCTCAACAAGACATCCCCGGCATTATAAGGAGAAGTCTAAGGAGTGATGATGTCATCGTCCAGAAGCTTCTGGATTTCGGCTTCCAGGGCCTTCTCTTTCGAAAAGGGCACTGGATTTTTTGGCGAACGGGGTCTTGGGTAGTCAGAGTCATATCAAACTCGACCAACCCTGTCCGCCCTGGCCGATCGGTAAGAATCTGCTGATGGGACTCCAACAAACGTATGATCAGGTCTGTTTCTTCAGCCGACAGATCCGGATTTATCTGTACATCCCTATAGGTTTCCCCAGGGTGTAAAGGATACCCCCTATCCGCGTCTTCGCCCGATTCAGTTTCCATCGCGACCGCCATAGTCATGATTGGGAGAGAAGTACCATCAGATCGTTCTTCATACTTTTTGAGGAGGTTAATGTGGAAGATTTTGGATTTCCCCCTGATCCGGATGGCATAGTTGGTGCGGGACACAACCCTTTCCACCGGGAAAGGCCCCTGCCAACCAATCTCGAGTTTATTGGAACCTACTGGAAGTAACAACAGAACCCGATCCCCCACTTTAAGAGACCTATCTTTCGTCCTTCTATTGTAGTAGGCCGCGTGTCTCTTTCTGGCCGCCCTCAGATTCTGAGCTGCCAAAGCCCAACCCGTCTGGAGTTTCTTCTTTAACTCTTCGACGTATTTATATGAGGATACAACTTCTTCGGAAGTTTCTTCCTCTGTCCAACATCTCAATAGGGCTTCTAAGGGACCCTTGATTGGCCTCCCGAATAGTAGAGTGGCTGGTGGCAACCCGGTCGACCCATGGGGAACCTCCCGATAGGCGAACAAGGCGGCTGGGATATACTCATCCCATCTGTCTGGTTTTTCTTGAGCCAGCTTCCGAAGCATGGTCATCAAGGTACCATTAAACCTCTCTACTTGCCCATTTGACTGAGGGTGGTATGGGCTTGTGTGAATGTGGTTAGTCTGGAAGATACGAAAGACTTCCTCCATCAGCTTACCACAGAACTGAGACCCATTGTCCGTTAGGATCTGGTTCGGAAATCCCAACCGAGTAAAGGTCTCCATCAGTGCATCAGCCACTCGCTTAGAGTCGATTGTGGCCAACGGTATCGCCTCACCCCACATGGAACAGCAATCCACCATCGTAAGAATATACATATTCCTCTTCCTAGTCCGAGGAAGAGGACCAACAAGATCGATGGAAACTCTCTCGAAAGCAGAGTTCATAATGGGCATGTCTCCCAAGATTACTGGAGCCGTCTAGTGTTTTGGTGCCACACGCTGGCACTCTGGGCACGAATTGACGCACGTCTCCAGTCATCCCTGGCCAGTAGTAATGGCAGGAAATGCGCTGGAGTGTTGCCCCGACACCCATATGTCCACTGAATGAAATGGTGTGTCCCATATGAAGAAGCTGTTCCCGATAGGCCTTAGGAACTACCAGCTGGCCATGCTGGCGTTCCTCCACTCCGGCTCTCCGGTACAGTAACCGATTCTTCATATAATACTGCCCCCGTCTTGGTGGGTCAGAACATTTTGGCAACTGGTTGAAGCAAGGTTGCAAAGTAGCATCCTGGCTTTGAGCAGCTCGTAACTCCCCAGGCAAGGGATTCACGATCAAGGCCGGCGTCTGCTCATCTCCCGATTGAGATCTGGTTTGCATTGCCCCTACGTACATAGGTTCTGTTGGGATCCCTAGAAAGACGTAGCGACAACCCAAGATCATTGGGAAGATTGGATCGAGCAGAACGGCTGCCTGTATAGTACCGGTAACATATTTCGATTTGATGTCCACCTTCGCAATCGGAAGAGACATCGCTACCGCACTCTTGGTCGCTGTTTGAATCTCAATAGACTCCCCGGTTAGCTGCTCTGGGCTCACTAAGTGTGAGGAAATTACGGCCTCAAACTGCAGACCGGTGTCATAGAGACACTCAACTGGTTGTCCGTTCACAAGTATCGTCTCTACTACTGGTGGTTTCTCTGAATCTTTGTTCTCAAGACCCCTCCCTTCTACCTCTTTGTTAGACCCTTCCCCGGTTTCTACAAGACAGGCAGCATAGTGAGAGTCTTTCGGTTTGCGCCGGCAATCGGCCGTATTGTGTGTGGGAGATTTGCAGTAGGCGCACCACTTTTCACTCCACTTTCTTTTAGGAGATCCAGGTGGACTCTTACCAGAGGGTTTCTTAATTGGAAATTTATCGAAAGAATCCTCCTTCTTGGTGTGGGCTGTTTTAGGGTTCTTCTTCTTTCCAGACCATGTGTCTGGTGGTCGGGGATTGGGTTGTGACAGTTCCCCATTATCCCCATGAGCTAGCACATACCTTTCCGCCAATGTGTTGACTATGTCTAACCTTCTGCACCATTTTCAAGCAAGAAGGTTTGCAATGGCTTAGGCATCATCCTCTTCATTTGGTCCACTAATTCTTCTAAACTGTCATAGTCGTTAGCAAATCCAGCTAATGACATCCACTTCAAAAGGTAAGACTTAAGTCTAACGCTGTAGGCTGCGAACATCTCTCCTGGCTCTCTCTTCGACTTTCTGAACTGCTGTCGGTATGTATGGGCTGTCATCTGGAACCTTTTCAATAATGCTTTTTCCAGAGCCTCATAGTCATTCTCCATACCCGGTGGCAACCTTGAGTAGACCTCGTACGCGGTCCCCCTCAGGCCCTGTGAGAGTTTCAAGTTCCATTTCCCACGTTCCAATCCCATAGCCAAAGCCATCGACTGAAATCTGTGAAGATACTGATCGATCTTATCTTTGTGTTCATCGAACGGGAGCAAAGGGAACTTCATTGCCTGGTATGGACCGCCACTAGAAGTTGTTGAGTCAGGGAGAACTGCGCCTCCCACTGCACCCTCGCTTTCCTTGGCCGTTTGAGCTTTCAGCTCCAACTCCCTCATACGGAACTCATGGTCTCTGACTGCCTGCTCGGCCTCCATCTTCCTAGCCTCAACCTCAGCCTCAATTTTCTTAGCTTCGCGCACAGCTTGTCTGAAGTCTCTTGCCACTTCCTGAACATATTTCTGTAACTCCGCCCCCTCATAACCCATCTCACGCCCTGTAGCCTGTACTTCAGTAACATTAAATTTAGCTGATGCCATCTTAAACTCAGTGGGTAAGGGAATAGGTAAATGTATATTAAATTTCACAACTGTACACAACTGGTTATATTACACGACCACAACACGTCGTATGTCGGCCAGTCTGTGTCAGGAAGAGTATAGACAATAGCCAGGCACGGTAGACAGAACCTATTGATAGTAGACAAGAATATCTGTCCCCTATCACTATATCAGCCAGAACTCCACCAGGATTTCAAATATCCCGCGACGGGCCCCCAGAAATTGTAACAAGCTATGGGGAGGGTCCCAAATAGTCCCGTCACAATATTTCAAACTTATTCTTTTGCCCTGGCTGGGGATAGGTCTTTGCTGCCAACCCTCATCCGTTCCCCGGACTTACTGTTACTCTCTCTTTCGACCTCAGGGTCTACTTCCTGCAGTGTATTTCTGGCTGACACAAACGTAACATGACGATCGTCTCAGTCACTATAATTAAAATTTAATACCGTAATAAAGACAACACAGAAAAACACGAAGACAGATAAACCTATAAAAATCTAGAAAAACAAAAACTGATGAGATAACTCTAGTCCAGATATGAAGCAAGAAAACTCTGAACCTAATAGACCACAGATCTCTATCTTGTCCTGTTAGTTCACAACTGCCTCACCGGGCAAAGTTTCCAGACTCTCTATCCAGCGTCGGTTGTTCGAACAACAGCTTCCCGGTTTCCTAGGCCAACACGATATAGTCACTCATCTGGTCTGGGAAAGTGCCATGGGCTCACTTGGCCCAATTTAGTTTTCAGGTTTCCGAGGCCAACACGATATAGTCACTCATCTGGTCTGGGAAAATGCCATGGGATCACTTGGCACAATTTAGGTTGGGAACCAAAGTCCTGAGACCAGATTGTGTATAGGGAATGAATCAGAGTCTTTCGCTGTCCCGGACAAAGATGGGAATTGGTGTAGGTCCAAACAGAATCATCAGCAAACACTCGACCTTAAGTCGATGAGAAGACTTGAGTTGTGGTTTGGTCACTCATTTAATTTTTGTAATGCTTCTCCCTTAAAATTAGAAACATTATACCTGGTATGTCCACTGACTTGCCCTGGCTTCATCAGGTGCTTATAACTTTAGGCATAGAAGTTCTGTCGAGACCTTCAGCTCACTTTACGGTCAAAAGAAGGACCCTGTAGATGACAAAGATAAGTGACCGACTATGTTGACTCAATTACCACAATCCTGAGGACCAATAGGGCCTCAGCTAATACATTTTCCAAACCTGGTTCTTACCAAAGAGTATATAAGAGGCCCGATTGACTGGGCTGGACACGTCAGGTAGCCCCTGGATTGGCTACGTCCGGGCTTGAGTAGACCTCCAGCTTGTAGACGTCCGGTTGGCTACCCCATGCACAAGACTCACTCTCCACACTCATACCCTGCCTTTATTATTATTGGGCACATTCGTTTCCCGGCTTCTCTCTCCCTTGCAAACCATGCCTTTCTCACGACAAAGCTCTTGTGGTGTGTTGTATTTAAGGATATGTTTTTCTCCCCCTTAACTAATATTATAGTAGTGAGGATGTATGGCACTCAGGGTAGGTCCCCATCCCTAGCAAGAACAGAAAAGAAGATACAACTCCCTCGGGCTGCTGAAAATAGATCATAGATTGGTGGACTCCATCCCCACGGAGCCCTTCCCTCCTTCCGGCACACTGTAGCTATCCAATGATTATATTCTAAAGAAAGATGACAGTATGCCCAGTTCAGGCCGTAGAAGGAAAGATAGCAACAGCTCATCTGCCGCCAAGAACGAATGCAATCCCCTGGGGAGATATATTGCTCAGATTCACTCCCCAGCGATGCCAAGAACAAGACGCCTAGCTAGATTGGCCAACGGTCAATCTACTCCCAATATTGCAAGACTGCCGTTTAGCCAATTCGTCTCTCCAGTCGAGACCACCAGTTAGCCTTGTAGACCAAGGTCTAGAAGTATTAAATAAAACCCACTTATTACCTTTTAATTTCCCCAGTAGTAGGTTTCAGTGTTGTCTTAATCTTTGAATCAAATAGACATCCTGCAAATACCCAACTGTAGGGGTTGGAGCGGACAGGAACTGCACCAGAAGTTGCACTGGTGTGTATTTGGTGTAAGAGGCCCTATCGGGTTTTCCCCCAAGATAAAGACATATATCTAATCGTTCCAGGAAAAGATCGTGTTGTTAAAGTAACCCCAAAGAACTATCTTCCATGGTGATTGTGCGAATAATAGAACTGAGGGTTCCCGAAAGCTGTTTACCCAAACCCAAAGAAGGCATGAGGACATGAGCCATTGGCGTTTCGCCACACCATCAGATGTCACAGAAATTCAAGAGACCTACACAGATGTCACCGAAGAACTAGAACCAGACATACTAAAAGAAGAAATTATAGAAGAGATCAGATTAGCGCTATTGAACAAATCACCGGGACAGGATGAGATACCAAGTGAACTAATTAAAGCAGCAAGAGAAGTAGGAACAGCTTGGCTACATAGACTATTCAACCATGTTTGGGTAGAACAACAGACACCACGGGACTGGGGAAACGCCATAATTATCCCAATTTGGAAAAACAAAGGCAGCAAAAGATACTGCACACAATACAGAGGCATTTCACTGTTGAGTCATACTGGGAATATATTTTGCAAAATTCTTGAAAAAAGATTACGAACTACTTTAGATTACTCTACTTAGCCTTTGTCGACCAAGAACAGGCAGTCAATAGAGTAGATATAAACAAGCTGCGGGAAATTCTTAAACAATAAGGAGTGAGCTTACATCTAACAAACCTATGTAGAAGTTTATACGACAACAGTGAATGCATAGTGAGAGCAACTGGAGGACACTCAGAACCCTTCACCATAAGATCTGGAGTACGACAAGGTTGTGTCCTGTCCCCTCTCTTGTTCATAACATATATAGACAACATATGTAAAGAAACCAGCCAAGCAGAGACAGCAAGAATACCGCATGACGAGAACACAGAAGAAGAACCATCTGCAAATCTAACCATTAGAGACGACCAAGCACTAATAGCAAAATCAGAAGCTGAATTACAAGACCACATGAATAGTCTAAACGAAATGTGTAGGGAACATAACATGAAAATTAGCACAAGCAAAACAGAGGTAATAACTATAACTAAAGAAGAACTAACAACAACAATTCACCTAAACGAATATCCCTTGAAACAAGTAAAGAGTTTCAAGTACCTAGGAAGTATAATATCATCACATGGCAGATCAGAAGACGAGATCGAATATAGGTGCCATAAGGCAAATCAACTCATTGGACACATGGCACCAATACTAAAGAACAAACATGTATCAATAACTCTAAGAAAGCACTTTACAACACAATCTTCCTACCAACTCTATGCTACCAATGCCAAACCTGGACAATGCCAGAAAAAGAGAAAAGAAAAATCACAACAACAGAAATGAGGTTCCTGAGAAGAATACTCAACGTAAAACGAAGAGATAAGATCAGAAATGAAGAAATCAGGACTAAAGTGGGGGTTAAAGCAGCACTAGATTTTATTAGAAAGCAGCAAGTCAAATGGTTTGGCCATGCAAGTAGGTTACCAGTCAACGGCATACCACAACAAGAAATGATGTACAAACCAGATGGAAACAGAGGAAGAGGCCGACCCCGTAAACGCTGGACGGAGGGAATAGCAGAGTCCATGGGAATATCGATATATGAAGCCCATAATCGGGCACTCTCATGATGTTTATACTTCACCTCGACACCGCAAAGTACAAGAGGAGCATAATGAGATGAGATGAGAGATGATAATATACAAGTAAATGGGAATATTCTTCCTCCCGTGTGTTGCCGGGGCCCATAAGGGAAGCAAAGAATAGCAACACTGTAGACTACCACGCATGTCGTAAGAGGCGACTAAGGAGGCTTGATGGTTCCGTCGCCTTGCTACTGAGTGAGTGCGTGGCGCGACACTGTGAGCTGTGAGTTTCGTGAAAATGCTTTTGAATCTGCCCGAGGTTTTTTGGATGGTGACTGCATTTTCGGAGCGATGGCAGATGGCTATGTCTGTCACGGAATTACTGGAGATGCCGACCAGGATGATAGATTGACAGAGACAATCGTCTCTAGGCCGCCGCAACGCTTTGTTGTAGTGAAAAGTTTCCCGGATCAAATGCCAACCAAAATTCTTTGAATACGAGAGGATGTTTCTCTGATCAAAGGAATCGTCGGCATTATGTTTACCACGATCCGAAAAATGAAAAGAAGGAGAGTTTCTCTGCACCTGGATTCTGGCCAAGACAGTGACGTCATTGAGACACAGTTCGCGGCAGGGGATAAACATTTTGCAATCAGTGTGCAGGCTGGATTAACAAGAAATTGAGTGTGGATCTGTTCCTGTTCCAAATAAGAAAAGAATTCACGGTGTCTAGTATTGTTTAAAGGCGACAGACATTTGTCAATGATGTGACTTGGTGGTTTCAATTCTAGTAACGGAGTAGCTTACATAAGGTTCTACTATCTGAGAACTGAATGTCAACTCTGAGGTGTGGACATTGGCAGTCACACCGAGTGCAGTTCTGCTAAATGGCATCTGCAATGGGACACCGTTCCACAAATCATAGTCTCGTCTAAACCAAACGTGTTTATCATAAAAAGGGCTAGTTTATCAGTGATTGAGTGCCCAAAACAGTTGATTTTAAGAAACTATAAACACCTCCATGAACTATGACAATAGTAGGTAGAGAGGTGGAATAGCAAAGAGATTTATTCAGTAACATTGTCCAACAAGACAGAAGGTGTTTTTTTTTTTGTAAGATCGTGTGTGATAGATGGAAAGGTTCCTATGTTACAGGTTTTTTACAGACATATTAGGTACATCGTGTGTTCCGGATTCATGGACAGTATTATGCCATATTCAGCACTAGTAGCCAGGCATCCAGACTATCCACGAACAACGGGAAGAAGTCGACCCCTGGCCGGAGAGACGCTTCATTCGGTGAGGTCCCTCTGACTTGCTGTGTTGTGTTGTGGTATGGCCGGACACTATGATGAAAGATCCAGAACTAACTGGCCTCATCTCACATACACAATAGACTATAATACAGAAGTTCTATACACATACATTGCACACACGTGACACTTTTCTTTATTAAATTATTTTATCATTTGTTAGAAGCCAGAGTTGTGTGGGTATGTTCTGGAGGAATATGAAGAGAGGTATTGTCCCGTGATTAGAAGAGAGAGAGAGAGAGAGAGAGAGAGAGAGAGAGAGAGAGAGAGAGAGAGAGAGAGAGAGAGAGAGAGAGAGAGAGAGAGAGAGAGAGAGAGATTGTGATCCAGAGACTGAAGGGGTTGTGTAGACAAAGATCAATTAGATTCCAAGACGGATGATATAGAATTAAAAGAGTGTGCTTGTTGATTCCTCTCACCCCAGGGACAACTGGTGACAATGTCCCAGAGTTGACCGGTTTTTGCCTTATGCAGAAATGCGTAGCTGCTGGGCTTCTGGTTGACTGCCACTGCCATCGACGATGAACTGTATTTCGTGGACTGTGTGGGTGATCATCTAGGAAACATCCAGATGGGAAAATGACTGCCGATTCCATCAGAGATGAACTGGGTGTTTCGTGGGGGACTATTCTGTTGACATTCTGGCGGCGGCATTATGCACAGTGTATCTGTGCAGGCTGTTGTTTGTCGAGACTCCTGTCTTTTTCTCTTTTCACATTGGGCAGTGGGGAGCATTTTGTGTGATATTCACTGGCACAGGAACGGAGCATAATGGGGACCACCCATTGCTGTGAAGTTGGAACTGCGACTAACTAAGTAATTCTTGAACAAGTGAATCGGTACAATTATCTCGGAACAGTCATAACTTCTGATGGGAGATGCATTGAAGAGATTAAAACAAGAATCGCCATGGCGAAAGTAGCCGTTAGCAAGATGAAAAACATACTGATCGATAAAAAGATGTGAATTGAAAAGAGAAAAAGAGTGTTGAGGTGCTCCATAGAGCCTGTTCTTTTGTATGGATGTGAAACTTGGACAATGAGCAGTCAAGCTGAAAAACATCTGATGGCTGCAGAAATGTGGTTTCTGAAGAGAATGCAAAGAATACCATGGACAGACAGAAAAACCAATGACAAAGTACTACAGAAGACAAATGAAAATCGTAAACTGATTAGAGAAATTATACGTAAACAGTCACAATTTTTTGGGACATCTTATGAGAAGAAATGAATTGGAGAACTTAGTGACAACTAGCAAGATCGAAGGGAACAGACCAAGGGGAAGACCGAGAAGTAAATACCTGGATGGCTTGGCCACATGGCATGGTCGAGACATGAACACTGAGCTGATCCATGACTCTGGTGATCGAGTGAAATGGCGAGTCATGACCGCCCACGCTTTCCGGCATAGCACATGATTGATTGCTTGATTAGAATATAATAGGAACATATCATAAGCAATTGGCGATAGCTGGAAGTGTGATGAGTAACTTCAGTGTTATAGAAGAGAAAAAGAAACGATTGTATAGCGACAATGACAACATAAGCTCATGACCTTTTATTAAGACATGAATATGTCTAACACTTCGTCTTGGACTATAAACTACTGGACTAAAATTTAAACAACTTCCAAGACACGGGGCCAAACTGATTTTATATTTCCTGTAGACGCACTTAAAATGGCAACTCAGGTAGTGCTACAACTGGTCGTCTTACTGTTCTTTATGACAGGTGAGTCTTCCAATTGGTGACACAATATCTAATAATATATTTTTAAAAGTTAATTTAATGTTGAGACGGCAACTTGAAATACTAAGGCAATGTTGATCGATATGAAATAAACACAAGGCTTGTTAAGCCTTGTACTTCAACTTGTATAAGATAATAAGTCAGTTACTTCCGCATTATTTTGTTGCAACAATTAAAAAAAGTGTAGTGACACATGAATAGAAGATTGCTGTAGTCTTAGTGCAGTTACAGTCACAGTGCTTTGTCAGTTGCAATTAGGTATTGTAATACATTGTTTAAATGTTTTTAAAATATGGTGCGCATGCATAGCTACATACAACTTGAATTATTATTTTATATAAAATATTCCAGGATCTCAATCAACATTGGATCCCATCTAGAATATCAATAAATAAGTGAATCTCATTCAAGTTTCAAATATTCATAATTATTCTAGGATTCTAGGGTCTTTAAGTTTAATTCAACAGCAACAATTGATTTTTACATGAAAAAAACATTTTATTGACTAGACTAATAATAAACATTATGGTGAAAAAAGTATGAGATGCTAATGAGTAATGGAAAAAAATACAGAAAAAAAAGATAATCATGCAGAAAACAACACCAGTAGTCAGTAGTGTTGGATTATTACTTGGTCTTGGAGCTAAAAAGGTGATGGTGATGATAGTCTGAAATAATGACGGAATGGAATTGAGGAATTCTAACAAGATGATGATACTGATAGTGGTGCATAAAGTGATGAAAACATGATGATGATACTGATAGTGGTGCATAAAGTGATGAAAACAAGATGATGATACTGATAGTGGTGCATAAAGTGATGAAAACAAGATGATGATACTGATAGTGGTGCATAAAGTGATGAAAACATGATGATAATTGAAATTAAGACTACTATTGCAGCAAGGTTGGTGATGAAAATATGGCAGAAACAAAACAATGTTAAAAGATGACAAAGATGATCATACAGATAATAATGACAGTAGTGTTGGGTTTTGGTATAATGAGGGTCAGCATATTATTATCCACTCTAGAAAGTGAATCCATATTTGCATTCATGTCAGATGTCTTTCCAGGTGACAACCGCTGTCATGGCAACTGACCACTCCCCTATTCTACCCAGAAATTACAAATATTGATGTGGGGAAATAAGGCCACATATCCATTTATCCTTTTGTAGTCCCACATACTGCAGTCGAAACACAGCTGCTGGCAACTTAGCAGCAGATGCCTTGCTTTGGTTTTCATAAAATTATATGAGTGCCCGTCGTTCAGAAAGCAGTGGCAAACTACTGAACTTAAACTTCAAGAAATCACAAACAGCCAAAAAATGTTGGGCTTGACTGTGACGTGTTGTAAAGTGTAAACGAAGTCTCTATTTGCAACCAAGTTGCGAATAAACAAAGTCTCTATTTGCAACCAAGTTGCGAATAAACAAAGTCTCTATTTGCAACCAAGTTGTGAATAAACAAAGTCTCTATTCGCAACCAAGTTGTGAATAAATGAAGTCTCTATTCACAACCAAGTTGTGAATAAACAAAGTCTCTATTCGCAACCAAGAGTAGATACAAACAAGCTGTGGGAAATCCATAAACAATATGGAGTGAGTACACATCTAACAAACAAATGTAGAAGCTTATACAATTAAGCAGCTATGTGCGGGGAATGCCCAAGTCTGCCCCTGCCTGAAGTCTGAGTGGGTTTACCTGATAGTTAGTTAGTCGAAAGATCATCCTCATTGCACATCGAACCATTCAGTCCATAAGTGCTCGGATCCCCTCCTCAGCAAATCCCGCAGCGTGTATCGGCTAACGAAACCAGTTCTGTGTTGGTTTATCAATCTTCTTTGGCTTCCTGCGTAGTGTTCTTGTTTGGCCACCCCTCTTTTAATTTGCTGTTCTCGCAGTCTGGCCATGGTTATGGATTCACAGTCATCACTTGGTTCACGCAAAAGTCTTACTTCTCGTAGAGCATTCAGAATGTCAGCCTGGTCCATGGCGCTTCCACCCTTCACCGTAGCCTCACCTGCGAGCTTGTCAGCCCGCTCATTTCCTTGTACTCCCGCATGCCCTGGTACGAAAATGAAACTAATCTTTGCCAGCCGAGACCGCTCCAGAGGCAGCAACCATTCTCTTCGGATTGACCCCTCCTCTATCCTCTTTATCATGTTCATCGAGTCGCTAAGGAAACATGCCCTAGTGAATGTCTGTGTCACAAGCCATGTTATTGCTTTACTTACTGCCATGACTTCCATAGTCAGGCTACTTGTGGTTTCAGTGAAAGCACCAGAGTCCTCCTTCACAATTCTCCCTCCGGCCCGAGCCGTAAAGGCCCATGAGCTTCTCACATGTCGGACGACCGACCCATCTGTGTAGATGACAGCATCAACGTCTAGCGAATTCTCTAAAATCAACATTTGTACTTCAGCCTCCACAGCAGCCGGATTTTCTTGTCTGCATTTTATGCAAACTGAAAAGGATGTGCAGAAATCTGTTGGCACTTGTACCCACTCCTCTCCAGGTTCTAAGTCCTCAAGTGAACACACCTGTTGAAGAATGTCTTCGGCTTGACCCATCCACAACCGTCCTCTTTTTAACCTGTTGCCCTTCACCTTCATAATTTCACTATGCAGTGGATGTTGTGTGTTTGCGTTAACTCTGAGGTAGGCGCGTGCTCTGCAAACTTGTATTCTCTCTTCAAAATGTTGGAAAATCAAGAAGGTAGCATCCAAGAATAATGCGCATAGCTTCATTCTGTATCCTTTCCATCCTTTCTATCTGCTTACGGCTGAGAGTCAGGATTGCCATTGCATACTCAAAAACAGACATGACCAGCCTCTCGCACAGAAGACATAGATGGCGCTGCTCATAGTTTGCTGCCGCCATCGCCCGCATCGCAGCTAAACCCTGCTTGGCCTTTGTTATCACCTGCTCTATGTGCTCATTATAAGCAAGGCTTCAATCAAACCGTATCCCCAGGTAATTCATTACCTGCGTTCTTTCCACCTTCTCTGAACACAGCTTTACAGTTGGTGTTGGAGTGTTGACAATATGATTATTCAACGAGAACCAAGTCACTGTTGCCTTTGTTGGGTTGACCATTGCCCCAGTTTCATCACACCAAGTATTTATGTGATTGAGTTCGGTTTGTAGTTCCACAGCAACCTGCTCTCTATCCTTACCCTGACGATACACTAAAACATCATCGGCATATGACAATGTCCTGCCGGGTCCAGTGATCTGCTAACTGGTGATTCTCACTGTGTAGGTGTTGAATAGTACCGGAGATAATGGTGATCCCTGTGGTAGGCCAGGATATATTGTTGTTGGTTCTGAAGTCCAACTGCCACATCTAAAAACTACTTTCCGTTGGAAGAGGGCTGCAGCGATCCAACTAAGTAGGAATGGACTTACTTTTAGTTCAAGAAGCTGAAGCATTAAAAAATCCAATGGTACTCTGTTGTACGCGTCCTCAAGATCAATCGCTGCAGCAAAGGTTTCAGTGCCTGAGTGGAAACCTTCATAGACATCATGGGCAAAAACTGCTGCATTAGTCCAGGTTTCTCTTTTTGGACGGTACCCACCCAGGGTAGGTGGGAAAACACCTTGCCTCTCCAGCTGGTCTGATATTTTCCTGGCAATTACCTTCTCCAGCAGCTTGCCTATTGTATTCTGCATGGTTATAATTCGATATCCCTGAATTTTTGTGTGGTCTTTGTCAGGCTTCGGCAAGGGAATCAGATAGCTGTGTAACCACTCCTCCTTGATGCTAGCATTCCCTATACTGTTGTTGTACATGTCTGCTAGTTTCTCTAGCTCGTTGTCGGTACACCTATTGATGTCATCGTATCTTATGCCATCAGGCCCTGGAGCGCTGTTTTTTTATCGGATGAGGACAGCACCTTAGAAGTCAGAAATGCTCTTATTCTTGACTACACCACTCATGCTTTTATGTAGTCGCCAGAACAATTTCAGTGACTTGTCTGTGCTTACTCTTTGACACACCTCTGCCCATTTTTCACTTTTAACCACCCTGACCAGTTTTTTTAAATAGCTTACTTTTGTGTGCATCTCTCTTTCTAAGTGCATGTAGGGTCTTACCTGATGGTGAGGGACAATGGTAATAGGAAAAATAATCCACATGCAAATATCAATCCTGTACACTCTCCAGTAGTTTCAGCTATTAGTAGTAGCACGTATATTGGCTACGCTTGCGTTCAAAGCGAACAAACAAACAACAAATTCAGATATCCAATAAACCTCTCATGATATATTTGATATCTCCGTGTCCATCAATATGTTTCAATGAATTAATCCTGACACTGATGTATGGCTTGGTTTGGCAAATCAACAGAATGTGTGTGTGTGTGTGTGTGTTTCTTTTTTCTTTTCTTTTTTTTAAATTTCCAGGCATGTTTACGTTCAGTAGTTTGCCATGTCTTTCTGAACTATCAGTGCTCATACCTCTGTATGAAAACCAACGCAAGGCGGTCTGATTCCAAATCGCCACAGTTAGGTTTCGAATGCAGTCTGCAGGATTACGAAATGCATTCATAACCACTTCACTACAGACCCGGTGACTATTCATGTTTGTTTCAGAAAGTACAGTTAGTTGGATGTCTTTTACAGGACATCACAATCAACCACAGAATTTATTCCAGAAGTTGGTGTTGTTGCCTTCCACTTAGGCCGTTAGGCGTCGTGGAGAAGGTTAATTGAAGCGACTTTCCTCATTTCCTACCGGTTTACCGGATAAATAATTACTATCAGTTACCAGTAAGTTAGCTAATTTTGTCAAAATGCCGAATAACTGTCTTTATACATAGTTATCTTGTCGCTTTCACTTAATTAATTTCTGAAAAATGGGAGAGAAAAAAAATTCGCCGGCAGCGAATCGAACCAGGGTAACCACGGTTACAAGCTGAGATGCTTACCGCTTTGCTACTGGGACAACGATGACAGTTTAACACAAATGTCTAATATAGTCAAACAAATGTCCCGATGACGTCACATATATCACGTGACTAGCCTTTGGTTGCGAATAGAGACTTCATTTATTCGCAACTTGTTTGCGAATAGACACTTCATTAACTAATATTATCATATCATCCTTGTTTTATTAACAGATTAACTGCTGTATGTTGAGTTGCATATTTTTTACTGTTATTCTTGTGGAAACTGAACAGACAACAAAAATGTAGACATTTGACAAATGTCCACATTTTTCATATTCATGTTTGTATAAATGATTTGTAGTCTAGTTAGTAGAAGGCTTCCGTTGCTGTTGGCTTCTGAAGGGGAATGTCAGTAGGTCATGTTTTCTATAAATTATAACATAAGTAGTATAGTTTTAACTTAGTCTTAAACAACTAAACCAGCCGCCACGGTACTTTTCTGAGAAATATGAATATAAAATAGAGGTAACAATAAGGCACTTTTATTTATGAGAATTTACTGTTTATATCATGGTGTGGAACATATTTTTAAAGTCATGTTATGTTACTTATTCTGAAAACTAGTATGAACATGTCATTCGTTCATTCATTCATGATTTGTCACTCATAGACTCAATCGTGTGAAGATAATGTGGTGGTTTCCCCTTAAATTTCACATCTGTTAGAGTGATTTGTGACCATTATCATTATCTTAGACAGACATTTCTTGCTGCATGATGATGATAAAACAAAAGAAAATATTTCATTAAAGTCAGTACCCTGAAAACAGGCAGACTGACATGAATTCTGGTTCTAGGAAATATTGGCCCTGTTTACTGATCCCTGTCTTCAAGTGGTCACAGTAGGCACAGGATCAAATAGGCTCTAGTGGTTACATTAAGTAGTTAGACAGTTCATCACAGAAACCCTTTGAAGTATGTGCTGGGTGTGGTTAAATGATAAGACATATCTGTGAAATCACAGGAGAGAGCATGACCACACCTTTGATTCTTGGGTCCAGAACATCACATATTTTCATGGATTCATGTTTGCTGTGTTGGCTCTAGAAAACAGTGGGCAGAATAGGGCCAAGCATAGCAAGATAATTCTAACTGCAGACCATACATTCACATATCATATTAGAATAATCATATAGTAGATAATTCTAACTGCAGACCATACATTCACATATCATATTAGAATAATCATATAGTAGATAATTCTAACTGCAGACCATACATTCACATATCATATTAGAATAATCATATAGTAGATTTCTTTTCTAACATACCTAGTACTGACAAGGAGTAAAGAATGGATTCAGACCAGAGCAGCTGTGTATAGCAAAACCAGTAAACATTTTAAATAAAGAAACTTAATTTGAGCAGATGGACCACTAGAGATGCTGGGAGAGTAATATGTTAATATGTGTCCAGTTGTGGTACCAAAGACAACATAAACCTTCTGACAAGGAAGGATCTGAACACAATATTCAGACACATCACTAAACATGAGGCACCAGAATAGACACCTACCACAGATCACTCTGGGATGTCTGCTTTATACATAATCTTATGAGGCTTCTGAGCATCATCGCCTTTAGTGTCAGGCTCTTATAGATATCAGGAAATTATCCCTTCCATGCTTCATATGGAACAACACAAGAGCTGATGAACACTTCATGACAAGGGCCAAAGGATTGAAACCCATGCGTCTGGACAACCAACTTCAACATTTACATCTGATTGCTTGTTAAAGTTAACCACACATTACCCTCAACAAGTCTCTTTATTGCCATGATTTTAAGGAAGCAGCAGCACAGAATCTTGAGGATGCATATAACAGAATCAGATATGATCTCTTATGGAGATGGCTGTTAGTCTTTGGGTGGTGAATTGGGTAGCAGCTACACTGCACTCTTGTATGGTTGCTCTCTGCCGAGATTAATGGACCTCAGAGGAGTTCATTATTACCCCTAGATTACCACAAGGATCTGCAATTTTGCCTGTGCTATTCAATGTAAATACAAGCAAGATTGCAAGCATTGAAGCACCAGGGATTGGAAGGGTACTGACATTTGCAGATGATGTCCTTACATATAGGCAGGGGAGAGACAGGATGCAAATAGTGCAACAGTTGTAGGAGACAGTAAACATAGTGATTGACTGACTGGTGTACAGAAATGGGTAGTATCATTAACCCAAATTAGATGTCTTTGTTATGGTACTCTGTGGACATTAGGACTGTTAAGGCTTGCACCCCAAATCTTACAATAAATGGCAGAAATTTTAAGAGAGAGATTAAACTGAGGAGGCTAGGAATCACATTCCACAGAAGCCTGTCATTCAGGGATCATGTTGAAGCAGCTGTTGTGAGATCTCATTAGAGTCTTGTTATACTGAAGGTCATGGCAGCAATAGACATGGACACAGAATGTTCATACTCTTATCATCTGATTCTCTCAGTAATTGAGTATGGGCTGGGACTGCTCAGAGAGTCAGCAATTAAAACTAGAGTGCATACAGAAAGAAGCTATGCAGATAATTTTGTTATTTGTACATCAAGAATGATGATGATCATTCATTTCATCCAGTGGGGTTGAAAGTATGAAGGCGTGAGTTCTAAGATGGCTGATAATGCCTATTTTGGCTCAAAATGTTCTTTGACAATGTGGGCAAAAAATGCTTGACATTCCAGGAGGAGGAGGATCTCCTGCAGTAGTTTTACTGTCCAGCCTGTTTTTCACAGCTCTTGCAGTCCTGTTTGCTTCACAAGTGACTGCACCCTTGCATAATGATGTACACCATGAATTTCAGTCTTTGGCTGCAGTCTCCCAATTGTCATGATGAATTCCAAAAGCTTTTAGTGAGATTTTCAGAGTGTCTTTAAGCATTTCCTCTGGTCGCCTTGGGAGTGTTTACCACAACGCAGCTCGCTGTAAAAGATTCATTTAGGGAGCCTGTGATCTGGCATGCGAGTCAAGTGACCAGCCCAGGAAGTCTGATTCTTCATTAGTAGAGTGTGAATGCTGGGCAAGGACGTTCTTTCTAGGACTTCAGTATCTGGAATCTTGTTTTGCCATTTAATCTTCAAAAGCTTCATAAGGCAGACTGTGGAAGTGGTTTAATTTCCTAGTGCGTCGCTGATAAACAGTCCAGGTTTCACAAGCATATAGCAGTGTGGATAATACGACTGCTTTGTAGACTTTCAGCTTTGCAGGCTTATTCCATTTCTGTCCCACACGCTGGCCTTGGAGATTCTTGCATTCACTTCATCATCAATTGTAGCAGCTTGGGACATACTGCTGCCAAGATAGGTGAATTTGTCCACAACACTTAGTCTATGACCATTCACTTTGATATTCAGCACGTTGTGATTAATCCCTGGAGCTGGCTGGTACATAACTACATTCTTCTCCAAGTTGATATTGATTGAGCCCAAAGTTGGCACAGACACATGAGAAAGCTGAAAGATGTTGCATGTCTGCCTCTGAGTTGGCCTATAGAGTGCAATCATCAGCAAACAGGAGCTCTCTGACGGTGTCGCTGTTAGTTTTGGTTTTAGCTTTCAATCTTCTGAGATTGAAAAACTTTCTATCCATACGGTAGTTAATGTCTTTTCCAATGCTGTTCTCGAACGCAGTTGTCAGCATAGCTGAAAACATGAGGCTGAAGAGTGTAGGTGTCAGGACACAGCCTTGCTTCACACCATTGGTGACTGGAAAGGGCTCAGACAGCTCACCATCTTCCTGTACCCTTTTCTGCATGCTATCATGAATTAGTCGCACTATTTGGACAAACTTTTGTGGACAGCCATATTTCGCCATAATCTTCCATGCGGGTGATACTGGGACAAAGAACTCACCAGTAGTGTATATGTGAAATATAGACAGAATGGCTGGAACTGCACCACTTAGTGGGGTATTGGTGTATGATAAGACAAATGTAGTCGGGGTCCTTTTGAATCATGTGTATAGTGCAGAATAATTAGATCATCACAGCTTGGAGAGACTGGGGGCGCAAGGAGAGACCAGAGGATGTGGCCAACACTCAGGGCTCCAAGGGCAGGCCAGAGGATGTGGCCAACACTCAGGTCTCCAAGGGCAGGCCAGAGGATGTGGCCAACACTCAGGTCTCCAAGGGCAGGCCAGAGGATGTGGCCAACACTCAGGTCTCCAAGGGCAGGCCAGAGGATGTGGCCAACACTCAGGTCTCCAAGGGCAGGCCAGAGGATGTGGCCAACACTCAGGGCTCCCAGGGCAGGCCAGAGGATGTGGCCAACACTCAGGGCTCCAAGGGCAGGCCAGAGGATGTGGCCAACACTCAGGGCTCCAAGGGCAGGCCAGAGGATGTGGCCAACACTCAGGGCTCCCAGGGCAGGCCAGAGGATGTGGCCAACACTCAGGGCTCCCAGGGCAGGCCAGAGGATGTGGCCAACACTCAGGGCTCCCAGGGCAGGCCAGAGGATGTGGCCAACACTCAGGGCTCCAAGGGCAGGCCAGAGGATGTGGCCAACACTCAGGGCTCCAAGGGCAGGCCAGACTGAAGCATAATCAGACTGGTACCATTAGTCTTGGGACTCTTTGCTGGCTGTTGCAGATGAGGATGGAGCGGGTAGGGCATGTCCTGAGCATTATGATGTCGGTTATTAATTCAACTCAACTAAGAAAGCATTGAAAAGTCTACTCGCAGAGATCCTTAGAGTAAAGTAACACTCCAAAGGAAAGCAAATTTACTTATGAATGGTATACCAGAGTCCATAATTTTCATCAGATAAATTGTTTTGCAAATTCATGAAATCATTTAATATTTCTTTGGCAATACTAGCCACATTCAGGGAAACTAATAATATATTACAACTTTTGCAGTAACCCACAAATGAAATCTCATGTATGTCAGTCATAAGGTAATATTTTCTTTGCACTTCGACGAACAGTTTGCTTTCATTCAAAGACATGATTGACATTTCATTTAGACAATCAGAGTACAGCTGTAAAAAATAACTTCAGATGTTAAGAATTCTTGTCTTTGCAAATAAAATAAAAAAAAATAATTGGCCCTGAAGGCTCCAGATTTGATGTAACTTTGGTCAGAGAATTATGTGCAGGGTTGACAAGGGCATCGGCATCAGCCATTTTCCATGAGGAAATTTGATTTAGTTCACCCTGCATACCATTGGCAATCGCCTGTCTATCTCGACCCTGTTGATCCACAAGAATGTCGTCAGCAAATGACAGATTTTTACCCCTCTTGTCCAACTGTTGTTCAGTGATCGGCACCGTATACACGTTGAATAGTACTGGTGACAGCGGTGAACCCTGCAGCAATCCTGGACATATCGTTGTCAGCTCAGAAGACCAACTCCCACATCTTAGCAGCTATCCATCGTATAAGGTGAGGGTGCACTTTCAGTCTGAGAAGGGTTTGCATCAAGTGCTCGAAGGATACTTTATTGTATGCGTCCTCTAAGTCTATGGCAGCCGCACGTGTTTCTTTTCTGCTCTGAAACCCTTCATAAATGTCCTGAGCAAAGACCGCCGCATTCAGCCTTGACTCTTTGTTGCATCTGTATCCTCCCCTTGGAGAACATTAGGCGAGGAGAGGAGTGGGTCAGAGTGCCAGCGGAACAGTCAGACTTGTGCAGAGTTATAATCACATTGAGCCGGGAGTGCAGGGAGTGGCCATCAGGGGCCACGGAAGTGGAAATCCAGCAACTAATTCAGGATAATGCTCGCCTGGGTGATGTGATTATCTACACAGATAATCCGGTGTTGAGAGGTAGTAGAAGTGCCTGGGGTTTCTTGGCAAAGGCTAATGGCCGACGTTTGGTGCAGGAGAACCACAACATCTAGCTTAAGAATGGAGGTGAGGCAATCAGTGCAGCTTTCCCCTGAATATAGAATACGATACACACACACATTGTGATTGTAACTGACTCAGAAAGCATGCTGAGTAAGGTGAGGACAGGCAAGCTTCGTGCAGAGTGGCTTGCTTCGCTTCAGAAGTCACGGGTGGCAAGCATCGCCTGGATCTTTTCTCCGGGGCATCTGGTGTGCTGGGGAATGAACAGGCAGACAGATTGGCTGGCTCTGCAAAACTTGGTGGAGTATTGATGCATGATAAGGCAGACGTGATTGCGGCCTTGTGGGAGCACGTGTACACCTCGGAGGAGCAAATGGATCACCATGGTCTGGCAAGAATGAGACAGCGAGGGGTGACGAGGGGATGTGGCCGATACTCAGCGCTTAGAGGAAAGGCGAGACGCACATATAATCAGATTGCTACTGGTACTATTGGGGTTGGAACTCTTCGCTGGCTTCTGAGGATGGGGACATTTGGATGGATGGAGCCCCGAATGCTGTGATGTCGATTCCTAAATCAATCAATCTTAGAAAAATGAAAACCAAGTTACAAAGAGGATTGGCATTGATACCATCACTCTATATTAATAAGGAAATATGAAAGCTTGTTGACAAAAGGAAAGGTGTATTGAAGAGCAAGGAGATTATATCGAGCAATGATGTATTTGTCTTTCCTAAAAGTTGATTAAAGTAAATTCTTTACACAGTGCAAATAATTTGTGATTTTATATATATATATATATATATATATATATATATATATATATATATATATATATATATATATATATATATATATATATATATATAAGGGGGCTGAGTGATGTCGAGGTATGGTGTCTGCCTTGAGTGCTGGAGGTCCCGGGTTCAAGCCCCAGTGAGGGCAGGGATTTTCTCATGTGGACTTCTAGTAACAAAAATTATCCCCTGGTCTCTGGGTAGTGAGATCGGACGCCCATGTGTATTGTTGCACACTTAAAAAATCCCTTGGCCGTTGGAAATTGAAAAAGCGTAGACTAACAGTGCTGCCCGGGCGAAGTTTTGAGTTAAAAATCTACACAAGGTATTTCAGGATCCTCGCCAGTGCTACGGAGTTCATGCACTGAGCTGAGAATCTCCGGACTCAAGTTATTAGTAGAAGTGAGCACTTATGGGTTACACCCATGTGCCATGATGTTGATCTGTTAACTAAACTATAGATTTTATTGAATTATGTAATTGCCAACTTGGTTGCATTAACTTTTACAGTAATTAAATATGAGTTTTAATTATTAATTTTGCATCATATATAATTTTTTTTTTATTGGTAACAAAATTTTATTCATTTTTATTTTGGGCATTGGATTAAGGTTGATCTTGGTTAAAGTTTGAAAATTAAATATTAGAGCTTGCCATAACAGCATCAGGAAGCAAGTCCATAGAACAACTCTTCATCCTATGCCAATTCCTATCTTCATGCATTTTTGTACCCCAAGGAGTCCTTTCCACGGTCGTTTTGATCAGTTCCGCTGACACCTACCAGGAACCCAGCTTTTCATTTCTGTGATGTTTCATATTTTTTAAGTATTTTAGTTTCTAGGGCATGAGGCATTTTATGAACCAGTTTTTTTTAATGTTCAAATCTTATAGTATGTCAGAATTTTGTTTCTCCTTGACCCACAATATCCTATGAATATTTCTTTAACATTTAAGTTTAAAACATCAGGTTTTTTTCTGCAGTGTTTGTGAAATAGTCCAAGAATCACATTTATATGTTACCACTGGAAAGAGGCATATTTCAACTTCTCTGCCTTTGTTTGTTAGCTGGTGTTGTGTCATAAGTTCTTTGTGCTGTGCAATCTCTGTATTGCTATGACCAGTCTCCTGATTTCTTTTTGAACAAATCTCCAATGATGTAATCATTTAGGCAAGCTAATCAAAGTTTGTGGTATTTTAAATGTCTCCATTGTTGGTTGTAATGTTTGGTTCACGTGAATCTGTGGACATTGTCTTTGTTTTTTGTTTTTTACATTCAGAAAAATGGCTTTGATCATCACATTTAACAGACAAAATAAACCTGTTTAATCTCTTGGCATTGTTTAGGAGAACTATGTTGTCTTCATATCTGAGTTCTGGAATTGGATTTCCATTAATTATAAATGTATCAATGTTTTATTTCTGAGTTTAGGTGTGTAGGCATGCACACACATGTCTGCGCATGCATGTATGGGCATACACAATTAGAGCGTTCTGGTTATTTCTCGGTGCCAGTGACTCGCCGCCGCCCCTTCTCCTGTTAGTTAAAACAGCTCCGCTACGAGAAGGCCAGGAGTTGGACTTTTGCTGCATAAGTGATAAATGCATGAGCTATTGGGGTATTTATGTAAGGTTGGGCACTCACCCCAACCCCACCCCCAGCTACATACAGCAACATTTGAAACCTTAGTGGCTATTGATACATGTTTGTTCTTTAGTATTGGTGCCATTTGTCCAGTGAGTTAGTTTGCCTTATTGCATCTATTTTCTATCTCGTCTGCTAATTTGCCATTTGATGATATTATACTTCCTAAGTACTTGAAGCTCGTTACTTGATTCAGGGTGTGTTCTTCTAGATGAATGTTTATTGTGCTTTCTTCTTTGCTTATAGTCATTACCTCTTTTTCACTTGTTCTAATTTGTTTGTATTTCTATTTTATTTAGGTGTCAGTGGTTGGAGATGTGCAAAATACGAAAACTACTTCAGCCAGCAGCCTGACTACATTGACTGTCTCTGGGACTGCTGTGGTAATTCTTTCAACAGACATTGCTGTGCTCCGTAAGTTGATGCATTGAACCGCAAAAGTTACATATCTATGATATTCAATTGTGGCCATGTTGAACATATGATCTTAGTTTAATGTTTTAATTTTCTGGCAACACAGGATAAACTTCTAGCATATTTGTGCATATACAAAATTGTCATTCCGATGACAGATGTTGCTCCAGGGGTGTAAAGTGATTTTCACATATACTTGGTTACTTCTGAATCTACAATGGATCATAAGGTGTGATCTCTCCCTTCTTTGCTGCCTTTTCTGATTAATTTAGAGAAAAAAATTATTATTTTACGAGGCAGTTTAACAGAGCTACTGCTGGATTTAAAGCAAAATTAATTACTTCAGCATTGAGATTCAATGACAGATTAATGCAGCCCATGGCTCAAGCTTGAGCATTTGTCGGTGTCTGTGAATCAGAACTTATCAAAACTTTATTTCAGCTCAGAGTCTCAGAGTGGTGGTCCTGTGAACAGACAGCATCACTACAGTCTGGCAGGCAAGGCACAGATCAAAAGGGTTATGCAAACATGGTTCCCAATAAAATGTTGTATTGATGTACATAGAAAGAACAGTAATGTAAAGCATAGTTCCTGGATGATGTGACTGTGGTTGACCAACAATACAGTAGATAAGGACACCAAAGACACTCCAGGCATGAAAGTGCATGAATCAGGGATCATGATGCGCTGAACAAGTTTTGATGGCAGTGACATTCAGCAAAGGACTACTTGACAACTCCTGCATTATCACACTTGACAGACGGTGCAGAGAACAGAATCCTGCCGCTGTCAATGTAGAGGTCAACACGCTCATCAATGAACACTCAGACAACCCTGAAGTGCTCATCTATACAGATGGATCTGTTGTAAAGCAGCAGAGAAGTGCGTGGGCATTTACAGCCCTTTCAGTGGGCTGAACCGTTCAAGAATCCAGTGGTGCCCACTCCATGACCATGAGCAGCATGACAATGGAAGTGATGGCAGTAACACAGGCTTTCATATGGCTAGAATCACTGCATTATACCAACGTGTGTGTACTAAGTGATTCAATGAGCATGATTCAGAAAGTCAATGAAGGATCTGTGCATTTACAGTGGACTGATTCGCTGCGGAAGTCCTTTGTCCGTAAGGTCACCTTCATCTTCGTCCTGGGACATGCGGGAGTCGAGGGAAATGAACAAGCTGATAAACTGTCTGGCTCTGCATCCCCTGCAGATGGCCAGCTCATGGATCGCGCTGATGTTATTAACATCCTTAAAGAGATGTCGAGAACAGAGGACTTTGACATCAGTGGATCCGCATCGTTGTCCAGGATGAGAGTTTTGGGAGTAAGAATTGGCATGGCCAGACATGAGAGGTACATCGGGAAAACGAGGGGCCTCGTCAACCAACACAGAACTGGCACTATCAGCCACCGGACGCTGCTGCATATGCTGGGGGAGGATCTGCGCACCTATGGACCTGTGCAGAGTTCAATGGCGATACCCCAACTGATAACTGATGTGTTGAATGATCTTTGCAGTTTTCTGTTAGCAAGCAAAACAGTTGAGATCCTTTTCTGGATAAATGAAGAAGAGAAACCCATGACCACTGTGTTGGTGAACCCAAGGGGAAAATAATGGTGTGAGGTAGAGAACGCACGCTGACTGTGTTACGGCCGGGAGAAGAAGAGTGATAAGAAGTAGAGAAGAAATAGAGAACAGGGAAAGTAAAAAGATAAAGGGTTCCAGGACTCTAAAGTCAGATTGAGAATGGTCATCTCCCAACCCAATTAATGGATTAAACTGTCAGGCTGTAATGGCAACAGTGAGTGCATAAACTATACTTACACAGACTAAACTAACATATCAGAGAAAAAATACCACAAAGGCTCTTTATTTCTGTACAAAATCTACAACTTCAAGAACAACTAATGTCAGTGTACATACAAACATTAAAATACAATTAAAGTTAAGTTGAGCTAAGAACCGGCATTACTGCACTTAGGACATTCCCATCCATGCTCCGCCCCCTCGTTCAACAGTCAGTGAACAGCCATACTACTAATTGTTACCACAGCAATCTTTCTGCTGGTCTTCCCTCTCGGTTTTAAGATTCTTCCAGAATGCCTGCCGATCCCCCGCAATATCATTCTTTTCATGTACAGATTCTCAATCTGTTACCCTGCCTTCTCCACCTGGTCCCACAGGTGCTCGATCACCTCTCTCTTGTTCATAGGTAATCTACCAAAAAAAGAGGTGTATTCCCTGCCAGCTTATCAGCCTGTTCATTCCCCACACTCCCTCATGGCCAGGGCAAAAAAACATAAAATTCTCACAATCTGTGACCTCTGAAGCGAGGATAGCAATTCCACATGAAACATTCCTTTCTCCACCTTACTAAGCATACTCCTTGAGTCTGTAATGAATGCAATGTGTTGCAGTGGTCTCCTCTAACCAACGGAATGCTGCCTTCCACCTGCATTCTCATGCTGGAGGTCATAGTCTCATACGTCAGACTCTTCTTTTTCAAGCATCATCCATTAGCCTTTACAATGAAACCCCAACCACTATGTCTGTTTCTCACCACTGACCCATCGATATAGATCACTGTTTTACCTTGATGTGTATTATTTAAAAAATTACAATAAAAGTAAGCACTAAAGATAACTTTAGTGAGTGATTACCAAATAACCAGACCTCTGCTGTCTATCTAGACCAAGTCTGTCAGATGCACCAAGCACAACAACTGAATGATTAAACACCTTAGCTGAGTAGAATGTGATGCCTAAATAACACCTAAGTGACACTTAACAAAAGCCCAGAAGAGCTTGGATATTGCAGTCATTTCCTACATCCACAAATCAACCATTTACATAGGGCAAAACTATACCTGCAGCTTTCTTAGTCACAGTGCACGTGGGTCAATGATAACAAGGACTGACAGATCTTCTTTGTCTTTGTTTTCCGGGTGTTAGCCAGGTCCTTTTGCTATAACTGGCCAAATTGTATTCTCAGTTTGACACAATTTCATTGGTATAGGTGAGCACACTAATTACTACACTAACGTGGCTGTATCTGTGTATGTTATTCTCATGTGTACTTACAGAAGTTGAGAAGCCTGAATATGACCTGAAGCCTATATTTATATGAGTATGCTGCTGTATAATGAATTTTTCTCTATAATGACTGCTTCTTTCTTATTGTCTTTTTTTAAACATCCCAAGACGTGCAGTTAGTATCAGTTAGCTTATATTCCTCCTAAGTTGATTGGGTTACCCTCATTAGTCTCAATATGTGCTTTTGAGTTGAAAAATACTTTTTTTTTAAAAAGTTGCATATACCTTACAGGACGTTGCAGTCAACACCAGCATTTTTCAGCTGCTGTTGATGTTCTTGGCAAGATTACGCTCAGTAGTTTGCCATTGTTTTCTGGGTGACTGGCTCACATACCCTGTAAGTAAAACGTGACGTGATCCGCTGCTAAATCTCACGCAGCTGTGTTCCTCACGTGGATATTTGGGATTAAAAAGAAAGTCGTTAATCCCTTTGCCAGGGAGACTGGTGAAAAATACTTTAATGTTTACGAATATCATAGGATGGTACAAAATGTTCAAACATACTTGTACAGAATGCCACAAGATTTATGAACATCACAGAATGGGACAAAATTATGAATACAGATTGGCAACAGATTTACATGTATCACAGGATCACAAAAGATTTCCAGATATTACAGAGTGGCACAAGGTTTACAAACATCATAGAATGGCACATGAAAAGATTCATACCTGGAACTATAAATAATATTTATCTGAAATGTATTTGTGAGCTAGATTATTAGATATATGATCATGAGATGCATTAGCTCCAATAAAGAAAACCAGTGCTACAGCGCATCACATGCTTCTAGTATTACCAGTTCTGTGATAGTTTATTTATGACTTCAGTTAACTTTCCAGTTGCATGATGAACGTGGAGTACAATTTTTAAATGTTGATTTACTGAAATGTTTCTTTGTTGTTATTTTTTTTTTAAACAACAGAATTGGCATAATTGTTGGATGCTGCATTTTTGGAGCTGTTGTAGTAGCAGCCCTTACTGTATTGTTAATATGCTGGTGGCAGAGGAGGCGAGCTAAGCATGCTCAAGGACCAAGACTTTTTCATAATCAGCGTCATTCTCATTATCCTGTGGCACCATCATCTGTGACAAGACCTGGTAAGTTATTGTCTGACCCCTACCTTGTTTGTTCAAAGAGGATGTGAAAATAACATTTTGTTACTAAATTCCTGCTAATTTATTAATTCTGATCGTGTTAGGTTCTTTCATGTTGTCATGTTTTAGTTTCTTTGCGTGGTCACAACCCTCTTTGCAATAAATTTCATAAAGCCATGGCAAAACAATATTGTTGCGCCCCCTAATTCCATGAAAGTATACATTTTCAAAGCCGGCTCCCTGGCCGAGGGGTTAGCAGCTTTCTCCGTTAACCCCGAATACTCTCGTGGTTGACGTGAGCGCATGAGGATTAGAAGCGGTTCGAGTCGTGCCAGTGACTTATGAGAGTATGGAGCCGGTTGCTCAGAAAGTTGTGACGTGCTGATGAGTGTATTCTAGCCTAGGAATCAACATACAGCTGAAAGATACTGGTGTTGACCGCAATATCATGAAACAGGATGGAAACACTGGGAAAAAAAAATACATTTTCAAAACAAAAATTCTAACTTTTCTGGACGAGGTAATAAATATATATTATTTCCTTGTTCTCTCCACTAGCACCGATGATGGCCTTCACTGGCCCAGACCCAGATCAAGGATTCAAACAGCCTCCAGACAATGAGTATGGTGCACCTCCAAGAGCTGGCTTTAGATCAGGCCCCCCTCAAGGATATAGAACATCTCCTAGACCTGAGAAACCACCCCTTGATGAGTATTATGATGACAGGCCTCCACAGAGCTATAGGCCTGGACCACCACGTGAACACCATCAGCAATACCTGCCTTCAGTGAGAAGTGAAAAGGTTTCCTTAGGCTCTCACTCAGGTGAGAGGGCTGTAGATATCTAAACAGCATACTGCAGAATAAAATATCGCCAGCTAGTTTACATATATATTTTTCAGCAATAGCGTACAAAACTTTCAGACACAGACAGATACAAACCCATGGTTTTATTAAGACACAACTGAACAAGAGGAAGCAGAACACTTGCTTCAAAATTCTTGCTCTAACATTTACTACTCAGAAATGTTACATAACATTGTCATACAAACTGTTTATATCACATGTTTACAAGATTTTCTTTTCAAATTAAATTTCATGTCCGTCATGTTGTAGATGTGTTTGTAATTAAACATGTAAAACTAGAAATGACATATTTTGCTAGCAATGAACCTAACCGTGCTGAATGCCAGAAGAAGAATATACAGTATGACTGGAGCACAAGAGACATGGACAACAAAGGATGCTACTAATAGAGTATATGGACCAAGTCAATGAACCTTAGACAGTGGAAAACATGTTAAAGATATTTAGCCCAAGAGAACTACAAAGCAGTGTTAATCAGTATGTCACAGAAACAAAAATTTTTATATGGTGGACAACACACTACAAGTTATTTACTAATAATTGTATGTTTGTGAACAGTTGTAAGTTCAAAAGCAAACTAGGAAGAATATTTAATCCCTACACAAATGGAAAAGGGTAAGTATAACACTACATCCCTGTAAAGAATTTGTGAAGCATTACATGCACATCAGAATTTTAAAAAGGCATGAAGAAACACATAAAAAGTCAATTATCTTAAATAAAAATAAGCACTACATCCCAGTTATAACCTTAAGTTTAACCAATACTGGTAATCATCTATGTTGGCGTACTATGACCACCCAGGTTTATTGACACGACACATGATGATGACAAATGTTGAATAGGTTGCTGTATTTATAAAAATAAAGAAGAAAATTGATTGCATTTTAATTGAAACCAGTAGTTGGTTCAAAATAATATTTTTTTTTTCCACTGTGAATTTGAATGAAGACAAAACAATATATATTGCCAATTTGCCTGACATATTTCACTCTACCTGCCAGATGCATACTACAGAACAAAGTTAACACATAATGAAGTAGCAAGATGAATATTTTCAACTGAAATACACAAAACACATTTTCATGTATTCTGATTTGCATATAATGCTTCCTAGCAACTGCCAGAAAAAAAACGCCATTTAATAGAATGTGGACATTGTAGACAAAGAGGGTTTCAGTGGGCTTTTCATTACATATAACCAAAAGTGTCTAAGATAATACTTTGACACCTGCTATGTTTGCAGGTAAACCACAATTGTGTAAACAAAAAGACATGATGGTCTCCTTAAAAATACAGTGGGGACATTGAACAATATATGATCAGTTTGATTTTATGTATTGTGGTCAGGTGATACCTACCTCGCTGTATGTAATCTTATATGTGGAAAAAAAAAAACATTTCCACTTATGACATTGACTCACTGTGCAAAAAATGGTGAATAATTCTCCATTTTGTCATTACCCAGAGTCAGTATTTCCCCAATCTCTTCATAACATATCTGAGTATGTCTTAGCATTCAGGTTACCTTTGAAAATGCTGATTTTGCCTTTTCTTTAATTAAATATAGTACATACAGACTGGGTGTGATTATGCCCAGGTGGATAACGTCTCCCCTACAGTCTGGCTGGGATTATGCCTAGGTGGAAAACATCTCCCTTATAGGTTTACGTATTTCATTATCAACTGCCATGAGGGAAAATAAGTGACTCAAATTTATTAGTATTTTACTTTGCAATAACAATCCCTTCAATAGGAATTTTTATTCTTGTGAAATATTACTTAACTTTTCCATGCAATTCTTTAGCTAACTATCTTTAACATGTTTTCTATTATCAGAGCATCATAGTAGTGGGTAATATATTCAATTCATTAATTAGTCCTATGAACAGAGGTAAAGGCTGGCCATCTATTCCTCCATGCATCCAGGTCTACAAAATGTGCTGGCCATTCATAGCAGATCACTGCTTCAGGATGTGCCTGTGTGTAGTAGTTTGCCATTGCTTTCTGAGCGGCCGGCTCACATACCCCGTAAGTTACCGATGCGATTCGAACCACTGCTGATTCCCACCGTCATCACGTTACCGACGAGAGTATACGAGATTACGGAGAAAAGTCATAACCTCTAAGCCACGAAGCCGACATATTTCAAGCACACTATTTTAAAATGTATATTATTAAATTCTTAAGACATTCAGCACAGATTAGTACTTGTATATAGAAAAATTTACAACTTGGAACATGATGTAGTTTTCAGAAATTTGTTAGTTCATTTGTTGTTACCTGACATTCCTGTTGGAGCATTCTACAACTTGAATGCATGTCTTCCTTTCAAGCTTTGATTTCATGTTAGGATCCATTCTGTTATACTCATACTTTGTTTAATTACTGTTTTGATGCCGTCTTTAGGCAGACTTACATGTATTTTGTTATTAGTTACACTGTTTTTATTTACTTCTTTGTCCACGAATTCATTCAGTTCATTTCCTACATGTACTGGTATTCATGCTATTATTTCCTCCGAAGTCGGAGAGTGTCTGCTTGCACGGGGAGGAACCACCAGTCTACACACCAGTAAGCCAGACATGGGACAACGGATACTCACGCAAACCTCAGGTCCTGTATGACATCACATTGATGTTGGACAACAGGATATCTTCATCCGGCATACAGGACTTCTCGCTGGAGTTCACTGCCAGCGAACACAAGCAAGCATGCTATCATCACTGAGCATCCACTGGTGTTTAGATATGTAGTAGCTAGGAAAATCTCTTCTGCTATATATTCGGCCAGCTACTGAGTTTAGTGCATGGAATGACACTGTCAGCTGTGAATTTAAGGTGGAATGCTTTTACATCCGTCTGCAGTTGTTTGTATTGTGAACTGCATGTTCAGGAAAAAGGCACCTGGACGGTTGCTGAACTGGCTGGTTTTGCCTTATGCAGTAATGTGTGTGAAACTGCAGCTTTTCTAGCGACTGCCGCTTCCATCAACAAAGAACTATAATTTCAGTGGTGACTGTTGTGCTAGCATTCTGGCAGTAGCATTACATTATGCATGTATGTCTTGCATTCTGTTGGTTTGTTGGGACTGCTGTCACACTTTTCACACGAGATAATGAGAAGTATTTTGTGTGATATTCACTGGCACAGGAACAGAGCATTATAGGGTGATCCTTTGCTGTGAAGTTAGAACCGCAACTAACATATTCAGGAAATACTTTTGTATTTCTTAAAGTCAAATCTATTGGCAATGAATCTGTTAATCTGTCAGTTACTGGCGAGGGTTATCACATACTATTTCTAGTGCTTTCGGCACAGCAACCATGTTGGCAGCGAAAATAAATGTTTGTCATACTGAAATGTTTCTTTACTTTCCATTTTGGATTGTACTCCTTTTCCAGTCTTATTAGCTTTTTCTTTGGAACCATCAGTGTAATTAAATCTTACCTTTTATTTTCTCTATGTACATTACTAAAACTGCGTACAGTACATTTTTGGTTTCAAAAATTGTAACTCTTCCTTTACGTATGTTACCATATTGACTCGCTTAAAGAAAAAAGCCCAACAGATGGGGCTGGTTATCAACCAGTATAAGACAGAATATATGGTAATTTCAAGAGAAGGAATGGCTAAAAGCTCTGGCCACATACAAATAGATAATATGACCATTAAAAGAATGGAAACATACAAATACCTGGGTACAATCTTCAACTGCTCCAACATCATAAGGGAAGAAATACAAACTAGAATCAATTCTGGAAATAAGATATACTATGCACTACAACATCTACTAAAATAAAAGGCGCTAACTCATAACACCAAGATCACAATATACAAAATACTGATCAGACCAGTTGTGCTGTATGGCTCTGAAACCTGGAGTACAACGAAAGGAGACGAAGCCTTGCTACAAACCTTTGAGAACAAAATTTTAAGACGCATCTTTGGACCCATTCGGGATACACAAAGTGGAGAGTGGAAAAGAAGAAGTAACAAAGACATTTATGATTTATGATAAGGCTGGCTTCTGCTGGCATTTGTTGACCTGGTTAACCTTCCCGGGTATGTCAGTTTGAGGTTAGGTTAAAGGCAGTAGATGAATTCAATAAATACTTTCACTTATTGTTTAAAAGAGGTATATATATATATATGCATGCAATCACACACATGTCAGTCATCAATGAATGCAACAATACAGTAGAGGAGTGTGTCGCCTTGTATCCAGTATCCAAGAATGTATCTCTAATATGTGGTATATATGTATTGTCCCCCAAATGTGAAATTATTTTCATTTGGAAAATGTGAGCTGCATTTAATAAAGAGGATCTGTTTTCATTGGTTATTAGTTAACAAAAGCAATGTCAAGGACTCGCTTGCTTGCGTTCGCTGACTGTGAACTCCAGCGTGAAGTCCTATATATCAGATGAAGACATCCTGTTGTCCAACATCAGAGTGATGTCATACCGGACTGAGGTTTGCATGAGTATCCATTGTCCCATGTCTGGCTTATTGGTGTGCAGACTGGTGGTTCCTCGCCGTGCAGGCAGATACTCTCCAACTTCGGAGGAAATGTCAAGGACTTGAAACATAAGCAAATGTGACGTGTCTCCCTCAGCAGATCTCTTGTGTTTGGATTTTAACTGCCCTAGTTGCTCTGTGGTTGGATAATATAACATATCTATGCAATGAATATATTGCACTAATTCCAGGTCTTATATATTATTTTTCTTTAGGCTGCACATTATTGTCTCATTACATGCTCTATCATTTTCACAGAAGTTATTTTCCTGAATGCTTGTACTATTGAAGATTTGTTCATTTTAAAATTGTTCAATGTAATCATGGAGAAGACTCTCCGGTAACTACACAGAGGTGTGACGACGGGATGAGAAGAATAAAAAAATGAAAGCAATGAAGAGAAAATGAAAAATTTGAAAAAATGTTCCTACTTACCTCAGAATCTGATTTCCCAATAATGTCACCATTATCTTCTTTTATACACAGCCGAGGGAATGGGAAGTTGGATGATGTCAGGGTGGTGGGTGTAACGGTTCAGTGAGCTTCCCAGGTTCATAAGTGGAAGTGGTACATGAACAGAAGTGGGGGGTGGAGGCAGGAAGGTAGGTCGGGAAACTAGCAGCAATAGAGATGTGATGGTTATCTGAGAATGGAAACTGAGGAGTCCCTGTGGATATACTTACCAAGCATGAGAGGGTGCCAGTGAATGGGTTGGCCCCAGTGGACGAATATTAGAGAATGGAGTGTGCACCCAAGTATGATGGTGATACTATCAAAACTCAAATTACGTGCTTCTGTATGTTATGAGGCGTGTGCTCACATACATCAACAAACATTCATACAATAGTATACATATACATGTGCACTGTATATATGAGAAAGGAGAGAGAGGTTAGTATAGTTCCTGTGATATGCCACATGGGGTATGTTGAGTAGGACGGTCTACAAACATGAGGCTTCACTCAAACTGTACCATATGAAATAGGGTCAGTAAGGTTGATTGTTATACTACGTATTATAGGATCAAATCGCCCAGTGTTTATGTTATTTGGGTTGTATAAGATCAGACCACCGGTAATACACATGATATGGGTAGGCACAGAGAAGTAAGATTATTTTGCTGTGTGGTGTTAGGCACCCCATAGAGAATATGAGCTGATTCTCTATATTTTTTGCGATGTTCAGCACCGGATGAGCAAGGCCGGATGGCAGTGACCTGGACATTGGAAGCACCATGGTGATTTGCGCTGTTGAAATGGGTGGAGACCGGCTTAGGATATTATGGATGTCCAGCAGATGTTGGCGGAATCTGTCGGCTAGCTTGAGGCCAATCTCACCAATATACTTCATATCACACTGTTTGCATATGATGGCGTATATTATGATGCGACTGGTGCATCTACCTTGATGCAAAAACTGCTTGTAGGGAATAGCACCACTTGGGTGTGTACCACATATGGGCAAGTCTTGCAACGAGGTCTTAGGCAAGCCTTAGTACTTAATTGTGATAGTGGAGGTGGAGATCCCTGTGCCCTATTGTGGATGAGTACATCTTTGAGGTTACGGTCACGTCTGTAGGCCACTAGTGGTTTCTCTGAAAATATTACACTAGTAGTAGGATCAGCTTGAAAGGTAGACAGATGTTGAAAGAGGATATTTTTGACTGAAATATTGTGCTGATGGTAGTTAAGAGAGAGTACTGGTCGAAGGTTTTGTGGTTTAGGCGCAGAGGTGAGAGCCTCTCACGGCTAATAGGTAGAGTGCGACGGAAAACTGACGATAGGACATTATCAGGATAGCCACGGAGTCTGAAGAAGTTCAACATTTCTTAGGCCCTGTGACGAAAATCCTCATCATCTTGGCATAGTTGTCGAAGACACAGAAGTTGAGAGTAAAGAAATGCGTCTTTACAGGACGGAGAGTGAGAAGAGGTGTGGAGTAGTAAGGCATGGGAATCAGTCGGTTTATAGTAGACCGTGGTTTATAGTAGACCGTCGTGGTAATACCATGGGTCCCTATGGAAACCATAAGGTCTGAGACAGTGGTTCTCAACCTTTTTTGGCCTGTGCCCCCCTTCACCATATTTTCAGAACGTCATTCCCCCCCCCCCCCCTTTCGTATTTCCTACCTAAATATTTTCAGAACGTCATCCCCCCCCCACCCTTCGTATTTCCTACCTAACCCCCCCCCCCCCTTTCTACACAGTATACGTAATAATGGAAGCACATACTAAAACAAGACTAGACGTCCACATAAAATGTGATTTGTGGGTCTTCTTACTTTATAAAATGAATTTTAGAAGGGTGAGACGTACAGAACCATAAAGTATGAAGAAAAAACAAATCAAATAATCAGTTCTTGTATTAACGCGATCTTGAAATAATCTTCATCCCCCACCTTGGAAACCATAAAATTTGAGAACCATTGGTCTAAGAAGTTTACAGATGACGAAGAAACATGGGATGTGAGTTTGATAGTAGGATAAAAATTTGAAAATATGTCTTTGAATGTTTCGAGATCTGTTAATGGCATATTAGTGACACCGACACCATCATCAATGTACCGCCTGTATAGTTCAGGGACTCAGCCATTGTATACTTGCCATATCTGGTGCTCAAGGTGGCCCATGAAGAGGCAGGCAAATGTGTCAGTGATTCCGTTGTGAGGTGACCGGTTTCCTTCTTCATTCCAATGGAAAACACTGATTTGTGACTGTTTTGACCCAAGAGCTGCAATTATTCAGAAAAACATCTATTTGCAACCTTGGCATCTTTGTTTGGAACAGGCATTACAATGCCCCTGTATGTTGTTTTAAGAAACACTCTTTGTTGTAAAGAAACATTGTGCCGGATACCACAACATTTGTTTGATCTACACTGTTAGTTTTCGCAAGAACTTATGTAAATCCTTCATTGCCTAATTTTTCAGATGCTTTCTATACAATTTTAATGACATTCCAAGAATCTTTTGATATAGTTTTGCTTCAAAACCAAATAAATAAATATTGTAGCAGATATTGTGCAGTTGGCGGCTACAATGTTTTGTGCCAGAGAGAGAGAGTGCTACTAGCACATTCCATTGAATCAGTTACCATTTGCATCTATCCCCTTCCAGCAGATTATATATTAATAGGAAACATCAAACATTCGCAGAGCCATTCAATTTTTACCCTTTGTTTGAGTTACCTATCTACGTAGCATGATCAGATTGGCCTGAGATGTTTTGCAGGTTCATGATTTTATTCATATTTCTTACCACCAAGATTGTTAAACATTTTTTCTGGTGGTTTATTTGTTATTCAGAAAGTTTTTTGCTTGTATCGATGTTCTTTGTATGAAATGTTACTTAAAACTGCATCCTGCGTAACAGAATTTTTAAATGCGAAACATGTTTGTTTACTCCTTAACAAAATCTTATACCATTAAAAAAAATTATTAAATGTAAACTGTACAGAAAATATTAATTGCTGTGTTTTTCATTGTGTTGAAAATGTTGACTGTTAAATGACGCATTCATTACGCAAGGGCGTAGTCACATGTGAAGCAAACAGGACTGCAGGAGATCCTCCTTCTGGAACCTCAAAGAACATTTTGAGCCAAAGTAGGCCTTACCAGCCATCTTAGAACTCACAGCTCCAAACTGTAATGTGTGTTTTAAACGCCAAGATAAGGTGGATGTAAGGGTTAAGAATCTGGAAAGAAAGATGCGAGGTCACAGATGAGAGTGAGACGGATGTGAGGCCAGAGAGGTTGATGGGAGGTCACAAGACAATGGGGGAAACCCAACACAGGGGATTGTTATAGCACGTAGATGTCAGTCTGAATCACCAGGGGACAGAGGAACCTGCTAGAGCAGTGGTTCTCAACCGGTGGGGAATATTCCCCCCCCCCCCCCGGGAATGTTAGGATTTTCCGGGGGGGGGGGGGGGTGAAGATTATTTCAAGATCGCGTTAACACAAGAACAGATTACTTGATATTGTTTTTCCTTTCATACTTCACGGTTCTGTACGTCTCACCCTTCTAAAATTCATTTTATAATGTACTAGCTGACTCGGCCCGGCTTCGCCCAGTCCTTGGTGGGGAGCATCTCATTTAATTCATATAAGTAGTCATATAAGCTCACGTTCCCGTTACCGACTGTCTGTCTGTCTGTCTGTCTGTCTGTCTGTCTGTCTGACCCGGCATCGCCCAGTCCTTGGTGGGGAGCATCTCATTTAATTCATATAAGTAGTCATATAAGTTCCCGTTACCGACTGTCTGTCTGTCTGTCTGTCTGTCCGTCCGTCCCTCTCTGTCTGTCTGTCTGCCTGTCTGTCTAATCATTTATTGGTTGCAGTTAGAACAACCTTAGATAAACGAAGACCAACTTACAAAAAGCATTAGAAAGAGCACTTGAAAGATCTTTACATCTTCCCCCAACAATTAACTTGGGTAAATGGAGCGGCGGCAGCAGCATCAGCAGAAGAAGGAAAAGGAGGAGTAGACAACTGCAGCGAAAAGGTGGGTCTGTCTATCTATCTGACCCGGCGTGACTTCGCCCAGCTCCTGGCGGGTAGCGTCTCATTAAATTCATACAATAAAAAAAAGTAACTTAAAAAAATGCCCTTCCACACACCATCCATTATTTTTAATGAAAACGCTTTCTAATCACCTGCATGACTACAGTAACTTCTTAAGCAAAAAAAGATGAGTTACAATGTTATGCATTGTGCATTATTTTTATGAAAACTTTGAAAATACCTTACAGATTGTATCATTATTTATTATAACTCATATGCCGGTACATAACTATGGACAAAGAGTTTATAAATCTTTGAAAACGATGCCACAATATGACTATAAGTTATACAGAAAAGTTATGCCCCTTGAAATAACTTTTATAGAGTTAGGTCCCCTGAGATATATGAAATTACAATGAAAAATGAAAAATGAAATAATACTGGGTAAGCAGGCGATTTCACACTAAAAAAATATTACAGTTGGCATCTCTGGAATGAAAGGAAGGCGTGTAGAAAATTTCATCTCAATCGGATGGGCCGTTCGCGAACAAATAAAGGACATACGGACAGAGATACATAATACATACAGAGATACATACGCACATCCTAATTTATATATAAGAAGAAGTAGACCCACAAATCACATTTTATGTGGACAACGTCCAGACTTGTTTTAGTATGTGCTTCCATTATTACGTATACTGTGTAGGAGCGGGGGGGGGGGGATATTTAGGTAGGAAATACGAAAAAGGGGGGGGGGGATGACGTTCTGAAAATATGGTGAAGGGGAGCACGGGCCAAATTTTTAGGCAGGAAATATGAAAGGGGGAGGGGGATGACGTTCTGAAAATATGGTGAAGGGGGGCATGGGCCAAAAAAGGTTGAGAACCACTGTGCTAGAGAGGGGATAAAACAAAGAGAAAACTCAGAAAGGTGGGAACTAGCAATGGGATTCAAGGGTGAAATTGGGGGCAGTCGAGTTCTGGGGCTAAGTTAGGGAAACTTAGCCAGGAGAATTTGAGAATTTTGGGGAGGTTAGGAAAACCTCGCCCGGGCATTCATGGTAAGCAAGCTAGAGGAAAACTGGGCCCGAAAAGATAGACTCCGTTGATGACGTTCGGACACGGGAAGAGTCCGGCGCGATAAGTTAATTTAAAAAGGCAATGTTATAGTCCGGAACAATGCCTAAAGACGATGTGTGGTGTTCAGTGAAACTTCCTGGAATAATGTTATACCTGTCACCGTGTTCATCTATAATTAAACGAAGTTGTGTGTGTAAACAGTGTTCTTAAGTGCCTAATATCTGTTAATACGTATTCCTGCAGAGTATTCATACAGACAAACCCCTGGACATAATCACAGCCGATTATATCTGTCAGCAGCATTGTGACACAAACTTTCAACCCCACTGAATGAAATGAATGGTCATCATCATTCATTCTTGATGGACATACACAAGATAATATTGTCTGGTCCAAATATAAATGAAAGTCAGCTATAATTCTTTCTCCTTCTTCACTTTTTTCATTCATTTGGACTAGTTTATATTTCCAATTTATTTCCTGCATGAATTGATTGTCTTCTGCAGACCTTAATCTATATATATAAAATGCGATGTATGTCTGTGTGTAAGTATGTATGTATGTATGTATGTATGTATGTATGTATGTATGTATGTATGTATGTTGTTTATGCGTTCGCGAATGGTCCATCCGATTGAGATGAAATTTTCTACGCGTCTTCTCCTCATTCCGGTGCTGCCAACTGTCATAGTTTGTTAGTGTACAAACATTTATTTACTTAATATTATTTAATATTTTAATTTACATTATAATTTATTTATAGCGAGGGGACATAACTTTTAATAGCATTGCTATATATGTAAAATTGTTGCATATTTCTCAAATAGGTGTACCTTTTCGCTACAGTTATCTACAGGCATATGCGTTATAATCCTCCTCCTCCTCCTCCTCCCTCCTCTTCTTCTTCTTCTCCTCCCCTCCTCCTCCTCTTCCTCTTCCTCCCCCTCCTCCTCCTTCACTCCTTTCCTCCTCCTCCTCCTCCCCCTCCTCCTCCCTCCTCCTCCTCCCCTTCCCCCTCCTCTCCTCTCCCTCCTCCTCCTCCCCCTCCTCATTCCCCTCCTCCTCCCCTCCTCCCTCTCCTCCTCCTCCCTCTCCTCCTCCTCCTCCCCATCCTCCTCCTTCTTTTTCTTCTGCTGCTGCTGCCGCTCCATTTACCCAAGTTAATTGTTGGGGGAAGATGTAAAGATCTTTCAAGTGCTCTTTCTAATGCTTTTTGTAAGTTGGTCGTCGTTTATCTAAGGTTGTTCTCGATACCACCACATCATGTGTTACATGAAAATTATACGACAACATTATTTTTTACATGAAAATTATACGACAACATTTAAAAAAAAAATTATCCTAGCATTAAGCGAAATTTTCTAACTGCAACCAATAAATTATTAGACAGACAGACAGACAGGGAGGGAGGGAGGGAGGGAGAGACGGACGGGTAGGCAGGCAGGCAGATAGATAGATAGATAGATAGATAGATAGATAGATAGATAGATAGATAGATAGATAGATAGATAGATAGATAGATAGGGAGGGAGGGATAGGCGGATGGAGAGACGGACGGACGTGTAGGCAGGCAGGCAGGTAGGTAGATAGATAGATAGATAGATAGATAGATAGATAGATAGATAGATCCCCGCCAGGGCCTGGGCGAAGCCGGGCCGGGTCAGCTTGTGATCTATAAAGATTAACATCTAGAATTGTTTCACCCATTCATAGATCAGACCGTTCTGAGCTTTTTTTTTTTGGTACAGTGATGTGTTGTATTGTAGTTTGAGGTCCTTGCCCTCATCTACAACGTTGTAAGTGTTTGAATGATTTCCCCCATGTACACATACAATGCTGTAGAATCTATCTCGAGCTGTGTGTACATTTGAGTATTGAGTCTGTTGCATCCTGTTCTGAATCTAAAGACTTTTCCAGCCCTCAAAAAAATTTAATCCTTTAGTCAGTTGTTGCACTGAGTCAAGAACTGACATCACAGCTCTTGGAACTCTCCCATATGTGCTCAGTCTTCATCTTCAACAGCCAGCAAAGAGTCTGATTATGTGTCCGTCTTACATTTTCTCAGAGTACTGATTGTACAGATCCTTAGGTCACACCCTGCCACTCCATTCTCTCCAGGTTGTGATTATTTATCTGTTCCTCAATGCTATACATCTGATCCTAAAGGGCCCTGGTCACATCTGCCTTATGCACCAATACATCACTCAACTGTCCATTTGCTCGTTTTCCAGAACACCAAGCCCTGAAGAAAAGATCTAACAGATGCTCCCTATCTTTGATTTTTGATTGATTGGTTGATTGATTGATTGATTGATTTAGGAACCGACATCACTTGTCGGTTCCTAACTTTGATTTTTGAATTGAAGCATACCTGTCTTCACCTTTCTGAACAAGCTGTGTGAGTTCATTACACTCACGATGTGTGAGCTGTTTGTCCTCCAGCCAGCGGAGCGCAATATGACCGCCTCCACCTCCATTCTTAGACTAGATGTTGTGTCATATGGCAGACTCTCCTGTACTATACACTGTTTGATAACCTTTGCTATTAACCCCTAGGCACTTATTTTGCCTCTTAGCATAGAGCAATTTGTGTGAATGATTATATCATCATCATCACCACGCCGATAAGCATGGGCAGTCATGTTTCAATATCTCACACAATCGACAGAGTCATGGATCAGCTCTGTGTTCTTGTCTCGACCATACCTCGTAGTCAAGCCATCCAGGTATTTACTTTTCTGCCTTTCCCTTGTTCTTTTTCCCTCACTCTTGCCAGTTGTCACCAAGTTCTCCAATTTATATCTTCTCATAAGTATCCAAACAATTGTGACTGTCTACGTCTAATTTCTCTAATCAGTTTACGGTTTTCATTTGTTTCTTGTATGACTTTGTCATTGGTTTTTCCGTCTCTCCATGATATTCTTTGCATTTTTCTCAAAAACCCCATCTCCACAGGCATTAGATGTTTTTCAGCTTGTCTGCTCATTGTCCACGCTTCACATCATAAAAAAGTACAGGTTCTATGTAGCACCTCAACACTCTTTTTCTCATTGCAAATGAGATCTTTTCATTGGTCAGTATATTTTCCATCTTGCAAAAAGCTACCTTCGCTATGGAAATTCTTGTTCTGATCTCTTCAAGGCATCTCCTATCAGATGTTGTAACTGTTCCGAGACAATTGTACTGATTCACTTGTTTAAGAATATGCCCATTTACTTGTACATTTGCTGGCTCCATGGCGAAAGGGTTACTGACAGTTTGTAATCTCGCACACCACTGTCGAATCACAGCTGCGGGCGATTTGACAACAGACCGCCTTGCGTTGTTTTTTTTTTATAAAATGGTGTGGGCGCCGGTCGTTCAGAAAACAAGGGCAAGCTACTGACCGCAAACTTACCAATAGATCACAAACAGCACAATTCTGGGGTTGATTGCAACGTCCTGTAAAGGATATGCAACGTGTATATTACACTGTGCTGTTTCCTTCTTCCTGTGTCTTTTTAACTTTTAATTCTAATCCTGGTTGTTCACTGTGTGCAACAACGGCATCTTCTAAATATTGCAGGTCCTGTTCTTTGTCTGCAATCAAGACTGTATCATCCACCTATCTAATGTTAATGATGTTACATCCCCTATGGTTTCATGACCTCAGTGAATTGAAGCAAAGAAGCCATAAACAATAGGTTGCACAGTTTCCTATCTGATCTATTTCACTGCCTGTAATCAGGTGCATACTGGCAGTTATATATCACATGAAGTGAATAGATGAAACATTATTGTCCTGCACAACGAAACACACAGCCATTGATACTGTTCGAATGTGAGCATTTGCTATCATGACAGTAATCACAAATTCACTGAAGTCTGGACAACAGGGATTTAAACAAATAATGACTACAGCTTCAGCATATTTGCATAATTGTGTATTGTTAGTTCTGCAAGTTTTCCACTATTCTGAACATCTGAAGTGGTCTAAAACTGACATGTGAATGTTGCCACAGAAAGGATGCGTGTCCTCAACAATTTTACGTTGATTTGTTTGCTGGTGTTGGGCTATAGGTTCCTAATGCTGTATGATCTCTGTGTTGCTGTGGTCAGTCTGTGCCTGACTTTTGAACAGTCTCGATTTTTTTAGTTATTTAAAAAAATGGTGCGATCAACCCCAGGATTTTTATTTTAAGGCAATTTTACTTTGAGCAGTTTGCCATTGCTGTCTGAAGGAGAAGTCAACACTGACTCCAACTGACTAGTGTAGGGGTTGAAACCCTTACACCAGCACTACAAGTTTCAGCGCATGTGCGTTAATCCCTGCTGGACCCAATGTATTCAAAGTTTGCGTCATTTTTGCTGATTGTGATATTTGGTTGATGGATGACAAATAGTTTAGTCTGTGTTCATTATTTGTTTTTAAGTTAAAGTTTTTAAGAAACCAATTTTAATTATAATATTTGGTTAAAGAACAGAACAGAAAAAAATTATTCACATTACAGACAAATCAGAGGAGAAACAAACATAACAATAGGAAAAGCTAAGAGAGATTGTTGGAAACATTTGGTTGAATTTTGGAATACGAAGAAAAAGCAGCTGTAAGCAACTACTAGAAGAAAGTAAGAGGAAGCAGACAACACAATGAGGAATATAATCCAACATAAATACTAAGTTGAGTTGAGTTGAGTTGAGTCAATAACCGACATCACTGCACTCAGGACATTCCCATATGTGCTCCGTCCCCTCGTTCAACAGCCAGCGTAGAGTCATACTACTAATCGTACCTATCGCTATCTGATTAAAAGTTCTCCTGGTCTTCCCTCTCAGTTTTGAGATTCTTCCAGAACCCTGGCAATCCCCTGCAATCTCTTCTTTCCACATATGGGCTCTCAATCTGTTCCTCCGCCTTCTCCACTTGGTTCCACAAGCGCACGACCACCTCCCCCTCGTCCATAGGCAAAATTCCACCAAGAGGTGCATTCCCTGCTAGCCTATCAGCCCGTTCATTCCCCCGTACACCCGCATGGCCTGCGCAAAATATCCATACAATTCTCACGATCTGTGACCTCTGAAGCGACGAGAGCCATTCCACACGAAACATTCCTTTCTCCACCTTGCTATGCATACTCTTTGAATCCGTATTGAATACAATGTGTGTTGCAGTAGTCTCCTCTGGCCACCGGAATGCCGCTGTTACTGACATAACCTCCATTCTCATGCTGGAAGTCGTAGTGTCATATGCCAGACTCTCCTTTTTCAAGACTCGCCCATTAGCCTTTGCAATAAAGCCCCAGCCACTACGTCTGTTTCTCACCACTGACCCATCAGTGTAGATGACTATGTCACCTTAATGTGTGTTGCTCTGGATCAGCTGTTGCACTTCAAACTCTGTGCGGCCCGCTGCCCATTCTCTGCACTCACGACCCAGTGTTATTATTACATTGTGCCAGACCGTCATGTCTTCCGGAACTTCAAACCACTCTCTTTCACGATTGATGGTCTCTAGATCACACACCTGACTTATAGAAAGTTCTGCCTGTGCCATCCAGGACCTGCTTCGTCTTAGTCTATGATCCTTAACCATATCCATTGCTGCATGCAGCGGGTGATCCCTGTCTGCGGCAACTCTCAGGTACCATTTGGCCTGAAGGACCCTATGCCTATCCGTCATTGTTGGTAGCGCCAGGATATGCCTCATGCAAATAATTGGCGTGTCCTTTGTGCACCCCAGGATTAACCGCATGGCAGCATTCTGTATGCGCTCCAACCTTTCAAGCTGGCTCTTTGATACTGTCAGCAGCCCCAAACCATACTCAATGACAGAAATTATTAACTGCTGAAAGAGCCTGTACACATCCTCTGATCTACCCCGGTTACTGTCATAGCCCTCAATGCATTAAGTCCCTTACCAGCCTTCACCACCAAAGCCTCCACATGATCCTTAAAAGACAAACACCTGTCAAAGGTGAAACCCAAGTACTTCAACTTACTCTCTCGACTAAGAGGACATCCATTCAACATAATACATGGGACGTCTGCCTTGACGATCCGGTTATCCAAGGAGTACCACACAACTGATGCCTTGTCCGGGTTTATAATGGCCCCTGCGTCCCTGCACCACTCCGCCACCCTGTCTACCGCCACCTGTAAGTCTTTCGCCAGATTGACCCTGTCTCTGCCCTGTCTGTACACCATGTATGTCTCTGCCCTGACATATATGCCTCTGCCCTGTCTGTACATAAATACTAATTGATGGAAAAGGGCAACCTATGCTAAGCCTCCAAAATTATCTTAGAGAGATCACGGATAAATAATTTTAAACAACTGCATAATTTCAGTAAAACAAACGAAAATGCAAGTAAAATTATAAATAATACAGAAGCAGAGATAGTTGAGCTGGAACCATAAATATAATTGGCAGAAGTAGAACAATTGATTAAAATGGTACCAGAGCACGAAGCACAGGCGTTGACGATTTACCTATATAAGTCATATAATAAGCAGCTGGATAAATAAGGGCAAAGATGGCTCCGATGAATTTTCCAGATTGTCTGGTTAGACCAAGAAGCACTAGATGATTGGCAAATAGCAATAAAAGTACCAGTTTAGAACAAATAAAGGCTATAAGAAAGATTGAACTAGTTATAGACAAATCTCACCTAACCACACAGGGGAAATGTATGCCAAAATTATTGAAATAAAACCATTATTGGAAGAAGAACTATCAGAAACCCAGATGGGTTTTAGACCAAGCTGCACAGACGGAATATTCACACTAAGACAACTGACAGAAAAAAAGCACGGAGTTGACAGAAATATGCTATGGGATTGTTAAAGAAAAGCATCATAATTGGCACCTTGCCGTCTTGACAGATAATAGTTTGTTACATTGTGTTACAAAAAGGCATGACTACAACCCATGGCGGTAGCGAGTGTGACCAATAAGGCCAATTCGAGTTGTAAATGCGACCATCCACAGTGGATGCATGCGAACACATGGTCATTTCCACCATCATGCACCATGTTACGCCACATACACTCGGTGTGTGACCTATCTGCAATCATTTTCTCCTTTGTTTTTATTCCATTTCTGATATTTGCCCTCCATGCAATACATTCAGCGGCGACTTGCTCCAAATGTGCATAATTATCAATGCCTGTATCATCATGTCCCGCTGACACACATCTTTGTATCGTAGTAGAGGCCGACTCTAAGATCTCTTATTCATCAGTAATTCACCCCCCCCCCCCAAAAAAAAAAAAAAAAAAAAAAAAAGATGTCCTTTGGTATTCTGCCATCATCCATTCCCTTAACGTGTCCTATCCATCTAAGTCTACGAAGACTAAGCATGGAATACACGGTCACACAGCCTGATCTTTCCAACACTTCAGTATTTGTGATTTTGTCTTGCCACTTAATACCAAGTATTCTTCTTTGGAAAAAGAAAAGTGGTGGGCTCATGGAAACAGAAGCATGCAAACTTGAATTATAAAGAAAAGCCATCGTCAGTAAGCCACCTATATTCAGCATTACATCGAGTCAGTCCATGGAAGGAACATATTTATTCTGTGTTTTAAACAGTTACTATGTGTCAGCAGCGCAGGAGACAGCCAGCTGTCATCATTTAATATTCCAATTTACTATTCCAACTTCGTCACATTGTATTCTCTGGACGGACATACAGAATGAAGTCGTAACCGAAGGCATACTCAGGAGCAAGGAGTATCTACACGGATACGGACTGGCTTAGGAGTGGACATTGTATCTAGGACATCTAGGAACTGTTTTCATATATCATGGATTGTTTTCATCAGATTGATGGATATACCAACACGACATTGTTAGTACGTTTATCTACCAACGTCACCAGCACCTGTTGAGAGCATCATTACCAGTTTACTCCATATACAAACAACAGGCCAGTTGAACTGTTTGTTGTTATTTTGACGTTCGATATTTTCTCCAGGCCGATTCGTTAGCGTCGTAGTCGTGTGGGTGGTTATAGTTATCAGGTGCAAGGATACGCCTCGCACTGACATCGGTCAGTTCGTGGCAAATTTATTTTGCAGCGACCTCGCGGGTGTTTAGTACTCGTGTTGTTTTGTAATAGTCTTTAATTGTTCGGAGCTATAAGTTCTCCGTGTTTCTTTTACATGTAAATAGATATGTTCGTCCGCGTTACATTTCGTCTTCCTCTCCTGTAGCAGTTATGTGTGTTGTGGCGTGATATTCTTTATATAGAGATATATTTTATTACCAGTTTTGTCTGTATTGTATCTATTTTAACGGGTTAAGGCAATATTTATCTCCACGTAAAGCATGCTGCATTGTTCTGAAATTCTGTTTTATAACATTGTTGATTGTGTTGGCATTCATTCAACTTTTATACTTTCTATCTTTCAAACGATTTCGCTTAGCACACAGATATATTGTATTTCAGCTGTGTAATTTACAGGACATTGTGACAACATGTCGACATTGCAAGAGTTTATGGACATGGGCGAGAAGTCGGGATTTGATCCGCCAGGAACTCAGAGCGTGGGCTAAAAAAAGAATTTAAAGTGGTTCAAGCACAACAGCGAGAGGAGAGAGTAACGGCTAAGGCAGCTGAGAAAGAAGCTAGTGAACTGTAGATAACTTTGGAAACAGAAAAGTTAGCAGTGGAAAAGGAAAATCTGCCAGCGAAAGATAAAGAACTAGCCTCAGAAAGGGAGAGGATTGCATTTGAGAAAGAATTAAAGGAAAGAGGACTTACATTTGAAAAGGAAAGACTCGCGACATAATTAATAATGAAAGACAAGGAAATGAAGGGAATGTAAAGATCAAAACTATGGAGAAAGACCGGGAAGCCGAGATCGCGAAGGCAAAATAGCAAGCAAAAGCAGGAGATCCTATTAAACGATACCAGGGTCTCATCAGGAACTTTACACAAGGCGACTCCATTTCAGCATGGATAACTAATTTCGAGGTGTTAGCGAAGTTCTTCAAAATTCCGACCGACGATTGGCCGATTTTATTTCACCGTCACCTCGCATTGAAGCCTTTGAAAGTTGTGGAGTTGATCCCTGAGAATTTACGGACCAACTATACGTATATCCGTGATCGTGTCTTGGCTCATTTCTCATTAGATGAAGCTGGTTTGAGAACGAAGTTTCTGGACTACGTTTCTAAAACATCATCTCTCTTTGACAAATGGTTGAAAGCGGCAGATGTGAGTTCCGATTTAGAGAAACTACGTGATCTCATGCTGAGAGATAAGCTACTTTCATCGGTACCAGAATCGATGTCTACATTTCTGGTGGAGAACAAGTGCAAATCAGTTCCAGAGATGGAATCAAAGAGGGAGACATTATATAACACACATCGTGAGGTATTTGCTGATGGAGCTCAACCAGAGTTGGTTATAGGGGCCAGTGCAAGAGTAAATAATCAAAGATATCAAGGGAGAGCAAACAGATTCTTACAATATAGCCATCAGCATAGAGGCAGAAGACCTGATCACAACACACATAGAGAATCAGACAGGCCGATAAACGGTCTTTCATGCAGTGCCCACATTGTAAACTTCAGCACGGCAGTTTTGAGATGTGTCGTACGATTCTTATCTTCACAACCTAACTTCTAAGAAGATCAGTAAGTATGCTTCTTACAAAAATAGTGTGAAATGCTTCGCGTGTCGGGCGTACGGACACACCTCAAGGTTCTGTAAGATGAGAAAAACATGGAATGAAGCTAGTGCAGCATACATATTCACTAGTAGCGACTCAGACGATGCAGAAGACGCTCATGCAGCCATAGTAGAAACATTTCCCAATGACAGACTATGTAAGGTATGTAAAGAATTCCATCAAGACGGTAACCTGATGTGCGGCCACAATGTACATGAAGCGAACGCAGTTTACACCCAGAAAGGCACTCTTAATATCCACCAAGCATGGGTCAATGGTTCGCCAACAACTTGTATTAGAGACACGGGCTCTTCCGTTGCTGGGTTCTGTCACAAACTGGTAAATAAGAGAGATTACACAAACAAAAGTGTTATATGCAGCACGTTCGAAGGTACATTAGAAAAATATAAGACCACATGGGTCTCAATAAGATGCCCATACTGTGATGGAAGCATATGCGCGGCAGTATTACCGAACCCGTGTGCTAGTGTAATAATTGGGAACATTCTAAACTTGACAGAATGTCCCCATGAAGAAACGATCGCACACAGACTTGCAAATGCACTCACGAGAACCCAAGTTCATGAGATGCAAGAAGACGAAAATAGGCAAATAACACATGTTACCGCAACTAACAACAGACAATACCCATGGACATGTACGAAAGACGGTATAACAATACAGAGGGTCGGAATGACAGTACAAAAATGTTTTCACCATAATATTCATGAAGTAAAGAAATCTAATTATGGGAATGTAGATACTACTCAATTAAACAACGTGTGTGTGAGTGAAATACACAAGCAAACAATCAGACATTCTCATATTTCTGCAAATAACAACAGTCAAGCGAACCAACAGAAACCCCTTTGAGAATAAAACAAAAGTTATAACACCAGCTAAAAGTACACATACTGTTAACAAACAACATATACAGTCCACAAAACAAAAGGTGGTGCTGCACTTGTCAGTGTTTATGCTGACACACCGTCTATTTGCCCATGCAACAAATGTATCTACAGCTCTTTGTAGCAATCTGGTGGCCACTGATGCATGTTCATTTGTGCTCCATAGAACCAAGTCATCTGCGTACATTGCCTCTTTAATTCCATGCGGTAGATTAGCAACGAGATCATTGATGAAGATTAGAAAAAGTTTGGGGGACAAGACTCCGCCCTGGGGAACACCGAGACGCAGTAGTACTTTCTTGCTCTTGAGTCCGTCTATCTGTACTCGGGCTCTTCTGTTGTGCAAGTATGCTTTCACCCATTTGTACATTCTTCCATTGACTTTGCAGTTTCTCAGTTTCTTCATCAGACCTTCTTTTCAGACTTTGTCAAAGGTTTTCTTCAGATCTATCCATGCCGCAAGCACCAGCTTCTTCTCTTGGAATGCATCCTCAATTTCTTGAGAGAGGTAGGTTGTCTGATCTTCCGTAGAGTAGCACTGCCTAAAGCCAGCCTGCTGTATTACAAGAATGTTGTTTACTTTCAATGTACCACTGCAGTCTGTGATTAATGATGCGCTCCAGTGTTTTGCAGAGACAGCTGGTGAAGCTAATTGGTCTGTAGCTGGAGGCAATGGAACTCTCTTTCCCTGATTTTAGGAGGGGTATCATGATTGCTTTTCTCCAGGCTTGTGGAACACTGCCTAGGGTGTTATGAAGATCTGCAACAGCTTTGCTTTGGCCTCTGTTCCTAGGTTCCTGATCATTTCATTGGAGATACCATCAGCTCCTGGTGACTTTCTCATTTTCAGTTTTGATATGGCTAGCTCCAGTTCGCTGATTGTGATGGGTGCCTCCAGAACCTCATGTACCATTCCTTCTGTCCTGTATGTTGCCGTTTCTCTCGAATCTCTTGTTGTTTCTCTGGACTAATTTTGATATTGTTATCTTGTGCGAATGAGTCCGCAACATGGTCAGCTGCTTGCTTTCTTGTTAAGATGATTACATCATTGTGCAGCAATTTTTGAGTTTCTCCCTGTGCCCTCATCCTTAAGTTGTTTTATAAGCTTCCAAAATTTTCTTGTGTCTCTTTCAAAGTTCAGAGACTCCGTTTTCTCATGCCAGCTTTTCCGTCTAGCCTGCAGCTTGGCCCTTTGAAATTTGGCTTTTGCGTGCTGGAATTTATTGTGGTGTTCTTGGCTGGGTGTGGCCTCTGCTTGCTTTCTACACAATTCCACATCATTATGTAACTGTTCCAGTTCACTACTCCAGTAGGATTTATATTGTTTAAGGGCTCCTCTTGGTACTGTTTCTCGCGCTGCCTGTAGTATGCATTTCCCAAACTCTTCAACTACTTTATTTATGTCTTTCTCAGTGTTCAGGTTTCTAACCAGTATGCTGGTGCGATTCTTGTACATTGACCAGTCTGATTTCTTGTAGTTCCACCTCGAGAGGGTGCTGCTTTAACTTACAAGCTCATTTTCTACAGTTAGAAAGACTGGCCGATGGTCACTGCCACCAGTTGTTTCCCAACAATTCGTGTAATGTTCCACTCCAGGTCTGGTGAATGAAAAGCCAGGTCAGATGTAGTTGTAGTGTGCCATGATCTCGAGTAGAAAGTATGTGGGCCAGACGGCTTGTTAATCAAGATGAATCTATTCTCATCCTGCCAGTCTTCCAGTCTCTCTCTCCCCTCTGGTCCATGTGATCATAGCCCCAACTCTGCGAGTGGCTGTTGAAATCGCCATACACAATCATTTTTTCTGTTAATGGTTGTGTGTCCAGTGCCTGTGGGCGATCCTTTGACAGTAGTAATTGATCAGATGTAGGTCTGTATTGCCTGTCTTAAGTTTAAGTGTCTGATACTCAGCCCCTTCCATGTAGACTTCGATTTGGGAAGCAGTGATATTATTTTTTACAAGGGTCAGTATCCCACCTTTTGGCCTGTCCTTTCGGTCAGATCGGTAACACAGGTAGCCTCTGATTTTGAACGCTATATTTTCGCTGAGGTGAGTTTCTTGCAAGAAAGAAACGCTTACTTTTTCTTGGTTCAGTATGTTTCCCAATTCTATTTATTTGGTGCTGACTCACTCCGCATTCCAGTGCATTATTTTAAGTCTTTGTTTAGTATGGCCAGCCGTTCTATTCTCATGTCCCCTGGCTCCACAGGACATCTTAGACGGACCTCCAGTAGTTGGAGTTGGACCCTTTCGAGACATAGAGCCCGGCACTGCACCTGCCTGGGGGTCCAAAGCAGGGCGAGCACCATAACATTTAACAGTAGTCGACATATTCCATTTTGCGTAATTGCGTGGCATCCTGATTTCTGTGGTGCGCCTCCTGGTTGGTTGCCTCCGTCTTCAGCACATTTCCTTTGCTAGAGCAGACTGTAGTCTCACTCGAGTTTAGACGTGTACGCGCGCACACACGTGTTTGCGCATGCATGTACGTGCATACACATCTAGAGCATACTGGTTATTTTTCGGCGCCAGAAACTCGCCGTCGCCCCTTCTCCTGTTAGTAGAAACAGTTCCGTCACGTGAAGGCCAGGAGTTGGACTTTTGCTGCAGAGGTTGTGTATTCACGAGCCATTGTGGTATTTAAGCAGTGTTGGGCGCTCATCCCAACACTGCGCCCCGGCTACATATAGCAACATTTGGAAATCTTTCCCATTGCAGCATACGCCTGTGAGACTCGGACACTTACTAAACAAGCTGAACAGCGCATAAATGTCTTTGAATATAAATATTATTGACGAGTTCTAAGAATATCTTGGGTAAAGAAAAGAACAAATGTATCCATACTTTTCAAGAGCTGAATATTGAAGAAGGTTGGCTTTTAAAGACGATAAAACAAAGAAAATTGAAATATTCGGGTCACCTGAAACGTCACGAAAGTTTGGAGTGAACAATAATGGAGGGGTATATGACTGGGAAGAGAGGAAGAGAAAGGCCAAAGAGAAGATGGGTGCAGGATGTGGGATGATCTCCAGATGGATGTGTCGGACGCGGGACATCTTGCTTATGATCCAGAGGTTTTCCGGAAGGTTGTTATGGGAGCGAGGTTCTGCAAAGGACATGCTACTGAATGAATGAATGAATGAATGAATAAATGAATGAATGAATGAATGAATGAATGAATGAATGGAGATTATATATCAAGCTCGGATAAGTTTTTCTTCTACCGGATAGAGTCATTGCCATTCAATCTCCATCTTGTTGTTACTACATATTATAGTAACTGGACCTTCTGAAACTGGTCATAGTCAATCTCTACCCAGTTAGTAACTTTTGTTTAAGCTCCTCTATATATACCGAGGCAGTTATGAAGTAATGATAATATAAACGAATTGAGTCGTATCTTAATACGCAATTAAAGTCAATGCGTTTCAGTTAAAGCAAGTATAGAAATTGAAGTATCTAGACACACAAATAATGTCTGAAGGAAGATGTATCACAGAGATAAAGAACAAAATAGAACAGATAAAAAAATAGCATTTTCATCTCATCATGTTCCTCTTGTACCCTGCGGGAGAGTGTCCGCTTATGGGCTTCATGTATCGATATTCCCATGGACTCTGTTATTCCCTGCGTCCATCGTTTACGTGGTCGGCCTCTTCCTCTGCTTCCCTCTGGTCTGTATATCATTGCTTGTGGTATACTGTTAGTTGGTAACCTTCTTGCATGGCCTAAGCATTTGACTTGCTGCCTTTTAATAAAATCTAACGCAGCTATAACTCCCGCTTTAGTCCCGATTTCTTCATTTCTGATCTTATCTCTTCTTGACACATTGAGTATTCTTCTCAGGAATCTCATTTCTGTTATTGTGATTTTTCTTTTCTCTTTTTCTGTCTTTGTCCAGGTTTGGCATTGGTACCATAGAGTTGATATGAAGATTGTGTTGTAAAGTGCATTCTTAGTAGTTAATTGATACATGTTTGTTCTTTAGTATTGGTGCCATTTGTCCAATGAGTTGGTTTGCCTTATTGCATCTATTTTCGATCTCGTCTTCTGATCTGCTAATTGATGATATTATACTTCCTTGGTACTTGAAGCTCTTTACTTGTTTCAATGGATGTTCGTTTAGCGAATTGTTGTTGTTTTTTTTCTTCTTTAGTTATAGTTATTACCTCTGTTTTACCTGTGCTAATTTTCTTGTTGCCGGTCCCCCTGGTCTAGGGGTTACACGACTTTCTCCGTAATCCCGTATACTCTCGTGAGTAATATGGCGTTGCGCGAGAATCGGTAGCGGTTCTCTCCGCGTAGGTAACTTAAGGAACCTGTCGCTCAGAAAGCAATTGCAAACTACTGAGCGTAATCTTGCTAAGAAATCAACAATCAGCTTAAAGATGCTGATGTTGACAGCGATGTCCTGTAAAGGATATGCGAAAAAAAATATTTCATGTGATGTTCTCAACACATTTCGTTTAGCCTATTCATGTGGTCTTGTAATTCATGTTCTGAATTTGCTATTAGTGCTTGGTCATCCACAAACAGGAGTTCTCTAATGGTGTAAATTGCAGATGGTTCTTCTTCCGTGTTCTTGCGGTCTCTGGCTGATTTCTTTACATATGTTATATATATATATATAGAGAGAGAGATAATGAAAAACTTCTTATGAAATAAATCCCAGTCATGCTATACATGAACTATTTTAACATAAGGCTGTGGATCCTGGACAATTTGTAAGCAAACAAAGACATTTCTTGTGACTGCAGAGTTGTGGTTTTAATTTAAGAATGCTGAAAATTCGTCGGACAGCCTAAGTTAATAATCTAACTGTGTTTGAAAGAGGCTCAGATGCAAAGACCATGCACCACAAATATAATAAATAGGCTGTGGTCTTTTTTTTTTTAATTTTATTTGAAAAACGCTCTGACAGCTGGAAAGATTTGTGGAAAGAGAGACAAGAGGAAAACAGGAAGAGAAGATTTTTGATATGCTTTTGTCACTTTACGGAAAGGTGTCAGCACACAAATGCTTTTGGAGATCGCAAGATCTGGCGAAGCATGAACGGTCACGTCAGTCGTCAAGGTATTTGATGATGATAATGACGATGACAGTTAGAGCTAATATATATGCTAAGGACCATACACGTTGTACACAATTAATTTTAAGAACATTAGATGCTTGTAAAATAAAATGGTCCATATATGAGAAAAGCCAATCTAAGACGGATTTTAACAACACTTACAAACAAGATGTGAACAGTTAACAATATTAAATCAACCCAACCTTGTCATTTTGTAATCATCACAACTTTATCATAATCATCAGCAGCTTTACGGGGAAAAAAACTACAAGTGGCTTATCAGTGTCACAAGGCTAAATTTAAAGCCACCTTGAACAAATTAAATACAATGAGAAACCAAACTGGACATTCCGGTAAACAAAATTATTGAAAATTAGGGAAATCATGCCTGGCTGTTTCATAACACTTTTACTATAAGTAGATAATATGTGATATTGGGTCTTACTCATATATAGTTATGACATCGAAATATCTGTTTTTATTTTAATCAGCACATTGGTTCTTGTAGCAATAAGCGTGAGAAAGCAGATACTGTACAACTGATTGTTCTTATTTAACTATATGGCCTATGCTCATTTCTCCAACCATATATCCTTTGCTGCACCTTGACAAGACCAAGGTCCAAATCCATTAATTTCCCGTACAGGTGTGGGTTTTTTCATCCACTCTATAACCTGTGGAGGGAAAACAGATTAAATTAGCAACAATTATAACCAGTGTAGTAAGCAAGGTTAGTTTCTCCAAGAACGTGAATTGAGGTGTTTAACAACAATGAAGCTAATCAATATAAAGGTAAACGTATTTTTAAACTAAAATTACCATACGCAAATGTGTAATAATAAACTAAACCACAACACAACGAATCTGACGTTTCGATCTTGGTGATCTTCCTCAGGAAAACACAAACAGACATAAAGAAGCAAATGAAATTAGCCAATTAAAATAAAAACGCACGCAGAAAAGAAATAAAAATAAGAGACGACAACTGGATATGCAAGTTAAATGATGGTTTGCATGCCCTGCCCATTGTTCATCTGTTCGAATCCTATACAGGCTGAGATGGTTTGCATGCCCTGCCCATTGTTCATCTGTTCGAATCCTATACAGGCTGAGATGGTTTGCATGCCCTGCCCATTGTTCATCTGTTCGAATCCTATACAGGCTGAGATGGTTTGCATGCCCTGCCCATTGTTCATCTGTTCGAATCCTATACAGGCTGAGATGGTTTGCATGCCCTGCCCATTGTTCATCTGTTCGAATCCTATACAGGCTGAGATGGTTTGCATGCCCTGCCCATTGTTCATCTGTTCGAATCCTATACAGGCTGAGATGGTTTGCATGCCCTGCCCATTGTTCATCTGTTCGAATCCTATACAGGCTGAGATGGTTTGCATGCCCTGCCCATTGTTCATCTGTTCGAATCCTATACAGGCTGAGATGGTTTGCATGCCCTGCCCATTGTTCATCTGTTCGAATCCTATACAGGCTGAGATGGTTTGCATGCCCTGCCCATTGTTCATCTGTTCGAATCCTATACAGGCTGAGATGGTTTGCATGCCCTGCCCATTGTTCATCTGTTCGAATCCTATACAGGCTGAGATGGTTTGCATGCCCTGCCCATTGTTCATCTGTTCGAATCCTATACAGGCTGAGATGGTTTGCATGCCCTGCCCATTGTTCATCTGTTCGAATCCTATACAGGCTGAGATGGTTTGCATGCCCTGCCCATTGTTCATCTGTTCGAATCCTATACAGGCTGAGATGGTTTGCATGCCCTGCCCATTGTTCATCTGTTCGAATCCTATACAGGCTGAGATGGTTTGCATGCCCTGCCCATTGTTCATCTGTTCGAATCCTATACAGGCTGAGATGGTTTGCATGCCCTGCCCATTGTTCATCTGTTCGAATCCTATACAGGCTGAGATGGTTTGCATGCCCTGCCCATTGTTCATCTGTTCGAATCCTATACAGGCTGAGATTCTTTTTTCGTTCGCTCGCTTTGAACTCAAGCGTAGTCCATACACGTGCTACTACTTCTAGTGCATTGAACTGACTTTTTGTGTGTGGACTAGCTTTCCTGATCTCTAGAGTCCCTTGCCATCATGTGAACATGCTCCGACTTCAGAGGTGCTTGTGATGCATGTCTCCAAGTCAAGGATGAGAAGTTAGTATTATTATTATTTTGTTGTTAATGTTGCCTTTTCTAATTCATCTCCACACTGTAATTTCTATTCATAAGGTATGTAGACTGTTTGTTATCCCTCCCTCCCTATTCCCTCCTCTCTCTTTCTCTTTCTCTCTCTCTCTCTCTCTCTCTCTCTCTTTCTCTCTCTCTCACACACACACACACACACACACACACACACACACACAGACGCCACACATACTTGTTTTCAATTTATATTTTCAAGATGGTCAATTTAAAATAGTTTTTTTAAACCGAAAAACACCATATGTACATTTACACAGTGAAATGTTTTCTTTCGAAACGGGCATGAAAATAACAATTCTTCCAAAGTAACAATACTTCTTTAAAACTGTTTACTCCTATCAATTACTGACAATAAATGTACATAATGTCATTTTATGTATCTAAACCTTTGCACCGATTCCCAGTTTTGGGTAAGGTGACAAAAAGACCTGAGAGAGAGAGAGAGAGAGAGAGAGAGAGAGAGAGAGGGGGAGAGAGGGAGAGAGGGAGAGAGGGAGGGAGAGAGGGAGAGAGGGAGAGAGGGAGGGAGGGAGAGAGAGAGAGAGAGAGAGAGAGAGAGAGAAAGAGAGAGAGAGAGAAAGAGAGAGAGAGAGAGAGAGAGAGAGAGAGAGAGAGAGAGAGAGCGGTAGGGGACGTCTCATAATCTCATTTTGTTCCTCTTGTACATTGAGATGCCGAGGTGAAATATAAACAGCGGGAGAGTTCCCGTTAATATCGTGATTCCCGTGGACTCTGGTATTCCCGCTGTCCATCGTTTACATGGTCGACCTCTTCTTCTGGTTCCATTTGGTCTGTATATCATTGCTTGCTGTGGTATACTGTTAGTTGGTAGCCTAGTTCTATGATCGAACTATTTAACTTGCTGTTTTCTAATGAAATCTAGCGTTGCTATAACGCCAACTTTATCATGATTTCATTATTTCTGATTTCTCTCTCTTCTTGATACATTGCGATTTTCTCAGGAATTTCATTTCTGTTGTAGCGATTTTTCTTTTCTCTTTTTCTGCAATTGTCCAGGTTTGGCATTGGTAGCATAGAGTTGGTAGGAAGATTGTGTTGTAGAGTGTTTTCAGTATCTATTGATACGTGTTTGTTCTTTAGTATTGGTGCTATTTGCCCAATGGGTTCTTTTGCCTTATTGCATCTACTTTTGATCTCGTCTTCTGATTTGCCATTTGATGATAATATACTTCCTAAGTAAAGGATGCATTCCAGCGTAAACATTCTGGTTCCTTTCTCATACTTCCAAAGGAAGGTAGCACCATATGCAATACAACCAAAGTTAACTGGCATTTCAACGAAAAGATTTACCATAAATAAGTCCATTAATAAATTACAAATAATAGCAGTGGGACGTTTTCCGTTTTAGTTATGTCACTGAATAGTGTGTAGTATTATATATTTCAGCATGTGTGAAATTATTACTTAAACATTAACAAGAGCCGTGTGTTGGTGAACCTAATTGCACGCAGTAAAAATGATTATATAGGGCTATCATAGGTTGTCATCGAGCAATCCCTCCCTTACCAGCCCTTCTGCCAAGATAATCTCTCTTTTAGTGTGACGTGCTCCACATGTGATTCCTGTCGGTCAGGTATGTTTTCCTTCTCTATATCCACAAGTGGCAATCCTATTTGGCTGTAATGTTTAATAAACTCTCCGACTCTCGCAATAGCAGTATTTCATTTACAAGTATGTCATTTAGTCTGAACGATTTGTTCAGCTGAAGAGACGGGGGAGCTATATAGCCATGTCCTTTCTTCCACCACAAAACGAGACAAGTACAGTGGATGGGATTGTGGTTGGGTTTCGTCACAATATCTTACAGGCTCTTTTGCGTCAGCTGTGTAATAGTAATAGCATGTCATGCTGCAATCAATATCGGTTTTATTTGTATATGAAATATGCAAATTGATTAGAAAAATTAGACAGTCGATATTTTCGATTAGGAGGAGAAATAACCGTGAAAACTTAACAAAAACTGGCAAACTTACTATAACTAGAGCGAGAGGAAGACACAATAACCATACCTGGCTGGGTGTGACAAAGTACACATCATCCACGGTGAGCAAGTAGTCAATGAATCTGTCCAGGGCATCCAGGTTATGCTCAGTGTTGAACCAGCGAGCATGTATAAAGACACCAAACGGTGCACGGTTGGAGTTATAGAAACGTCTGAGGTATAACAGCAGTGATATGATTGTACAAGAAAATTACATTCTAAATATATTTTAAATATCTGAAACACATATACGAAAGCTAAATATAAATGTAATCATAAAACAAGGAAATAAATTAAGCACACGGAAAGATAAATTATTTATGTTCCTTGTCGTGACTATTGTGTTGTATGTAAACATAAATGCATTTAAAGGTATTGTCTGTGTGATGCATAAATTTCCTTTTGGAGATCCATTTGCAAATATTACAGTTTCTATTCCAATGGTACACCTACAAAAACTACTACCTTATATAACAGTAACAGAAACAACAAAGGCATTAATGAACTACATTTTCAAAGATTTAAGGACTGGGAATATACGCCCATCTTACATTCGTACTTTGATTTCAACAGTCACATTACCACTTGGATTGTTTATATAGCAGTTAAGTTAAAATGATTCAAGAATTAACATCACAGCACTCGGGACATTCCCACACCTCTAGGATTAGCTCTTCCTTGTCCGAGTATTCTCGCAGCTTAGCTAAATTGTCTTGTCCAACACATTTATATGACAATAAGATTATTACCAGTTGTAGCATACTTGCTCTACATTAAGAAGTTTCCTGACCATCACTTGCAAAAAAAAAAAAAAAAAGAATGACATGAAAGTTAAACCAACTTTTAAACTAACAACATTGCTAACATAATAGGAACACATCGCTGCGAATTCACACATACTATCCGCACACTAGCAGTCACACATTTTCTGATTACACCACTGACCTCAAGTATTTACATGTGTAGTGTCTTTCCACCGGTCTCCGTGGCCAAGGTCTTGCGGACGCGATTCGTGAGGCCGCTTACCTGCGTTCGAAACACAGCTGTGACCAATTTGGCAGCAGACCGTGTGGCTCTGGTTTTAACGTGATGGTATGGGAGCCGGTCGTTCAAAAAGCATGTCGCTAAATAAATTCGAACCCAACCCTCTCAGAGAAATACCGGGCTCAAGTAAACAGATTGAATACATACCATGACTGCACTCAAAAACTTACCTGAAATTTGATTTGAGATATTCCAACGTTTCTTCAGCATCACTGGTGCTGCTGCAACCATCAGGCATGGCACAGGAGTGGCCATCAAGACCATACCATCTTTGTACCTAGAAGACATTACCAGTTTACAAAAGTATGATCATTGTGTAAATATGGTAACTTTTACCGAACCATGGCTCAGTTTTCATTTTATAATCAGCCCTATATGTTGAATTATTTATGAATATACCATAATAATTGTGTTAACATGATTGTATGTATTCCGAAAACGGAAAGATAGAAGAATAGATAGAATGTTCACGAGTAATGGGTAACTAAGTAATGAAATAATGTCTAATATTGTAAAGTCATTTATTGATTTACTGAATATATAAGCAATATATTCTGTGAAAATATAGAGCTTAATATTTAAATACTTATATAATGTACACAAATATATCAACGACTAAATATGTAAACTCATCGGCACGAACAGAGACAACTGTTTCAATTAATGAAGATACTCGTGTGATATATATTATGTATGTCAATTATTGACCTTGGAACGACTCTCCTTAGCTAATGACAAAGGAGTGTAAATGGTTAAACCATAAATGCATTTTATTATAAGTAACATGTTTGTGACTGTAGCATGATGGATCAGACCACCACATTCCCAGCCCGACACACTTTCGATTTGAGCGGCGTTTCCAGATAGAAGGACTATTCTTGGAATAGTAAGTTCCAGAACGAGTTGGGGGAGGGCAGCGGTATAGACGCTTGTCTTTTCATTAGCTAGTACGTGGCAGCCCACGCTATTCACTGGGCCACATTTGAATATCAATTAGTTTGAGCGGGGATTCCACCAGGAGCAGTCGCTAGTTTGTGATGTAATGACGCAAAAATGCCCTTAAAGATTCGATAATATATTGTTCTCTGGATACCAGGTACCATATTAAAACATACTTAAATGTGTGATTATGCCTAGTGAACGAAAGAGAAGAATATATGAGTATTTTATGAATAAAATGTGAAAGTGAAAACCTAACTTCTGTGCGCCAGTATTCTGAATACTGCTTCTTCAACCTGTCAGGTCTTCTACGCTGTAATACTCCAAGTGCATATCATTCCCTTGTTGTGACTGGGTGCGTATGCTTGATGAATGTAAATTACACTCAATGCAAATTCGCAAACCCTTGTGCATTCCTAAATGCCTATCATGACTCATTCGTAACCAACTGTACATTGCTCTTGTGAGTTAACATTTGGCAGTCTGGATTGGAATGAGTGATGAAACATGTACAAGTTCCTTTGTAAATGCTGAGAATGTTGGAGTGAGTGAGTTGGTGATTTAACAAATAGCCTCTCACATCTAGTGGAAGGAAAGATGCTGCTTCAATATCCATATGTAATCAGGACGGTGATGGCACGCCAGAATTGCTAAGTTCATGTGATGCCTGGTGGCTAAATTAAGCTCAAGAGAAGTAATACAATTTCTCTTTGAAGTATTACACTGGTACCTCTACTGTTGGGTGGTTCATATAAACTAGTTCCTAAGAGAACCATAGGGTGTGAAACTGTGTCTTAGTCGGTTGAATATAATGTATGGCTCATGCAAATTTACAAGGACTAAACATGTTTTTCCCATATGTGCTTTGGTGCATATGTGAACAATTGCTCATGCAATTGAGCTTCTGTTACCTATTGTGGTTGGTAGATACTCAGTGGGGAAAGAACACATGATGATGATAAATATGATGTACCTGTGAGTCAAGTCAGGTCTGAGAAAAGGGGTGAGGTCTGGCATTGCTGTGTGAGTGTATATGGAATAGGTCATTCATACACCAACATGACAACCATTGAAAGTGATGTCTGGTCTGCTAATTGGGTAAATGCCATTAGTTAATACATAATGCATATTGCAGTTGTAAATGCCTATTTTCTATTTCCCTTCACAATGCCTGTCCCATGTTGCTATGTCACATTGCTTGCTTTACTGTGTCTGGTCCTCCTTGTGCCCAGGTCTACTGTGGTTCAAACATGGTGGAACTTGGACCACCTAAATGCTTGTAATTGTGTAAGCTACCCCTGTCTCAACATATAGGCTTGTGATACCACAGATAAGGGTGAATTGAACACATATCACCCACAGTACATCAGAGTGAAATACACTGCATCATCAAACAAGGAGAGGTGTGTTTGGTTAACACCCTCCCTTAACCTCCCCATTTCCATCTGTGTATGTCAATGTATGATAACATTATCTTTTAACAAATGTAAAGAGATATTGTGCCATTTTGTATATTGACAGAGAACAGGAGGATGGTGGAGAGGTCTTCCATATATCATCTGGGACAACTAACCAGTAGTCCCTAGATCCAGAACCAATTCTGTTCTCAAAAGGAATAGTTCTGAAGACTTCAGTGATCATAAAATTATCATCATATGAGACTTGAAGTGAGATTAGACTGACTGAGGGGCTGCAATATATTGGATGTTGTTCCTATCTCTGGGTTTCTTCAGCAAGTCATGTTCTACATGTACCGAGAATACATCTCCCAGTATCAGGAGAGTGCTATCCTCAACTTTTGAAGTATCCCAGTATCAGCATTCACAGACAGTCTGGTCAACAGTGAGATTCAGAGATTCAGTACCTTGTCATCACCACCAATGCTGTTCTCAAGAGGAAATAATCTGCTATGGGACTTACTACAGGAAATCTGCTACCTGGACCTTTTCCAACCTCAAGTGCTGAGGATAACAGGGTGCAAAGTGATCCAGAACAGTAGTTCCTTCCTTAGGTTTCCCATAAATAGAATTTCATACCACCCCCAAGAGACAGAGATTGATGATAGGATAAGGGAGGCAGTGGTGTAGTTAGAGATTGGAGAGGAGGAGGAGAGTTATGGAGTGGAGAGGAGGAGGAGAGTTATTGAGTGGCTGGTGGAGTAAATAAGAGTTGTTGTATCATGTTTCTCTACATGCATGTGTGACATATTTTTTTTTTGCATTTCTATGTAATTATTGAAGTGTTGACATGACAGGAGAGGAAACAATGGTCATCACTCGACCCACCATCAGCTCAATAAAGAGTATTTAATGAATCAGTGTTTTAAGTACATGTCTCAAGAGAATGTCTTTTGCAGTTGCTGTCAAGTATTGTCTCTGGTGACTGTCTTAAGTTACTGTGGTTGGTTATACATATTGTGAAAAGTCCTGTATAGATGTTGTCAAGTATCTAAGGATGTATGTCTTGTACAAAGGGGTGTAAACATTTCTTTGTGAATGTATGTTCCACTTTTGTCAAGAACCTGTCATGTATATGTCTTGTTCAACAGATGTTATGTACAGTTATTGTTGAGTTTGTCTACTCATATTGAATCCTAAGTCTAAAGTCATTGGACAACTGATATAAGTCATACTGACAAAATTAAATAAAGGAAGATCTAATGTGACGGACGAATAGCACACTAGCAACATTATGTTGAGTGAGAGGGATCCTCAGTTGTACAGAGGCGAAGAGTCCAGATCTTCTTTTGGTCTTGGGGAAACCTTTTACTTCTTTTATAAATTTCTGTGTAGATACATAGTGGTCTCACAGTGGGGGTTGAGCCAAAGAAAAATGGTTCTCCAAAAAGGCTATTGCGGGAATGATTAACTCATTTAAGAGACCTCTAGACATAAACGTGCAAAATCATATCCTTTATCTTGTATAGTTATTATTCAAGATATATTTCCAGAGAACACTACTAACTAGGTCCTCTGTCATCAATCTAACATGTCACAGTGACTATAATTAGAAAGGTAACCCATTTTATGACCAACCATTTGCATATATCGGGAGTGGGTCGCAAAGTCAGGGGTAAATTAATCATATCTTAGAACAGGAGGTCACGTGAGAGGACGCTCGCGCACTCGTGGGGGGGGGGGGGGGAAACGATCCTTCCAATCTGTCTATTCAACTTGAAGCTCTCGTCGAGAGAACACCTGGGCCTGTTAAGAATTAATAAGAAATAAATGCCCAGGTGATTTAGAAAGTGGCACAAGCAAAGATCGGTAGGGTAAGAACTCGTTATAATTATTATTAAATTTACTTGTAGAATTATTTGTCCACAATGTGAAATAAATTCGATTCCCTATACGACTACTTCAAGCCTAGATGTTTGCTCCGATCGTATAGTTAGATTATAATGTATATTTAAAACACCTCAGATTCGAGGCAGTGAGGGAAAATTATGAAAAAGAGCTAACTTAAATCTTTGTAAAATTACCTATAGAAAGAAAGACAGTGGAAGAAGAATGGGAAATGTTCAAATCAAGCATTTTAAATACTGCAAAAATAACATGTCGAACCACGAAAAAACGCAAAACACGGATACAGAAAATATCAAGTTGGTGGAACGCAGAAGTAAAGAAAGATGTAAAAGACAAAAAGGAAAAGTATAAAAAGTGGTCGAAGAGCAAACAGGAATGCGATTGCATAGAATATAGAATAGTGAGAAGACATGTGAATAGAATAGTAAAGAAAGAAAAACAAAAAAGACTGGGAGGAGTATGGAGAAACTCTAAATAAAAACTACAAGGAGGCAACTAGAAACTTCTATAAAAAGATAAGTGCAATGAGAACCAGAGGAGAACCCCTTGACCCAACAGAAATAATTAACAACGAAAATGGAGAACCAATAAGTGAACAAAAGCAAATCCTAATAAGATGGAAACAGTACTTCGAACAACTTCTCATCATCCTATCAGATGTCACAGGAATTCAAGAAACCGACACAGATGCTACCGAAGAACTAGAACCAGACATACTGAAAGAAGAAATTATAGAAGCCGTCAGATTAGCTCCATTGAACAAATCACCAGGACAAAATGAAATACCAAATGAACTAATTAAAGCAGCAAGAGAAGTAGGAACAGTATGGCTACATAGCTTATTCAACCACGTTTGGGTAGAACAACAGACACCATGAGACTGGGGAAACGCCATAATTATCCCAATTTGGAAAAACAAAGGCAGCAAAAGAGACTCCACACAATACAGAGGCATTTCACTGTTAAGTCATACTGGGAAAATATTTTGCAAAATTCTTGAAAAAAGATTAAGAACTATTATAGAACCCCAGCTAAGCGAAACACAACTTAGATTTAGGAAAAACAAAGGATGCACAGATGCCATATTTTTTCTCTTAGACAACTTATAGAAAAATAAATCGAATTCAATGAAACACTCTACTTAGCCTTTGTCGACCAAGAAAAGGCATTTGATAGAGTAGATAGAAACAAGCTGTGGGAAATCCTTAAACAATATGGAGTGAGTACACATCTAATGAACCTATATAGAAGCTTATACAACAACAGTGAATGCATAGTGAGAGCACTGGAGGACACTTAGAACCCTTCACCATAAGATCCGGAGTACGACAAGATTGTGTCCTGTCCCCTCTCTTGTTTATAACATATGTAGACAACATATGTACAGAAACCAGCCAAACAGAGATCGCAAGAACACCGCATGATGAGAAAACAGAAGAAGAACCATCTGCAAATCTAACCGTTAGAGAACTCCTGTTTGCGGACGACCAAGCGCTAACAGCAAAATCAGAAGCTGAATTACAAGACCTCATGAATAGTCTAAACGAAATGTGTAGGAAACATAACATGAAAATTAGCACAGGTAAAACAGAGGTACTGACTATAACTAAAGAAGAAAAAGCAACAACGATTTACCTAAACGAACATCCCTCTAAACAAGTAAAGAGTACCTAGGAAGTATAATATCTTTCACATAGCAAATCAGAAGACGATATCGAAAATAGTTGCAATAAGGCAAACCAAATCATTGGACAAATGGCACCAATACTAAAGAACAAACATGTATCAATAACTACTAAGAAAGAATTTTACAACACAATCTTCCTACCAACTCTATGTTACCAATGTCAAACCTGGACAATGACAGAAAAAGAGAAAAGAAAAATCACAACAGAAATGAGATTCCTGAGAAGAATACTCAATGTATCAAGAAGAGATAAGATCAGAAATGAAGAAATCAGGACTAAAGTGGGGGTTACAACTGCACTAGATTTTATTAGAAAGCAGCAAGTCAAATGGTTTGGCCATGCAAGTAGGTTACCAACTAATAGTATACCACAACAAGCAATGATGTACGGACCAGAGGGAGACAGAGGAATAAGCCGACCACGTAAACGATGGACGCAGGGAATAACAAGAGTCCATGGGAATATCGACACATGAAGTCCATAAGCGGGCACTCTCCCGCTGTTTATACTTCACCTCGACACCACAAGGTACAAGAGGAACATGAGATGATGAGATGAGATAATTATTGGTCCGCGATGTGGAATTAATTAAATTCTTCAATGTGATTACTTCAAGCTACATGTTTGCTAATATCGTATAGTTACATTATAACGCGTGTTACAATTAAATGTCCACGGGTGGAACTAATTAAATTCTTTAATACGATTACTTCAAGCCTACATGCTTGCTAGTATCGTAAAGTTATTCTATGTGGTATGTTAGGATTAATTGTCCACGAGGTGGAATTACTTCAGTCCTTCAAAACGATTGCTTTTACGTCACATGTTTGACAAGTATCGTCAAAATTATGGTAAAATGTGTGCCAGATTTAACATAGATTGTGAGCAACCGATTCATTGTGAGCAACCGATTCTTGTACGGAAACACTTTCGTGTATATTCACGATTAAAGTAATACATAACTTTGTTGCTTGAATTCCGTGATTGTAGCGAATTCATGATCGCTAGAATTTGATGTGAGTTCATTGTTCGCTGCGCTTTCAGTGATCATAAGGATCGCAGTGATCGATACGATTTCATTCTTAGTATGATTCCACTGATTTTTAGGATTTCAGTACGCGCCATGCATGATTTCTATTCCTTTTAATCATCAGAAATCAGATTGTTTCTCATTCTTGATTTATTTCAAACTTCACATCTAGGAAGTATAGGATTGTGTATATTGGTAGGATCTGTATCCAGCTAGTTTCTTATTGCAGTATATAATTTAAGTATAGCACATAGGAGAGAAAAGCCAAGAGAGACTTAGAAGAAATTATGAGTTGTAGATTGCCAACTTGGATAGTGTGAAATCAACCAGGGAGTGGGTTCGCTGGGTTTGATTCAATTTTCTCGAGTATCCACTCACAGCCTTAAAGAAAGGAGAATAGATTAACCTTCCTTTTTCCTCCAGGTATATCTTTTACAAGCGCACGTGGCAGACAACCTTTGTGGAACATAGAGCATTTCCCTAGACCATAACCCAGCTTCTAGGGAACCAGAGAACATAGTTCTTTTGTTCATATATAGCCAAGGGTATAACCATAAAGGGTCACACTTATTAAAGCATTAAATAATGCCAGTGGATAGAGAGGGAATGTCTCTAAATAGGTCGCTTACGCGAGGTTTTCATATATTTTCAGCTTTGTAGGTAACCAGATGCCAGCACCTTTATACAACGTACACAATCTCAACCTCAGCACTGGCAAGCGTTGAAGTACGACGCCGAATGACTATAGATTGCTTGACGAGAATTGTCAACAATACCTCAGACCAAAGGACAGAGAGCAGTGCTAGATCTGAAACAGGCATTACCTAGTTAAAGAAAAGAAGCCGGAAGGTGAAGGAAGAAGGCCTGTCGTCACTGGGAGCACCCAGTCATAGGTAAAGTAGTGTAAGAAGTCCCCTGCCACCTCTCCGAGCTGAATTTGGCTGACATCAGTAGCCCAGTGATTCATTCATTATGTGCCATGCCGATAAGCGTGGGCGGTCATGTTCTGCCATCTCACTCGATCACCAGAGTCGTGGATCAGCTCCGTGTTTCTGTCTCGACCATGCCACGTCGCCAAGCCATCCAGGTATTTAATTCTTGGTCTTCCTCTTGGTCTGTTCCCTTCGATCTTGCCAGTTGTCACCAACTTCTCAAATTCATTTCATCTCATAACATGTCCAAAAAAGTTTGACTGTCTACATCTAATGTCTCTAATAAGTTTACGATCTTCATTTGTTTCTTGAAGGACTTGTTCATTGTTTTTTCTATCTGTCCATGGTATTCTTTGCATTTCCCTCAGAAACCAAATTTCCACAGCCGTCAGATGTTCTTCAGCTTGTCTGCTCATTGTCCACGCCTCACATCCATATAAAAGCATAGGTTCTATGTAGCACTTCAACACTCTTTTTCTCGTTTCAGTTGATATCTTTTTATTGGTCCGTATGTTTTTCATCTTGCGAAAGGCTACCTTCGCCATGGCAATTCTTATTCTAATCTCTTCCCCGTCAGATGTTATGACTGTTCCGAGATAGTTGTACCGATTCACTTGTTTAAGAATATGCCCATTTACTTGAATATTACATTGTGGTATTTCTTCCTTCCTAGTGACGACCATAATCTGTGTATTCTTACTATTCAATTCTAACCCCAGTTGTTCACTGTGTGCAACAACCGCATCTACTAAATGTTGCAGGTCCTGTTCATTGTCTGCAATCAAGACTGTATCATCTGCGTATCTAATGTTATTGATGTATCGTCCCCCAATGTTGATTCCTTCCATATCTTCTATATTTCTGGAAATATGTTCACTGTACAGGGAAAAAAGATCTGGAGACATTACACATCCCTGTCTCACACCTCTCTTAAATAGGCTGATATTGACCTACTTCATTATCACCTTTTCATATTGACATAAGCCTGGGTCATTGACAATGAGTTGAGTGACCGGGCATGAGAAAGAATGGGTGAAATTGGGAGACAGTAAAGTGACTGACCTGGCTATGGAAAAAACAGCCAGTCCTGAGAAATAAAATAGTGAGGGTAGAGAAAAAACCCTAGGGTGGATGGGGCGAGAGATAGTGTATTTGTTGTGTGAAGTCAAGGGACTTGATGGGAGTTGAGTTTTAGACACCGAACGAGTCGGGAGTCCGGTAGTCGACGGAGAACTGTGTTGTGTGATTCTCCGAGCTGTGAAGCAGTCCTAAAACCCAGAGTGTGTTACATAGCGAGCAGAGGCTCCGACCCAGTGGGTGGGTCGTATTGTGTGAGATCCAGTGCTGGATAGTCGCTGGACTAATTGTCTATGAATATGAGATTCAGCAGGCCGTGAGAAGGCATTGATGTGTGCGTGTAGAGTTGTGAGGAATATATATCTCTTCGGTGGATTACATTGTGTTCTGGATTTATAAACATGTTCCGTTTGTCCGTGTTATTTCTGTAATAAAGGATTATGTGCGCCAACTGAATCTTGTTTAATGACTGGTGAATGTGCACTGCGGGGGTGAATTATATTGCAAGACAGTTAGATATCTCCATTGACACACCAGGAGTATCGTTACCTAGACAACGACCATCACACGACCCTATCACGAACGTATCATCGTAAGAACTTCGTGATATTATCATCAAGAACGTCATGTGACACTTATTCTTATGGCAGCTTGTTGTTTCCAATATATGTTTTTTTTACAAGTTTAAGGTCTTTTCTATCAATTTGTAGATCTTCAAGCATCCTTATCATGTCGGCATGTCTCACTTTATCGAAAACCTTTGTGTAGTCAACAAAGTAGAGGTGTAGCTCTTTGTTTACTTCTATAGAACGTTCAATTACGGTTCTCAGTGTGTACACAGCATTTACTGTACCCTTGCCTTCTACAAACCCACATTGTTCCTCTCCTATTTCAGGTTGTATTTTCTTCCTAACTCTTTGCATGATAATTCTTATCAGAATCTTCGTGATGTGACTCATTATACTAATTGTTCGATGTTGATCACATTCCAAGGCTCCTGATTTCTTTGGGATTGCAATAAATACAGAATTACAAAATTCATGAGGTGTATCTCCAGTATCATATATGGTATTCAGGAGTCTGGTAACTTTATCTATTCCGTATTCTTCTAAAGCATTAATCATTTCTGTTGTGATGCTGCTGTCTTGCCAAATTTCATATGGTTAAGAGCTATCTGAGCCTCCATCTTCAAAATTTATGGTCCTTCATTATTATTTTGAATATCATACTGTTCTTCTCTGTTATCATCATAAAGGGTTTTCACAAAATCTGACCATACATGCAAAATCTGATTACTGGCTCATATTCTGGAAAAGGCATTGTTTCTCCAGCCACATACTGGCTTATTATTATTATTTTCATTAGCTGCTCACTCCCTTTTGAGATAGAGTGTAATGAACAATAAAGTTAACAAAACAAACGAATTAGCCTTTTTAATCAACAGATTAGCAGACTTTTAAAAGATTGATTGATTGATTGATTGATTTAGGAACCGACATCACAGCATTCGGGACATTCCCATAAGCGCTCCGTCCCTCAGCAGCCATCGAAGAGTTCCAACACCAATAGTTCCAGTAGCAATCCGATTATATGTCCGTCTCGCCTTTCCTCTGTGCGTCGAGCGTCGGCCAGATCCCCTCGTCACTCCTCGCTGCCTCAGTCTTGCCTTCGTCTGTATCACCCTGTGCCTACCAGCAACAGTTGGCAGACCAAGGATGTAATGCATACACACTACTGGGGTGTCTCTAGTGCTTCCCAGAATGACCCGCGTAGCTTCGTTCTGTATGCGCTCCAATTTCACCAGCTGACTCTTTGAGACAGTGAGCAGTCCTAGTCCATAATCAATCACTGAGAGGATCAAGTGGTGGTATAGTGTGAAGAGCATTCTCTGCTCTGTGTCCATTGCAGCCATAGTTTTATGTGCATTGAGTCCGTTTTGAGATCTTGTCACAACCGTCTCCACATGGTCCTTGAAGGCCATACTCCTGTCAAATGTGATTCCCAGATACTTCAGTTTGTTCTCTCTGTTACTTTTAAAAGAGTTAATGAGTGAATGATGTTTAATTATTTACGTCTCTGTTTCCAGTTGTATGACAGAGCACTAAGGGTTCCATTAATGTTTGCAGGAATAGTAGCCTGGAAACCCAGACCAGCTGTCTTGAATCTTTTACACTGCGTCCAGTCTAACCTTCCAGTCCTGCGGCACTGTAAGGATAATTGATTTTCTTCATGGAACCGGTATTCATACCTACGTAATACGTAATGAGCCAATTTCATCGGCTATTCCTTCTTTGAGTGGACTGTCCGACAAGGCCAGCCTAAGTGTATTCTTTATACATGTTCTCTCTCTCTCTTCCATCGAAGACCACGCTACATTAACGATGAATCTAAATTTATGGGCGTTGATCATTTGATATATGCTGAACACATACGTGAGGATATCAGTATCAGAATGTGTGTATATATAGTATGTCAATAAGTTGATATCCCAGTTTATCACTAATTGAACATGCATATTTTTTTTTAAATTCGCATATCCTTTACAGGACATCGCTGTCAACAGCAACATCTTTCAGCTGTCTGTTGATTTCTTGGCAAGATAACGCTCAGTAGTTTGCCATTGCTTTCTGAGCGGCCGGCTCAGTTATCCCGCAAGTCACCAGCGGGGTTTAGAACCGCTCCTAGTTCTCGCCCGCTACGAGACTCTGCGTGATAAACGGGATTACGGAGAAAGTGTTGTAACCCCTCGACCAGAGAGACCGGCAACATGCATATACTAGAAGATAATGGTTAACTATGTCGGTCACAAGCAATGCTCCATATGTGATCATCTATCATCTGTGTGTAACAAGCAATACATGGGTGTCGTTTGGTCCGTGTATGCTAGAGAAATCTGGCTACATATTTTGACATACAACACAGTATATCATATATTTTGCTTCACTGACAATGATAGATTCGTTTTGTTTTATTATGGCTATTGTCCCTCTTCGGAATCTGTGCAATCTTTAAGGGCTGAATAAGAAGGTGACACTCTCAGCTAAGTTCATGTAAGAAAAGTAGTAGCACCTAAAAACGATGCATTTATGAAGGTTTTCAAAAACAGTGAAACCTAAAAGTGAAAAAAATCTTACCGGAATCTCCCACATTCCTGGGTACTGTTTAGTGGGACAAGGTCCATGCTGGCAGTAAGCTGAACTGGGCACATAGTCCAGAGTAAAAGGCCAGACAGGAGTACCGCCTTCCCATTCATTTCCCGTGAACATAGATGTATCGTAACTATGGGGGGAAAAAATTGGTCATTTGTTAACACGGCGTAGTGTTACATGATGCCTGGAATATTGGTGTCACATTTTATGATACACGGTTTGAAAACAAAATTATTATGCATGATTGAAAACTTACAAGAATGCATTGACAAATTTACACAATGTAGCAATAAGCAACATGTAGACGATTAGTTAAATGTTTAGTGGCTTTGGTGACATTATCGTCAAGCATTACAGAAAAAGAGGATTATCTGGGTAGGTTATATATATATATATATATATATATATATATATATATATATATATATATATATATATATATATATATATATATATATATATATATATATATATATATATATATATAAAAGAGAGGTTTGATTGTTTGTTTGTTTGTTTGTCCTTTATGCGTTCCCAGAACGGTCCATCCGATTGAGATCAAATTTTGTACAGATGTTATTCTCACTCCAGCTGATCCAGCTGAAATAGTTAGTTAGTTTAAAAACAGTTTTGTACGTAATAAAACAACATTAAAAGGAAAGTCGTATAATTAAAATATTGCAAGGGGACTTAACAAGATAAGTTATATCAAGGGACATTACTTTTAGTAGCATTGCTATATTATGTAATATAAATAATTGTTGTATTTTTAAGTTTTATTAAATGTTTAAAGACGTTATCTACAGTCATGTGCGTTATAAATAAAGTAATAAAAACTTTAAGGCATGTTCAAAGTTTTCATAAAAATAATGGATCTATTTTAGGTATGTGAAAATTTTCTAACTCATTTTTAAAAATTTATCTTTGACATCACATTAAATGTTTTATACTAAACTGAATAATGTAATTTGTTTTTTAAGAGAAAGTTAGTTGCATGTACTTTGAAGTACGCCGCAGTCAACTCAGAATTTATTGGGTATTCATGATATCTTGGCAAGTTTACGTTCAGTAGTTTCAGGTTGCCCTTGATAGTTCTCTTCCAATATTTTGGTCGTATACCATATTTCCATATCTTCTACTATTCTACTATATATATATATATAAGAGAATATTTGTTTCTTTGTGTGTTCTTTATGCGTTCCCGAACGGTGCATCCGATTGAGATGAAATTTTGTACAGATGTTGTTCTCACTCCCGCGGATCCAACTGAAATACTTAGTTTAAAATCAATTTTAAATATTTACAAGAAAGAAAAAGGCATTACGAGCTTCAGAAACAGACGAGCAAAGGGAACGAGAACGGGAGCATCAGAAACAGACGATCAACGGGAACGGGAGCAGGGGCCGAACGCGTACTCTGTCCGCTTAGAGAAATGTATTTGAATGTATAATTACTACTTATATGAATTAAATGAGACGCTCCCCGCCAGGTGCCTGGTGACGCCGGGCCAGTCAGCTAGTATGTATGTATATATATACAATTATTGCATGGCCATCCAAACATTCATTAGATTACTTTAAGAAGCATTTGATTGCTTGATTTATTACATAGATTTGACGTCAAAAATCTCATGTGTGATGTGCCATTTGTCCATTTTCATTGTGAATTACATGAGATCTCTGCGTGCGAAGGGCTGTAGATCCACTTAAAGCCTCGAAAATGTGTTAAGGCTCTAAGCGTTATTTAACATTAAGCATAATTCAATATTAAACATAATTCGATCACTCATACCATAGCTACCTGCGATGGACCTTATAAAGACATAAATGTGGGCATACCAGTGTGTGCTTGGTCCAGAGACACTAGAGAATAACTTAGTCATTTCTCACAGAACATTGAGCCAGGAACCAGCCAAAGCTTGCCCAGGAGGGAATGCACTGAGGTCGTCAATCACCCCTCATCATCATGTGCGATACTGTGGATAGCAATGGCTCGCCAACTGACACGATCACCACAGGTCTGTCAAAGGTCAATGTCCTTGTCGCGGTTATACAATGTGGCCTTCTTGGGCTTTTCCAAGTCAATGTTGAAATGGCTGCTACTGAATATAAGTTGAAAACCGAACCATATAAGCTATGTAATATGTCAACAGTTCCTTGAACATATAAGTATAGTGTTAAACGAGACATCAGATGCAAGATTATCCCAGTGCTCGGCAACGTTGTGTGGGAAATCGCTACGCACAAAATTCACTATTAATAAACTTTGATAGTTATTTTTTTTTTCGCATATCCTTTACTGACCAATAAAAAGATGTCAATTGAAACGAGAAAAAGAGTGTTGAGGGGATACATAGAGCCTGTTCTTTTATACGGATGTGAAACTTGGACAATGTGCAGTCAAGACGAAAAACATCTGATGGCTGCAGAAATGTAGTTTCTGAGGAAAATGCAAAGAATACCTTGGACAGACAGAAAAACCAATCATCAAGTACTACAGGAGACAAATTAAAATCGTAAATTGATTAGAGAAATTAGACGTAGACAGTCACAATGTTTTGGACATGTTATGAGAAGAAATTGATTGGAGAACTTGGTGACAACTGGCAAAATCGAAGGGAACAGACGGGGAAGACCGAGAAGAAACTACATGGATGACTTGGCCACATGGCATGGTCGAGACAGGAACACTGAGCTGATCCACGACTCTGGTGATCGAATGAAATGGCGAGTCATGACGCCCACGCTTTCCGGCATGGCACATGATTGATTGATTGATATCCTTTACAGGACATCGCTATTAACATCAGCATATTTCAGCTGATTGTTGATTTCTTGGCAAGATTACGCTCAGTAGTTTGCCATTGTTTTCTGAGCGACAGGCTTACATACCGTTACCGACGCGGAGAGAACCACTATCGATTCTAGCGCACGTCACGTTACTCACGAGAGAAAGTCGTATAACACTAGACCAGGGAGACCTTGATAGTTATACGGTACAATTAAAAATGTTCTTACGGTTTATCGAGTTTGTTTCCATTTTTCATAAATTTTGAATAGAAAATGAATGAATAAATAAGCAGGCATTATAGCCTAAAATAAATCTATATTATTTCAGAGTGCCGGTCTCCCTGGCCTAGGGATTAGCGACTTTCTCCGTAATGCCGTATACTCTCGTGAGTAACGTGACGACGGCGAGAATCGGTAGCGGTTCTAACCGCGTCGGTAACTTACAGGGTATGTGAGCCGACCGCACAAAAAGCAATGACAAACTAATGAGCATAATCGTGCCAAGAAATCAACAATCAGCTAAAAGATGCCGATGTTGACAGCGATGTCCTGTAAAGGATATGCAAACATTTCAGAGTAGCCAGCCTATTTAATTTGCAGTATTCGACACTATTTATTATTTTATCATTATTAAAATGAAATATGTCCTACATTTAGGGAAGGCGTGATCTTTGTGATTGTAAATATGCGATATATTAGAATACTTAACCAGGAGGCAGGAGATTGTGGACATATGCATGTTCATATGGCAGGAGACATGTGTGGACAATGTGAAATGGTTTAAGAATTTGGGTTTCTAAGGGAAGGAGAACTGGGTACTTATTTTATGTTTACATGCAGCTGTCCAGTTATTCAAACCAGTTTATCTTAACAATTAGTATAAAACTTCATTGAATTAGGCTACCACACAGGAAGGGTCTACTGAAGCTGATCAGTCAGCACCATGTTATACCATTGGTGTAATATCAATTTAGTGTTATAATCTGTAGTATAATTACTCCAGTCTATATTTTTCTACTGAACATGTTGGCAGCCTTGGTGCATTGTTGTCTTTATTGGGTGATATCAAGTAAATGGTTTGCATTACTGTATATGAGTTATATTTTCGGCATGGCACATGATTGATTGATTGATATGAGTTATGTTAGCTTAAATAGCTTTTATCCCAATTGGACATGCTCAGAGCTAATTCAAATAAAAAACAAATACCAACGCAGAACGCTCTGTTTCCACAACACCCTCAACTGTGTATCGAACGTGGTATGCGGGATTACGAACTGCGTTGTAACTCCTTCGCCACAGAGTCATCTCAATGCTAATAACCTGTGTTATTGTTACCTCGGCCTAAACTATCCAGCACATTCTTTGCTTCATTCTTCTGCCCTTGATGTGATATAAGTAATGCATAGGATTTGCTTATGATAACTGCCCCCCTTGTGTCTAGGGTCGGACATTTGTTGAAGTCCAAGTCTGCTACAATGTGAGTATAATTGTAATGCCGCAAAGCGTTTAAACACTTCATTTTGGAAAGAATTATATGCAAACAAAACAAAAGACACTGGTGTAATAGGACAAGAATAACACTGGTGCTAGAGGACAAAAATGAAACCGATGTGAGTGTGCACGAAGAACAGATTATGAGTTTCTGATGATAAAGAATAGAAAGTCGTAACATATGAGTGGAACAGAAACATTAATTTAACACTTATGTGTGGCATTATTCATTGAACCTAAGAAAATGGTTACAAAAAGTTAACTGAATAAGCTGCAGGGCAAAAGAAATATATAAACCATACAGAAGGAGCAAATTCGACTGTTTCAAACAAAAACAGTTGTAGTTTATAGCTGTCAGAATCAAGTTTGATATGTGTTAATCTGACATAACAAGAAACAGTTATTTTCTAACCTTCATTCTGAGGTTTTATACTGCAGATGTCTTGAAAGACATCAGCACGTTTTACGTAATATATTTATCACAACATCGAAGTTTAAATTTAGGATGTTAATGTGTCACGTAGCCTAGCTCATACTGCGGCTGTAATAGGCTACATTATGTGACTGTTATGGATCTCAAGGATGTCAGTGAAAGACAAGTTACGCATGAGAACTTTAAATGAATGTAAAACAAGGACAGCTGAAATGCTATAGAAACGTATTTCTCAATGTGTGAAGGATTTTTTTTTCTATTAACTAAACTAAGATCTGTCTGTTTTAGCCAGCATGTTCACAAGGAAGAATATCTTGAAACTTATTTAGCATATGTTTAAAGATAACCTGCTCCGTGGCAAAGGTGTTACGGACGCAGTTCGTAACCTCGCATACCAGCTTTCGAAACACAGCTGTGGGCGATTTGCCTTACGTTGGTTCTTATGAAAAGGTATGGGTGCCGGTCGTTCTGAAAGCAACGGCAAACTACTGAACATAAACTTGCCCAGGAATCACGAACAGCCCAAAATGCTGGGGTTGACTGATACGTCCTGTAAAGGATATGCAACTAACTTTTTTTTAAAGAGAGATTTAAAGACAAGAGGGTCGATTTCATTGCATCTGGATGTATCCATTATTGCTTGGCCTCTTTCCGCAGAGGGCCCGCCGAAAGCGTCACACCGTGGTACGAACACAGTAGCTCCAGGAGTCTCTGAGAAACTGTCACTGGTGAACAGAATGAAGGAGAACACAATGAAGGAGAACACAATGAAGGAGTCAGGAAACGAACAAGTCACTTTCCTATCGCCATGCAGGAGGCCTAATCATTTCGCCACAGAGACCTCTGTTGAAAACTTAACATTTAACACATGTGACATTGACCAAGTTGTATGGTTGATGTACATAATAAGAAGTACAGGGTGGGCCCCCCCCCCCCAAAAAAAAAGTGAGAACATCGCGTAAAAAGTAACATAATTACATCAAAATTTGTTTAACTGTATCCATAATAGCTTAAATTGTTTACCCATTTACTTACTTACCTAGTTAGCTATATCTTTATTTCGACAATTTCCGGGCGCCTTCTTTGGTTTTTAATATGCCAATTGTTTACAGCAAGTTTTTTTTTTTTTTTTACCAAGAATGAGAAAAATTACCGCGGAAGATTGTATTCTGATTAAACATTTGCAAATTGAAAAACAGTGGGGTGCTAGGAGTTTCCAAACAAAGCCTGGAGCATAGCTAGTGTCAGTCGGGTTATCAATAAATTGACAACGACGGTACAACAGAACTTAAACCCGGAAGTGGTAGACCAAAATATGCCATAACACAACAAAATATTGAGCGGGTGAGTGGGCTGATCTGCTGTCAAGATGATGATTCTCACTGTCACAAAAGTCCGCGGGAAATAGAAAGAGAAACGGGTATACCACGGTCGTCGGTTCGGCGTATTGTTAAGCAAGTTTTAAAACTCAAAACGTGTGATCGGGCAGAAGCTCAATGAAAATGTCAAATTGAAACGCTTGTAACGCAGTCGGCAGCTACTTCAGCGGTTTCCTAATGAGAGAAGTGTACGAAGCATCTGGTTTACAGACGAATAGACATTCACCATTGCCACTCCAATTAATTCTTAAAATGGCCGTGTTTATTCCGTTGTACACAAAGAAAATACAAATTCAGGAAAGTCGACTTACATGAGAACGTGACCATTTCAGCCGCGGTATAATGGTATCAGTTGGTGTGTCTCGAATGGGGAAAACTAGTATTGTGTTCGTTGAACCAGGCGCCAAAGTAAACAGTGAATACTATTGTGAACATGTTCTGAGACATGGTTTGCTGCCTGTAATTCAAGCGACATGTGGTCGCCATAACAGGACATTACAGCAAGACGGATCTGCATCTCACACAACCAGAAAATACTATCAACTTTCTTCATCAGGAGACTGTTAACTTCATCGAGCCAGACATGTGGCCACCGAACAGTCCTAATTTAAACCCAGTAGATTATGCCATATGTGGTGCTTTGCAAGAAAACGTCTACCTTCTGCGAAAATTCACCACAGTTGGGCAGCTCAAGTTGGCAATAATTGAAGAATGGAGAAATCTGGGGCAGCGCTTTATTGACAGTAGCATAAACGAGTGGCGTCGACGCTTGGAAAAACTCGTTGAGAAGCAAGGAGGACACATTGAACATGATTTCTGATTAACTAAATACTTGGCAAACAAAATTATACCAAACAATATAATTAATTGAAATACATTTTTTAAATAACTCGTATGGTGCAAGATGTTCTAAATATTTGGCCCACTCTGTAGATAATAAGTCAGTAGCGTATTAATACTACATATAGTGTTAACCTACACAAATTTAGAGTCATATATGGCGCTGTACATATTGTCACTGCCAAGCTGCAAAAACGGCACTCTAAATCCTTTGATTGCCTCGCTGGGGATGCCAGATCGGGTAATGAGGTTTTCCTTCATTCCAGAAGCTTCATCAAAAAACTCTTGATAGGATGCTGTAGCCCACCAAGTATGAGGAAACCTGGGACACAGAAGAAATATTAATTACATGTACTATTCACACACATACACACACGCTAGCTAGTCTTATATATCAAAACACACAGTTAATTTATTGAAAATTTTCAAGAGTATCAATTCAACGATATGCATTACAAACTGCATTGATTTCTTCGTAAAATGCGTTGGAGCTAGATACGTATTACATTTCATAGTGATGTAAATGGATTATAATAGTTTTGTTCAATATTATACTAATTATTCAAGTAACAAGCAACCCATTAGCATGCCATTAAGAGTGAATACATGCATACCAATAGATCTATTTCCCCCCACCAGTGATCAACCTTGGAGTGGGGAAGGACAGCACTGCAACACAGTCACATGTGAGATAGTACTCTGGCACAGGTCAGGATGGACAGTTTCTGTATAAACCTAACTCCGGCACCGGTCAGGATGGACAGTTTCTGTATAAACCTAACTCCGGCACCAGTAAGGATGGACAGTTTCTGGATAAACCTAACTCTGGCACCAGTCAGGATGGACAGTTTCTGTATAAACCTAACTCTGGCACCGGTCAGGATGGACAGTTTCTGTATAAACTTAATTCTGGCACCGATCAGGATGGACATTTTCTGTATAAACCTAACTCTGGCACCGGTCAGGATGGACAGTTTCTGAATAAAACTAATTCTGGCACCGGTCAGGATGGACAGTTTCTGTATAAACTTAACTCTGGCACCGGTCAGGATGGACAGTTTCTGAATAAAACTAATTCTGGCACCGGTCAGGATGGACAGTTTCTGTATAAACTTAACTCTGGCACCGGTCAGGATGGACAGTTTCTGTATAAACCTAATTCTGGCACCGGTCAGGATGGACAGTTTCTGTATAAACTTAACTCTGGCACCGGTCAGGATGGACAGTTTCTGCATAAACAACTCTGGCACCGGTCAGGATGGACAGTTTCTGTATAAACCTAATTCTGGCACCGGTCAGGATGGACAGTTTCTGAATAAAATTAATTCTGGCACCGGTCAGGATGGACAGTTTCTGTATAAACTTAACTCTGGCACCGGTCAGGATGGACAGTTTCTGTATAAACTTAACTCTGGCACCGGTCAGGATGGACAGTTTCTGCATAAACAACTCTGGCACCGGTCAGGATGGACAGTTTCTGTATAAACTTAACTCTGGCACCGGTCAGGATGGACAGTTTCTGAATAAAACTAATTCTGGCACCGGTCAGGATGGACAGTTTCTGTATAAACTTAACTCTGGCACCGGTCAGGATGGACAGTTTCTGTATAAACCTAATTCTGGCACCGGTCAGGATGGACAGTTTCTGTATAAACTTAACTCTGGCACCGGTCAGGATGGACAGTTTCTGCATAAACAACTCTGGCACCGGTCAGGATGGACAGTTTCTGTATAAACCTAATTCTGGCACCGGTCAGGATGGACAGTTTCTGTATAAACCTAATTCTGGCACCGGTCAGGATGGACAGTTTCTGTATAAACTTAACTCTGGCACCGGTCAGGATGGACAGTTTCTGTATAAACTTAACTCTGGCACCGGTCAGGATGGACAGTTTCTGTATAAACCTAATTCTGGCACCGGTCAGGATGGACAGTTTCTGTATAAACCTAACTCTGGCACCGGTCAGGATGGACAGTTTCTGTATAAACCTAATTCTGGCACCGGTCAGGATGGACAGTTTCTGCATAAACAACTCTGGCACCGGTCAGGATAGACAGTTTCTGTATAAACTTAACTCTGGCACCGGTCAGGATGGACAGTTTCTGCATAAACAACTGTGGCACCGGTCAGGATAGACAGTTTCTGTATAAACTTAACTCTGGCACCGGTCAGGATGGACAGTTTCTGCATAAACAACTCTAGCACCGGTCAGGATGGACAGTTTCTGTATAAACCTAACTCTGGCACCGGTCAGGATGGACAGTTTCTGTATAAACCTAATTCTGGCACCGGTCAGGATGGACAGTTTCTGCATAAACAACTCTGGCACCGGTCAGGATAGACAGTTTCTGTATAAACTTAACTCTGGCACCGGTCAGGACGGACAGTTTCTGTATAAACCTAATTCTGGCACCGGTCAGGATAGACAGTTTCTGTGTAAACCTAACTCTGGCACCGGTCAGGATAGACAGTTTCTGTATAAACCTAATTCTGGCACCGGTCAGGATGGACAGTTTCTGCATAAACAACTCTGGCACCGGTCAGGATAGACAGTTTCTGTGTAAACCTAACTCTGGCACCGGTCAGGATGGACAGTTTCTGCATAAACAACTCTGGCACCGGTCAGGATGGACAGTTTCTGTATAAACCTAACTCTGGCACCAGTCAGGATGGACAGTTTCTGTATAAACCTAACTCTGGCACCGGTCAGGATAGACAGTTTCTGTATAAACCTAATTCTGGCACCGGTCAGGATGGACAGTTTCTGCATAAACAACTCTGGCACCGGTCAGGATGGACAGTTTCTGCATAAACAACTCTGGCACCGGTCAGGATGGACAGTTTCTGTATAAACCTAATTCTGGCACCGGTCAGGATGGACAGTTTCTGTATAAACCTAATTCTGGCACCGGTCAGGATGGACAGTTTCTGTATAAACCTAACTCTGGCACCGGTCAGGATGGACAGTTTCTGTATAAACCTAATTCTGGCACCGGTCAGGATGGACAGTTTCTGCATAAACAACTCTGGCACCGGTCAGGATAGACAGTTTCTGTATAAACTTAACTCTGGCACCGGTCAGGATGGACAGTTTCTGCATAAACAACTGTGGCACCGGTCAGGATAGACAGTTTCTGTATAAACTTAACTCTGGCACCGGTCAGGATGGACAGTTTCTGCATAAACTTAACTCTGGCACCGGTCAGGATGGACAGTTTCTGCATAAACAACTGTGGCACCGGTCAGGATAGACAGTTTCTGTATAAACTTAACTCTGGCACCGGTCAGGATAGACAGTTTCTGTATAAACTTAACTCTGGCACCGGTCAGGATGGACAGTTTCTGCATAAACAACTCTGGCACCGGTCAGGATGGACAGTTTCTGTATAAACCTAATTCTGGCACCGGTCAGGATAGACAGTTTCTGTGTAAACCTAACTCTGGCACCGGTCAGGATGGACAGTTTCTGCATAAACAACTCTGGCACCGGTCAGGATGGACAGTTTCTGTATAAACCTAACTCTGGCACCAGTCAGGATGGACAGTTTCTGTATAAACCTAACTCTGGCACCGGTCAGGATAGACAGTTTCTGTATAAACCTAATTCTGGCACCGGTCAGGATGGACAGTTTCTGCATAAACAACTCTGGCACCGGTCAGGATGGACAGTTTCTGCATAAACAACTCTGGCACCGGTCAGGATGGACAGTTTCTGTATAAACCTAATTCTGGCACCGGTCAGGATAGACAGTTTCTGTATAAACCTAATTCTGGCACCGGTCAGGATGGACAGTTTCTGCATAAACAACTCTGGCACCGGTCAGGATGGACAGTTTCTGTATAAACCTAATTCTGGCACCGGTCAGGATGGACAGTTTCTGTATAAACCTAATTCTGGCACCGGTCAGGATGGACAGTTTCTGTATAAACCTAATTCTGGCACCGGTCAGGATGGACAGTTTCTGTATAAACTTAACTCGGATAGACTCAACCCCTTTTCAGGGTTCACACGATTTGAACGTAAATGCATCAGACTTAAGAGTTTTATCTCAGGTCATGCAGAAGACTTTCTAGCAACTAGCCAGGCGATGCTGAGACCGACAGTCCGATCTACCATCTTGGCAAGTCAGTGTGTTGCAACAGCTACATTTGCTTCTTAAACCCACATTCAAGAAGTGGAAACTTCAGGGTGTCCGCTTATGTATTCCCTTAAAAACAATATGTTCTGTCGAAATGAGAAAAACAACTACTACATTATATTCGTAATTACCACATTATCAAACTTTATTGTCACCATTGCACGCCATAGGTGCTCAAATCTCCTCCTGATAATTTATGCGCGTATGTGATGGCTGATTACAGCAGTATTGATACAGATAAAGGACCCCTGTACACCTTCAGATGCATTGGGCAAATAGTGCTAGCTGTATATTTCTATAGCTCAATCGGCACTTGATGCTTAATGTGGTCAATATTACGTTGGCCACCAGGACATTTCCTGGTACCCATTTTATGCTGGGTCAATAGAAAATCTAGATTAATTAAAAACACAATACGCATCCAGGGGAACTCGAACACATGACTACCGGACATGCAGGTAAGCATCCAAGCCACTGCGAACTGCGGCTTTCAGTCACACTAGCAGGTGATTATAATAGGCATCGTAAGCAGTGAATTTTTAACCGTGCTATCTAAAGGCGTCGATTGTAGAATTTGTTATACGTATTAACATATATTATGTGAAATAAAGCAGTGTTAGATAAAACTTAATGTCAAAGCTCTATGTGCCATATTAGAGTTTCGCTTGCGTGATTATTTTGTTGCTGTGTTTGACAATCCCTGTGGGTTTTTTTAAATCTCAATGTTAGACCGTCTCGAGCGAATGATACCCGTTCACTTGTAAGGTGCACGAATCCCACTTGAAGTATGCAACCGATGAAGGAGGGTGAGTTGAAGAAGTAAACAACTCAAAATAGATAGCTAGGACTAATGATCCAAACATGGTTATTTGCACAGATCTCGAAACTGTTGTAAGGTTGAATGCCGAATGCAGATACTGAATTCGCCCCATGGAGATGTGTGCTTTATGAGGCCTTGCTACATGTATGTCAGAATAGTGTCTTTGTTCCAAAAATTGACCATGATTATGTCTGCGAGTGTTACGACTTTCAAATAAGAAACGAACGGTGCATCTTGTCGATCAGCTGTATTGTTTTATCAGTATGAAGTGGCAGCGTGCCGATCAGGTATTCTAAGTGACGAACGAGCATCATTACACCAATATTGGCACCCTGGCACTTACCTATGAGATATTGTGTGACTAGCGATCTCAATGCCCATAGCATACAATGGGTAGACTAGGTCGTACTCAGTACCACTTCCAGACACGTATAAACATCCCCGGACCTGGACAAAATATCACAGACACTATGATGGTGCCAATCATATGCACACAGTTTATGGTTGACAGAAACAACATAATGACACAAAACTACTGAATATCTTAGACCTAATATGTGCTTGATAAAATGAATTATTCTAATTTTTCTCCTTCATCTGTTCTTTATCTCCCCTAGCGACATAACATCTCAAACAGTACGACAAACGGTGCAATCTGATTGCTACCTCATACAGCTCCTCCTATTTCCTCCCCATATTATTCTTATCTGCCTATGGTTCTCGACCTCATGTGTAGTTAGGTCTGTGGGTTATAGACAAAGGACTTTCTAGCTATGCTCTTATCAGCCTTTCTCAGTGTGCGTCCTATCCAGCGGCAAAGCCGTGTCCTCACCTCTCGATTCACTGATATGTGTTTATTTATCCACATGGGAATGTCCCGAGTGCTGTAATGTCGTTCCTTGACTCAACTAAGCTCTACATTTCCGTAGTGAGCTCCACAGTTCTGATTCTGTCGTACCATTTAAGCATTTCTATTCTGTGTATACATCATTTAATGAATGCTTATAGTTTATTAATATTTGTTTAAGTACTGCGTGTTTTTTAACCATGCAGTTTCATCATCTCATCTCACCTCATCTCATCTTGTTCTTCGTGTACATTGCGGTGTCGAGGTGAAGGATAAACAGCGATAGAGTGCCTGTTTATGGGCTTCATGTATGGAGATTCCCATGGACTCTGTTATTGCCTCTATCCATCGTTTACATGGTCGGTCTTTTCTCTGCTTCCATTTGGTCTGTACATCATCGCTAGTTGTGGTATGATATTAGTTGGTAATCTAGTTATATGGCAAAAACATTTAACTTGCTGGTTTCTTATCAAATCTACCTCTGCTATAACCCCCCCCCCCCCCACACACACACACACCACCCTAACCCCAACATTAGTCCTTATTTCTTCATTTCTGGTTTTCTCTCTTCTTGACACATTGAGTATTCTTCTCAGGAATCTCATTTCTGTTGTAATTTTTCGTTTCTCTTTTTCTGCCTTTGTCCAAGTTTGACATTGGTAGCATAGAGTTGGTAGGAAGATTGTGTTGTAGAGTTGTAGCTTTCTTAGTATTTATTGATACTAGCTAGTTCTTTGGTATGGGCGACATTTGTCCAATGAGTTAGTTTGCCTTATTGCATCTATTTTCGATCTAGTCTTCTGATTTGCCATTTGATTATATCATGCTTTCTAAGTACTTGAAGTTCTTTACTTGTTTTTTTTTTTTTTTTTTTTTTTTTTTTTTTAAACTTTTAGATTAATCTTTGTTGTTGTTTTTCTGCTTTGGTTATAATCATTATCTCTGTTTTACTGATGCTAATTTTCAAGCTATGTTTTTTTACACACTTCGTTTTTATACTATTCACGTGGTCTTATAATTATGTTTCCGATTTTGCTATTAATGCTTGATCGTCCGCAAATGGGAGTTATTTAATGCCGTAATTTGCTGTTGATTCTTCTTCTATGTTCCGTTCATCATACGGTTTCTATTTGTCTGGTTTCTTTACATATGCGGTCTATATAGGTTATGAACAAGAGTGGGGAAAGGACACAATTTTGTTGTACGATCTTATGGTGAAGGGTTCTGAGTGTCCTCCATTCGTTCTCAGCATAGATTCACTGTTGTTGTAAAAGCTCCTACACGGATTTGTTAGACGTGTACTCACTCCATATCGTTTAAGAATTTCCCACAACTTGTTTCTGTCTACTCTATCAAATGCCTATTCTTGATCGACAAAGTATAAGTAGAGTGTATCATTAAATTCGATTGATTTGTCTATAAGTTGTCTAAGTGCAAAGATGGCATTTGCGTAGCCTTTATCATCCAGTCGTACTCATGTTATGTTAGTGTTTACAATTTTAAAGTTTGGTGCTAAGTTTAATTTCCTTTATGATAAATGACTTACAGAGAGATTCAGCGAAACAGCCCAATTTACAAGGGAAATTGTCATATGGAATGTATTACGCAAAGGCTTTCGATAAAGTAAGACATGTCGACATTTTAAAGATGCTTGCGGATCTAAAGATTGATGGAAAAGATCTTAGACTTGTAAAATAACATATATTAAAAAAAAATAATCTGTCATAAAAATTGATGATAAAGTAAGTGAATATCAGACAATAAAGTGAGATGTTCGACAGGGATGCGTAATGTCATCATACTTTTATTTTCTCCTAAATAGGGAACTTGTTATGAGAAATTTAGAGGATATGTGAAGGAATCCCCATCGGGGAACATAATATCAATAATATAAGATATGCAGACGATACAGTGACTATTGATGCATTATATTCTAGGTGGTCTGCATGTACATTAACGTTAACTCCTATACATCCCATGCTCACATTTAGATTAGGGATATGAAGAGCGGCTTCCGAATGCGGTTATAAACGGAGATTATGGTCGTCACCAAGAGGAAAGAAATACTATAATGTAACATCCAAGTAATGGAGAAAATTCTTAAACATGTTAGTCAGTACAACTATCCCGGAATAGTAATAGCATCTGTTGAAATGTGTCTTGTAAAAAATTAAAACCAGAATGGCTATGACAAAGGTAACCTTTTGCAGGACTGAAAACATACTGACGAATAAAAAAATGCCATTCATTATGTGAAAAAGGCGTTGAGAAGCTATGTAGAACCTATACTGTTATATGGATGTGAAACACAGACAATAAGCAAACAAGCTAAGAAACAACTAATGCCAGTGGAAAATTGGTTTCAGGGGGAAATGCAAAGAATAACCATGGACTGACAGATAACCAACGAGCAAGCCCTACAAGAAAAATATGAAAATAGTAAAGTGAGTGGAGAAATTAGACGTAGACAATCGGACAGAATAGGAAAAATAAACTGGAAAATTTAGTGACAACTGACAAGATGCATGGGAAAAGAGCAAGGAAAAGCCAGGAAAATAAATATCTGGATGGATGGGCTACGTGGCATAAATGAGACAATAATACAGAGGTGATTAAAGAATAGTGATCGTGTCAAATGGAGAACCATGACCACCCACGTGTATTGGCACGGTACTTGATGCTCATGAGTTAATAGTTATCAATGAAGACATGTTAAATGCAGGTGCATTGTCAGACAAAATGAAGACATGTTAAATGCAGGTGCATTGTCAGACAATATATTATATATCTACTACTCACTGGACATCCGTTTGGGTTGTAACGCCCGGGCCTGAACAATCTCTGATAATAACCATAAAATGCGCCTGAAACTTCATCATCAAAGGTGACCATGACCATTTGGGGTACAGAAGATACCGGAAGTCCTTGTGGGATAGCCGTTCCAGCACAATAGCAGCTTGGAAGTTGACAACTGGAGGAGGAACAGGCTGGGGACAGACAAGACAACTTGAGCTTTTATTCTCAACTATTTTGTAAAGTGGTTAATATTAATTTTGAAAGAAAAGCTTTGAATGAAATCATATATTAATACAGCTGTTTCACCAGTTTACCAGCTTCTAACACACACACACACACACACACACACACACACACACACACACACACACACACACACACACACACACACACACACATATATATATATATATATATATATATATATATATATATATATATATATATATATATATATATATATATATATAAGTTCTTTGCAAGACGTCTCTCTTATTAAGTCCTGCCGAAAAGAGTCACCATCCTTTGCCAGATTCCTTGCCTCGTGCATTTACATGTCCATTGAATCTTCAGTGTTTTGTATCTCTCTTCGAAGTAATCGACACCCGCCTCTTTCGACGAAACATGCCTTGCATCGGGTGATATCGGTTTCCGAATTTGCATCGGGTGGATTTGTGAGACTGATCTGGACTCCCAGGTCGATCCAGCCTAAAATGGAAACATACCAGATAATGTCTTGGCAAATAAAGGCGGTCGGTGAGGTATTAGTCACATCATCCACTGATTGTCGTTGGTTCTATAAAAGTATGAGTCTAGAATGATATGCAAAATGCGCCCGAAAGTGTGTAAATGGATCTTTATCTAGTAAGCCTTTATAATCGTTATTTCTAAACCACTCTGACGTTTAATTCAGGCAGCACATTTCAATTTTCTTAGACGTTCAGATCTTGTAAACTGTCAGTACAAGGAGGCCCCGGTTAACGTCGGGGTTACGTTCTTGAAAAACGCGACGTTAAGTGAAACGACGTATAGCGAAACACTATTTCCCATAGAATTAAATTAAATACAATGTATTGTGTACCACAGTAATGTTTATTTTGATGGTTGTTGATATTTATTGGCTAAACAGAGGTGGGTTGGAGGGCGAGTGGTAGAGTTATTAGGACGTAGAGGCATTAAATTCTGCCTCTTCATCTGGGGATGAAACTGTAACCTCTTCCTGCCGCTTTTACTGGCTCTTCTCTACTTGAACAAAAAATGTGTCCGTTTGCTGCACAGTAACCACTCTCCTCAGTATCAGCACTCGTCGCTTCACCTGTTGTCTGAATGTTGTGCAGATGTGAACGCTTCTTAGAGCGCCCAAACCAACCACGACTCGCTCTAAAACTATCATCGGCACTACTAGTACTGCTCTCAACCGCTTTCTTAGGTAGATTAGATCTTCATAGAGAGACTTTGCTTTCCCTTGGATAACCATGTTGCTTATAGGCATATTCCGTTGGTTCTGGTCTTCAATCCAGACGGCCAATTGTGCATCCATGTTCTCCATAAGAATACTTCTGGTACAAGTGATCTTGGAAGCACTCAAAGGGGTTACGTTCTTAGAACCCTCTTTGATTTTGTCAGCGCCTGCATGAATTGTCCTCAACAACCCGATTGCCAGCATCAAAACGACGTTTTGGCGAAACGTAGCGACGTAAAGTGAAGTTAGTCCCCTATGTGACAACAACGTTATAGCGAAACGACGTATACCGAGGCGACATATAGCGGGGCCTATCTGTATTGTCTTCTTCTTGGCTCCTTAGTGATTTAGAAATGGACCAAAAGCCACATTGGCATAATGCCAGAGGAAAGATGCATGTTCTAAACACTGTTTAACCCCTGCATTGCTATGGCCAGCCTGCGTGGGAGTATGTGGCAGCTTCAATTGCATCATTGTTGGCTGTGATCTTTGGTTGACACACAGGGTTGTCTGTGGATATTATCATTCGTCATCAACATCATCATCATCATCATCTTCCACTTCTGCCGTCAAGCGTCGTGGGGAGGAATAATTTGCGTTCCAGCGCCCGGTGGGCGGCACTGGATAGTGTCATTCCGTGTGGTTGTACAATGTCTCTGATGTCGTCAATGATATTATCATTATTATTATTATTTTGTAAGTTCAGGAAAAATATCGATTTCCGCTCCGTCTTTTGATACATAGAATCGTCTGTCAAGACGGCGAGGTGTCAGTAATATATATATATGTATATATATATATATATATATATATATATATATATATATATATATATATATATATATATATATATATATTATATATATATGTATATATATATATATATATATTATATATATATATATATATATGTGTGTGTGTGTGTGAATATGTGCGTGTGTGTGTGTGTCCTCTAAAAGTACTTTAGGCTTCAGGAAGAAGTATATGGTGAGGCTGGTGATACTGGCCAGACTGATCCTACATCGAAAGACAGGGTCATGGCAAGAAGCCTAAGGATAAAGGTTTCAAAGGTACTACTGATAAGGTAAACACTTAGAGAAAGCCTCTGGTAATAAACCCGTAACGAAAAGCCCACCTGGTTCTCCCAAGAGGAAGTGGAGCATAAAGTGGTGCAAATTTTGTAAGTCAGCTACACAAATACATTCGATTGTAAGAACAAGCCGAAAGACTTACACTTTGCTTGTCTAGCTAAGACGAGGGAGTGCTTGATGATGACAACGATGAAGTGTATGAAGATGACGCCGACCCAATGGGGAGACAATCAAACACTCGAGACGTGTGTTGAGATAACCACTCTAACGTGGGACTTGGTTTCTACATCAGCTGTGGGGGATGCCTAAGGTTATTGGGTCTCCATGACAGACTTATCATTAAGAATGTAGAGTGGGTATGATTCGTCACTGGATGACATTATCTTGCAACCTAGTGTAACTATCGACAGTGTGTCTTCAATTATCGAGATGGCTCCTTGCAACCAGTAGTCATCAGGATCCGTGGAGAAGTCTTGAAGTTTCAACCACTACCACTACAGCTCGCACATGGAGAAATCCGGGTGAGCAAAAGGATAAGAACCGACATACACGCCTACCATTCTACCATGTCTAGTGATGATGACGTCTGGGACTATGATAATTCTTCTTTACTCGGATGTCTTAACTGTAAATAGACCTACATTCTACTCTACTCTTCAACCTTCCTCTGTGGACGGTATTGTACATTAAACTTTGCATTTCTGTTGACATGTCCTTACTTGAGTTTATGCGTGTCGTCCCGGAGGTGCCCCCTATGGATGGGTGTCCATAGGTGGGGAGGTGAACGACAGGTGGAGTCCCGAATCGGTGGGGATTCAGTAGACGGATACGTGTGTTGGGGTCAGATCAGAGTGGGATGCTCGAAGTGTACCCTACCTATCAAAGCACCTTAGGGGTAGTGTTACAGTTGACTTCATTCCACCGGGTTTTATCCCATGTGGCTCGGTCTCTTTCCGCAGAAAAAATTTATCTCGTAACCGAAGAACGCGGCCCGTAATCGAACCCACAACCTTCGGAGCCCAAGTCAAACAGCTTGACCACTTCGCCACGGAGACTCCAGATTATACTAAAGCATTTGATAAAGTAAAACATGATGAACCAATTAAAATCTTGGAAGATATTAACATTGATGGGAATTATCTCAGAATAATAAAGATTATTTATTGTAACCAAGTAGCAGCAATTAAAATGGGAAATAAAGAGGGCAATTATAAATAACAAAAGCCACGAGCACGACAGGGATGTGTCGTGTCACCGGATCTCTTCTCCCTCTATAGCAAAGTAATAATGAGAGAGATCAAAGAGAAGCCAGGAATAATAATCGGAGTTTATAATATAAACAATATACACTATGCAAATGACACATTATTGGTTGCGGATAGTGCGACAGATCTACAACAGTTGCTGGATATTGTAGTAACAGGGAGTGCAGGGAATATCAAGAAAACAGTAACAATGGTGATATCAAATGAAAAGGTGACACCAAAATGTGAAATAAAAATAGCAAGGAATACTCTTAACCAAGTGGATAGATTTAAATACCTTGAAGCATTTATAACATCAGATCGAAGATGCACAACATAGATTAAGAGCAGAATAGGGCAAGAAAAAGCTGCATTTGAGAAAATGAAGAGTATCCTATGCAATAAGTCGCTATCATTGAATGTAAGAAAGTGCTAAAGTGCTATGTAGAACAAGTATTGCTATATGGCAGTGAAACTTGGAATGTAAATGAACAAATTAGGAAGAGATTGGAATGAAACAGAGACGTGGTTCCTAAGACGAATGTTGCGAATTCCTTGGACTGCCATTAATGACTAACAACGACTGCCTGAAATAGTCTAATGAAACTAGAACATTATATACAACAATAAGAAAGAGGCAAACAGCTTTCTTTGGTCATATTATGAGAAGTGAGGCATTGGATAATCTAGTCCATTTACAAGGTAAAATACAATATTGTTCTTCACAATAGAAATTCGCCACATACGAGATCGCCTTAAACGATTTGCATTGTATATACAATAATTTGCAAGAGTTGTGACATGAAATATATTCTATAGACATGAAACAGATTTGATGGAGTGTTGTGTAATGTCCCTCAGATGGCTTCCATCAGAGATGGCATCCCAGTTAGTGTCATTATCATTGCCTTATAGGGATCTTTTTGGAACAGCGAGGAATAGACATGGAAGGATGGCAGTCTGGTGGCACAAAGGTATAGGAAACGTTTAATCTTGACTGGGGTGTGGATTGGTGTAGGCCAGAGAATATTTCACTTCCCAGTGGGAATTCCTCTTTTACATTTGAGGACCGTCACCATATTATACTCTGTGTGAACAAATGAGGTCATGTGCCAGAAGCTTACATTCAAGAGCATAACAATTACTTCCGCGTTTATAACAACAAATTGTATGTGAGAGTCTATTCGCTTCCATGTCAACGTCCATTTATGTTGGGCAAACATGTGTATTTATTATGTAATAGTGTCATTAAATCGATGATAAACTATACAGATTACAGCTTATATGTAGTAAAGGCCTTTAACGTGCTATAATGACATCTTGGGCATAAGGTGCTTGATATTTATTTTGGGTCAACGAACAACAGGTAATTATATCTCATAACAGTGAGAAAATATAAAGGAATTCTTCTTCCTCCTCCCCACCAAAGACACTTCAGCTGGCCTTTACAAATACTCATAAATGGTATTATGTAGCAGTTTCAATAAAATGCTATACTCATGAAACTGGAAACTTACACCCTTCCTTCCAATGGATACTTGAAGACGACGGCCTGTCAATGGACTTTGAGTGTGAGCTTTCAGAACTGGCTTGTATTGAAGCTGGGGCACTTTCGCTGTCATCTGATGTATGTGCCTCACTTTCGGATTCTGATTTCGGTTTGTCTGGTTTGTGTGGCAGAAAGACTGGTTTCTTAATGGTACTGACGTCCTGCCACTGATCTGAGGTGATCCCCGTCGGTCTCCACCACGACTTTCCAGAAGCAGCCGCTTGGCTTATCCAAGAGCTTTCTAGTGACGCGAATGAAGAAACGATATTTGTCTTAACTTCATGGTAAGTCACAATAGATTCAAAATTAGATATACAGAATACACTTGAAGCAAATCAAAGTTAACACCACTGTACCATGTTATAAATATGGTCTCGAGGATTATGACCACAACGTCATCATCATTGTCTAGTGCCATCTCTATAGGAAGATTGACAGTAATGGATCTTCAGCAGTTTCGGGCTTGAGCCATCGTTGTACATTCTGCAAAGGTGCATACTGTTCACGTGTTGATGTTGTCTTTCTTGTATATCTTTGACGTTTTCTGGTCCCCCCAGTGTTTCTTTACATTACGGTTTTCACTAGATTATTATGTCTTTAAATGTGACAAACGTATCTCGTCTTTGTAATGCTTATTCTTTTCAGTGGTTTCCTTTTTATATTGAGTTACTGTAGAACTTCCTTACGTGTATTTTTATTCTGTTCAAGAAAATCGTTAGAGTCGTCTGAAGGCCCACATTTTTTTAGCCTAAGTGTATGCTCCGTCTTTTTAGTCACGGTCCATGTCTTCACCCCATACAGTAGTATTGAATCATGATCATTTTGACCATCATCGTTATTGTGTTCCATGCCAATAGGTGTTGGCGGGCATGGTTGGCCATCCGACACGATGTTCAGGGTCTTGAATCAGGTCTGTGTTCTTGTCTCGATTACGTCTTGTTGCCAAACCATCCAGGTATATATGCCTTCCTCAAAGTTTGATTAACTTTAAAAATAAACCTGCTTAGTAGACCTCGATTCACACCCTACAAATAAAATAGGCCAAAACCTTGTTTTCAGCAGAAATAAATCTCTTCTTCAAATGATTAGCTGTCAAAAATGTACTGTTTATGCAAGTGTGGCAGATATAGTGGTTCATTTTATTATTATAATAGTGAGCCATACGATGCTTGTGTTGGAGTCGAACTTGAAAATGTTTAGAATTACTGATTTATAGTATTCTCTCGAACATTGAAGTGTATGATTTTATTACAGATATTGTCGGGTCTCTTCATGTTGAACACGTTACACAACTAGCAGCCTCACCCAGAGTTATAATTATTCAAATGGGCCTGAGGTCGTTTAGTGGAGAGTACCTTGAACTTACTGCCATGACTTAAGTAAGTAAAGTAATAACATGGTTCGAGATACAGACATTCACTAGGGCATGTTTCTTTAGCGACTCAATGAGCATGCTAAAGAAGATAAAGATGGGGTGGATCCGAAGAGAGTTGTTGCTATCTCTGGAGCGGTCTCAGCTGGCAAAGATTAGTTTCATTTATGTGCCAGGGCATGCGGAAGTACAAGGAAATAAGCGGGCTGACAAACTTGCAAGTAAGGCTACTACGGAAGGCGGACGCGCCATGGACCAGGCTGACATTCTGAATGCTTTACGAGAAGTAAATAGTTCGCAAGAACCAAATGATGGCTGTGAATCTACAACCATGGTCAGGATACAAGAACAACAAATTAAAAGAGGTGTGGCCAAACAAGAACACTACACAAGAAGCCAAAGAAGATTAATAAACCAACATAGAACTGGTGTCGTTAGGCGCTACACGATGTGGGATTTGCTGAGGAGGGGAACCGAGCGCATATGGACTGAATTGTTCGGTGTGCAATGAGAATGCTCTGTCGAATAACTAACTAACTACCTAACTAACTAACTAACTAACTAACTAACTAACTAACTAACTAACTAACTAACTAACTAACTAACTAACTAACTACCTAGCTAGCTAACTAACTATCTAACTAACATTGGCCCTTGCCGTCTTGACAGACGATAGTTTGTACTTTACAAAGGCATAATAACTTTTACCTATGGCGGTAGCGAATGTGATTGATAAAGCCAATTCGTGCTGTAAATGTCCGTTCACAGTGGGTGCATGTGAACACGTGGTCATTTCCACCATCATGCACCATCTCGGTGTGTGACTTATCTGCAATAATTTTCTCCTTTGTCTTTATTCCATTTCTGATGTTTGCCCTCCATGCAACACGTTCAGCGGCGACTTGCTCCCAATGTGCATTATCAATGCCTGTATCAATCATGTCCCGCTTACACACATCTTTGTATCATAGTAGAGGCCGACCCTGAGATCTCTTACCCATCTGTAATTCACCAAAAAAGATGTCCTTTGGTATTCTACCATCATCCATCCTTCTAAGATGTCCTATCCATCTAAGTCTACGAAGACTGAGCATGGAATAAACCGTCACACAACCTGATCTTTCCAATACTTCAGTATTTGTGATTTTGTCTTGCCACTTAATACCAAGAATCCTTCGCAGACACCGCATATGAAAGCTGTTTAAACGTTTCTCTTGATGTGAGTAAGTTGTCCAGGTTTCACTGCCATAAAGAAGAGTACTAAGTACACAGGCTTGATAGACAAGGACTTTTGTTTTGGCAGTAAGCTTCCTGTTCTCCCAGACTCTTTTTCTTATCCTGTTCATTGTTGTTGCTGCCTTACAAATCCTGATGTTGATTTCTGATCTAGGGATAATTTGCTATTTACCACTGATCCTAGATATGTAAAATGGTCTACCATCTCGAGTTCGGCGTCGTCAATAAAGATTGATGGTACCCCATGTGCACCTTGTGACATAATCTGTGTCTTCTTTTTGCTAATTGTTAAACCAAATTCAGAACAAGCATTGGAGAATGCAGATAGTAGACATTGTAATTCTTCCTCAGAGTGGGTCGTAACTGCAGCATCATCATGCCTGTGTGGAACGATTCCACAATGGACAGAAGAGTTGGTGGGCAGCCAATCTTCTTTAGTGCCTTGAACAGACCCTCACGACTGACCAAATCAAATGCCTTTGTGAGATGAAGGCAATAAACAGTGGTTGATTCTGTTCACGGCATTTTTTCTTGGATTTGTCGCAATGAGAATATCATATCAATGGTAGACCGGTTCTGTCGAAAGCCACACTGTGATTCGGGGTAGACTTGATCTCCTGGGACTTGAAGTCTGCGCAGAACAATTCTGGCAAATACTTTTCCAACAATACACAGAAGGAGATACCCCTATAGTTGTTGCAGTCGCTCCGATCGCCCTTGTTCTTGTACAGTGTTATGATGCTTGAATCTTTGAAATCCTGTAGGACTTGTCCTTCTCGCCAGCATAGCTCTATTAGCTGGTGGATCTGTAGAGTGAGTGCGTCTTGCCCACTCCTGATAACCTCTATTGGAATCCCATACTTACCTGGAGCCTTGCCAGATGCAAGTTCATTTATAGCACACTTAACTTCTGTTATGGTGGGAAGTGTGTCCAGGTGGTCAAGAGTTGGTAGAGCCTCTATGGCGTTGAGGACATCATCCGCTAGTTTGGTCTCACTTGAGTAAAGCTCCAGATAGTGTTCTACCCATCTGTCCATCTGCTGTTTCTTATCAGTTATGATTTCTCCAATCAAGGTTTTCAATGGTGCACTTCTTTTGATCATTGGACCACAGGTTTTCTGTATTCCTTCATACATGCTTCTGATGTTTCCCTTATCACTTGCGATTTGAATGGACTCACATAACGTGATCCAATAATCATCTGCACACTGCCTGTCAGCCTTTTGCACATCCTTGCTAGCTTGCTTCAGCTCACTCAGAGTGTTACGCGTTGGTCTTTCCTTGTTTCTTAAGAGAGCTATCTTCTTTTTATCAATCAAGGGCTGCAGTATCTGGCTGTTTGCCGCAAACCAGTCCTGCCTCTTATGATCCACAGTGCCGTAAACCCCTACGGCAGTTTTGTAAAGAGTTTCCTGAAGTTGGCCCCACTTTTCATTTACTGTACAATTTTCTGGTGTATCAGTGAAAGCGTCTTCAAGTTGCTGTTGAAACTGAAAGCACTTTTCAGGATCGTGAGTGTTAATAATATTAATCCTGGGGCTAGATTTGTGTTTAGCTGTGTAGATTCTCTTTGGTCTCAGTCTAACCCTTGCAACAACCAAAGAATGATCCGTATCACAGTCAGCACTGTGGTAACTTCGAGTCAGTGATATATGGTTCAGATGTTGTCTCCATGTGCTGATGAAGTCCAGCTGGTGCCAATGGCCGGATCTTAGATGTTTCCATGTGACCTTATGCATCTCTTTTGTTTTAAAAAAAAGGAGTTTGTAATACATAGGTCATTTCTGGTGCAATGCTCCAGCAGCCTTTGCCCATTTTCATTCATGCGACCGATGTTGTATTTTCCAAGACTCACTGGCCATGAACTCGAGTCCTTGCCCACACGAGCATTGAAATCACCGAGCATATAAATGTAGTCAGATTTTGGAACTGCCTTGATCACGGAGTCTAACACCTCATAGAACTAATCCTTCACATCATCAGAGGAATCGAGTGTCGGTGCATATGCATTAATAATGGTGGCAAAACCACAAGAGGTTGCCAAGCGCAGGGATAATAGTCTTTCATTTCCTCCCGCTGGAATTTCAATCATTCCCAGTAGCGAATTCTTCACTGCAAAGCCCACACCGTGTTGTCTTTTTTCTGCCTGCCCTCTATCCTTCAAAAAAAAAAATGTGTAATTGAATGACCCTTCCTCAGCGAGGCGAGTCTCCTGCAGGCCAGCAATATCAATGTTAAGACGATTGAGTTCGGCATCAATCACAGCCGTTTTTCACACATCGTCAATATTGAACAAGTCAATGGAAAATCCTGGACACATGGTTTTCACGTTCCAGGTTGCAAGCCGTAGCTTGAGGTTTCTATTTTTCTTTTTATTAGTACCTGGTGCATTGGTTTCCCAGCCTGCGATTCAGATTTTGACCTAGCCCCAAGCACCCATTGAAGCAGGCAGGCTGTGGCGGATCAGCACCCAATTGGCCGGGGGATGCCCAGCTTGAGGAGGGCGGTAGCTGATCAGTGACACCTGTAGGTGTCTCCCACCGTCAGAGGCAACGCGTTGCGCCCCATGTCTACACCAACTGACAAGGACTTATAACCCGTAACAGTTGCCTCTCGCTTTGATTCCGAGACCAGTTAAGACCAGGGATGGAGTTATTGCCTCTCCATAGTACAAAAGCCTGGGCTAAAATATAGAGATCATGTGTTGCCCATGCAGCATGATCCCTCTCTCGGCCTGCCTAGTTCACGCCAGAGGAAAGGTAACATCTCTACATCTGGAACAAGACAAGCTGCAGAAGCTTCCGGATCAGCAAAGAAATGCTCTAACTGTCCGCCTGTCGGAGCTTCTATCCTAGACCAGCCGCCAACCAAGGCTTAGGGTCTGATCTGCCCTGCCATGCCATTTTGTCTTTAGGTTGCATTTCCTCGCACCAGGGTAAGGCTTGTACCCTCCCAATTGCGCTCTTCCGCCCGAAGCCGTTGGCACAATGTGGGGTGTCGGGTTTGGTAAGCGCCGCCCAACGTTCGGCGCTAACAGAAAGCAGGTAGTACCGTCTACTGTTATACGGTAGCTCAGTCATATGACTAAGACCTGACACACAACTAACTAACTAACTAACTAACTAACTAACTAACTAACTAACTAACTAACACTGAACTACTAATTGTGACTTCTGTCGACCTTGAAACCTGACATAAGTGCGTCGAAATAAGAGGGACTGGGCTACAGATTTGACGACACAGTGCGAGGAAGCCAGCTTTATGTTAAAGTCGCGAATTAAAGAAATAAGAATGATACTAATCCTGACAAATGCCACCAGGCAGTGATAATACCACTCAGCACCCCCACCCCAACCCCCAATCACTTAAAACGAGTCAATCCAACACAACTGGTGGTTGCCTTCCCCTGTTCTGTGGAATACAGGCACAGAAAGACATGGTGGGGACACTATCAAATATCAAGGACATTGTACATGATACAGTTGAAAGCCGAAGGAGACCTTAAAAAACGAGTTGTCTCAGCAAACCGCCTTGATAAAGACAATAGTGATGCGGTGTGCATTGGGGATAATTGTTCCTGATCTTCACAGATTACCAAACATCCGGCCATCGTTTCGATCACGAAGGACAGGGGGAGAGTCCTGATATTTAAGGAACAGGCAGTACAAAACAGTATATGTTAATTTTATGAATCTAAACATAAATTACATGAATGAACATTGCGATAAAGGAAATGAAAATAATTATAATTCATAATCTACACAGCAAACAAAACAAAACTTCTTCAGTAATGAAAATAAGCGAAAGAATAAGTAGGTGACGACAACTACGCCGAAGATGACCATGAAGACGAGGACGACGACGACGACAACGAAGAAGAAGAAGGAAGAAGAAGAAAGAAGAAGAAGAAGAGGAAGAAGAAGAGAGACAGAAATCACATAAATTTGCGCTTTACACAAGGAATGAGGAAACATTCCAAATTTTCTGGAAAAAAAAATACATTAACAAGATTACGGTTATTCTGCAGTATAAATGTGTTACCCTTCTACTCAATAATGTTAGTCTGAGTGGATTAGTTGCTAGCACGCTTGTCTGTTGACCCAGTAGTCATATATTCGAATCCCCATGGAGGCAGATATGTAAAAATTGATTTGGGTTCCGAGGTCTACCCAGCCTAAACTGAGTACCAGAAAGTATTATGGAAAGTAAAGGCGGCAAGCGTGATACAGACCACATCACCAATCCAGTACTGATTGGTCTATACAAATCTGAGGTAGCACCATATGCAGCGTATGAAATGGCCCTTTACTTTTACTTTGCTACTCAGTATAGTAGAAAATGTGTTAAAAGAAATAAACTTGACAAGTGACAAATCATCTTGTATTGCACCAGGAAATTCGACCTTGGATATGTATCTGATGAATGTTTGCCGTCTGCAATTTGAAGCAAAAGTTATGTATTGTAGTAGATGTTATAGCAAAAAATGAAAATAAAAACTTCTACCCCTAGTACTGTCGGCGTCCTCATCATTAGCTTGATCCTCTGATTGAACATGGCTGTGTTTGTCGTCGTCTTCGCTGTGAACACTTTCTTCATCTCCTTTATTGTCCCCTCCCTCCTCTTGCCTTTCTTTGCCGGAACAGTCGGCAAGATGAGGCCAATCGCAGGTCTGCATGCTAGAACTGATATATTCATTTTATTTTTCTTTATGAAGTAGACATGTTATTTAGTCAAATATCTAATATATAAAACATTGCGCCAGGCGAATGCAATTGTTTCATCAAGAACAAATTGCATTTAATAAAATACAGAAAATATGTTACCGAGTACGAAAATAATGTCAGCGACTTTTAATAGCAGGGTAACAAACCTGACATATTTACTGTATGAACAAATTTGACAGAGCAGTTCCAAATCACATTTCCATGTTCATGTTTAAAAAAAAAACAAAAAACTGTGCACTCCAATCTAGGAGAGTGGATGCATGTATATAAAGGTAGATCCGCCATTAATGAGCCTATCAAAGCACCCTGTGAAATCTACATTCGGTACACCGATAGTGTAGCCCAGAAATTGTGTAATGAATGTGGGAAAGTGTACTCATATACGAGGGTAAGTTAATAAGTAAGTCACAAATGGTTGTAGGAAAATAACTAAATATGATAACAACTTGAAACCAGTTTATTTGTATACATACATTGTCCCTTTATTTCTCAACATAATTTCCACCAACATTGATACACTTATTCCATAGTTTTATCAGTTCTCCCAAACCGACTGCCAGATTACACTGGCAGACATACTGGAAACGAAGGGTGGTGTAATATATTTTCGCAAGCCGTAAAGTTGCTGTGAATATTCCCCGTAAAACATTTCGAGATTGACACCGCAACAGTGCGGGTTTGTTCCCTACTTCTACAATCCAAAATTTACAATAACACATTGTCGGCGATTCAACCGAAAACTCGAACTGGGAATAGCGAACATAAATATGACAAGCAAAGCGGAAACCGGCCTGTTTGTTCACCAGCCCAACACGAGGAAGAAAGGGCCACTGTCTGACGGTATGACACAGTTTTACAACCTCAACATTGAAATAAATCAAAGTGTGAGAAGAAATAAAAGTACACGCTACAGCCAGAGAACTTGGAGGAAAATCCGAGGCTTGGGCCCTGAACTCTGTGTCGTCGTGTGGGAAGTCATTCATAAGAGACTGGAGGCAAACACAATATTTATTTTAATTTAAGTTAGTCTTTGAGCCTTTTCAATAGGCCGGTGAATCAATGTGTTGTAAACCATGTGGTTAGTTCTTAAGGAATTAATTTAGGAGAAAATAAATATTATATTCAGCTATCATAGTCTATGGATAAACTGTGCATTAGGAATAACCACAGTGAGTTTTATTTTTCTCCCAGGTAAACATCTTTTTTAATGTGTAAACATTAGACTTAGGTTGTACATTTTATTTCATAAGAAGTTAAACTAAATCAACAGTGATTTAGGAATGACTAACTTAAGATTTAGGAAGCTACTGAGTCTGTGAATTGATGAATCTTGATACAAACCTAAACTGCAGTGAAAAGAGCACATCGAAGTGCTGTACAGAATATATACTAATCTATGCATGTGAAATACGGACAATAAACAAACAAGCTGAGCAACATCCAATGGCAGTTGAAATTTGAATTCCGAAGGAAATGCAAAGAATACCATTGACGGGAAGAACCATGAAACAGGTCTCCTAGAAAATAAATAAATACCGTGTATTGTTCAGAGAAAGTACACCTACACCGAGATTATCTGGGAATATTGTGGGGCAAAATAAACTTGAAAATGTCGTGGAAATTGGAAAAATTGCTGGAAAAAAAAAGGAGGGGGGGGGGTGAAAAGACAAATGCCTCGATGCTTGACTACATAATCGAAGCAAGAATACAGACCTGATTCAAGACCAGTGATAGTGTGAGGTAGCCAACTCTGACGGCCCACGCTTATCGGCATGGCAAATGATCACGATGATGACGACTCTGATGAGCTACTAATATAAATTATGGGGGGTACGGGGTTTCAGGCAATAGTAGTACCTTTGGTAAGGATGACAGTCACGCTCTTTTCACTGGTCCAAGCTTGACATCCAGCTCACGCCTGTGGCTCATAGTAGCTGTCAGCATGCGACAGCGGCCACCCCCTGGGCAACAGCTGTGACAGGCTGACTAAACCAGGCGTGGGTAGCCGACGTGACCCAGCATGTGAAGACATGACTCGGCAGACTGCACGGAAGAAATCATTGTTGATTCAACGGGCAAGACGGCGTTTACCTGCAAAGCGTTGTGGAAAGTAATGAGCACGACACGGCACGTAGAGCGACCTGGTCATCCACTGCACCTGTATTCGTCTCCAGTCGTCTTGACTTGTCTTGCCAATAGACTCAGATGGACTCAGGCGAGAGAGTGAGGTCGACGAATTGCGCAACTCTTCCTCACTTTAATCCAATTCATCGCGCAAGTCATTCTTCATCCAACTTCATATATCACCTTCAAGCCCTGTGGCGATGAGCGAGCGGTGAAGTGGCAGGCGTGGGTACGCTAGCAGCCGTAGTTGCAGACCTGCACACAGGCGGCTCAGGCCATATGGTCGTCTTCTACTGACCGGAGCAGCAGTGGGATTCATCAGCCCCCTGAGCGACTGAGCAGCCCTCTATAGGAAAGCACTGCTCACCTCCATTGCATGAGAAAGGGGCTAGAAAAGGTGTCCTAAACATTGTCTGCTCCATCATTACCTAACCAGCTAGCCGCGGTTGGTGGGTACCCTATGCTGCGGTCGACATACAAACAAAGTAAAAACAAGTAAAGCTAAAAGAGCAAACCATATTCCCTTGACAATCGGAACTTGGAATGTACGCACTCTACTTGATAGAGATGGCCCGTCGGGCCCAGAGAGACGAACAGCACTGATTGGAGAGAGCTGGGCAGGTACAAAGTCGACATTGCAGCCTTGAGCTAGACACGACTTGCAGGAGAAGGCCAAATCTGTGAAGTAGGTGCCGGCTACACATTCTTCTGGAGTGGAAGGAAAAGCGAGGAAAGACGCCAATCCAGTGTGGGATGTTCCATTAAGTCAGCCCTGGTTGGCAAACTAGCTGACTTTCCGAAGGCTATAAATGTCAGGCTTATGACCATTAAGTTACCCCTGCTGAAAGAAAAGAAGCATTCAACCATCGGAGTGTCTACGCACCAACGGTGATCAATGCAGATGACGTCAAAAACAAGTTCTATGAAGACCTGCACAACGTATTAACATTTGTTCCCAAAGGAGACAAACTTATACTCCTTGGGGACTTCAATGCCAGAGTAGGCAAGGACATCGCCTCTTGGAGTGGTATCATTGGAAAGTACGAAGTAGGAAATTGTAACAGCAATGGACTCCTCCTTCAGACCTGTGCCGAACATGACCTCCTGATCACCAATACAATTTTCCGTCTTCCCACGAGATATAGGACATCGTGGATGCACCCTCGCTCGAAACACTGGCAACTCATTGACTGTGCCATCGTCAGGAGGAGTGACACACAAGACGTTCGGGTGACAAAATCCATGTGTGGTGCCGAATGTTGGACAGATCATCGTCTCGCTATCTCGAAAATAAACATGCACATCAAACCACCACGGCGTCCTCTCTGGGTAAAAATGCAAAAAAAAAAAAAAAAAAAACAACAACTAAATGTCACCCGCCTAAACAGAAAATCAATGCAGCTGTCGTTTAAAAATATGCTGGAAGACCGCCTCAAGCCCAATGCTGCAGCTAAACAGGATGCGAATACAGAGTGCAGAGCCCTAAAGGACATAATTTAAACACTCTATGGAAATCTCGGGTCCAGCCCCTCGAAAGCATAAAGACTTGTTTGATGAAAATTCCTAAGACATCAACCAATTGCTGGCCGAGAAACATCCTCTCCTCAAGGCATATTTGAATAACCCGAAGTCAACATAAAACAAAAGATGCCTTCAATAAGAGTAGTGCAGCAGAAACCTCGGCACATGCGCCTCCTGGCTGAGCAGCAAAGCTGTTGAAATTCAACTCTTTACTACAGACATGATATGAAAAACTTCTACGACTCACTGAAAGCGGTCTACAGTCCTACATCATCATCTTCTTCTTCTTCTTCTTCTTCTTCTTCTTCTTCTTCTTCTTCTTCTTCTTCTTCTTCTTCTTCTTCTTCTTCTTCTTCTTCTTCTTCTTCTTCTTCTTCTTCTTCTTCTTCTTCTTCTTCTTCTTCTTCTTCTTCTTCTTCTTCTTCTTCTTCTTCTTCTTCTTCTTCTTCTTCTTCTTCTTCTTCTTCTTCTTCTTCTTCTTCTTCTTCTTCTTCTTCTTCAGCGTTCCGAGCCATTGAGGTTCTTTGCTGCACATACAATCCGTCTCCATTCGTCTCTCTGGTTGACCTTCTCTTCCAAGTCGTTGATTCCAAGTGCTTGTAGGTCTGTATATATATTATCTCTCCACCGTCTTCTCGGTCTACCTCGTGGTCTACGGTCATTTATTTCCTGAGTGTAAGCGAGTTTTGTTTCCCTATTATCTTCCATTCTTTCTATATGCCCCAGTCATTGCAGTCTATTAGCCTTCATGATACCAGTGATTAGCGGGGACTTAAACAGATCATAAATGTGGACTGTGGAAGATAATGGCGAAATATGGCTGTCCACGAAAGTTTGTCCAAATAGTGCGGCTATTTCATGATGGTATGCAGGCAAGAGTACAGGAAAATGGTGAACAGTCTGAGCCCTTTCCTGTCACCAATAGAGTGAAGCAAGGATGTGTCCTGGCACCAACACTGTTCAGCCTTATGTTTTCAGCTATGTTGACGAATGACTTCGAGAACAACGACATTGGAATAGACATCAACTACCGCATGGATGGAAAGTTGTTCAATCTCAGAAGGCTAAAAGCCAAAACTAAAACTAACAGCAACACCGTCAGAGAGCTGCTGTTTGATGATGATTGTGCTCTACATGCCAACTCAGAGGCAGACATACAACACAATGTTTCAGCTTTCTCATATGCCTGTGCCAACTTTGGGCTCAATATCAACTTGGATAAGACTGTAGTTATGTACCAGCCAGCTCCAGGGAATAATCACACCGTGCCGAATATCAAGGTGAATGGTCATAGACTAAGTTTTGTGGACAAATTCACCTATCTTGGCAGCACTGTGTCATAGGCTGCCAAAACTGATGACGAAGTAAATGCAAGAATCTCCAAGGCCAGCGCAGCCTTCGACAGACTGTACAGGAAAGTATGGGACAGAAATGGAATAAGCCTGCAAACAAAGCTGAAAGTCTATAAAGCAGTCGCATTATCCACACTGCTTGTGAAACCTGGACTGTTTATCAGCGACACGCTAGGAAATTAAACCAGTTCCACACAGTCTGCCCTAGGAAGCTATTGAAGATTAAATGGCAAGACAAGATCCCAGACACTGACATTCTAGAAAGAGCGTCCATGCCCAGTATCCACACTCTACTAATGAAGAATCGGATTCGTTGGGCTGGTCACTTAACTGGCATGCCAAATCACAGGCTCACTAAACGAACATTTCTTTACGGCGAGCTGCATTGTGGTAAACGCTCCCACGGCAGTCAAAAAAAAAAAAACGCGTTAAAGACACTGAAAATCTCACTGAAAGCTTTTGGAATTCATCTTGACACCTGGGAGACTGCTGCCAAAGATCGAAATTAGTGGCGTACATCATTACACAAGGGTCCAGTCACCTGTGAAGCAACCAGAACTGCAAGAGCTGTGAAGAAGAGGCTGGACAAAAAAACCACTGCAGGAGATCCTCCTCCAGGAACGTCAAGCATTTTTTGCCCACATAGTCAGAGAATATTTCGAGACAAAATAGGCCTTATCAGCCATTTTAGAACTCACGGCTCCATACTTCCAACCCCACTGGGTTAAATGAATGGTCATCATCATTCTTGATGGACAAAGAACAATATAAATTATACGTTATCGAATGCCAAAATCATAATTGGTATGTAGTATACCAATATACTGGATTAAACTTAAAGGTACGCCTAGTAACCAGTCTTTTATCTACACTGAATATAAAAGCAAAGAACAAATATAAAGAATGCTAGCTTTAAGAAACAGCAGATGCAGCAGTGGTGGTGCTGGTACCAGTAGTAGTAGTAGTAGTAGTAGTAGTAGTAGTAGTAGTAGTAGTAGTAGTAGTAGTAGTAGTAGTAGTAGTAGTAGTAGTAGTAGTAGTAGTAGTAGTAGTAGTAGTAGTAGTAGTAGTAGTAGTAGTAGTAGCAGTATAGTAGTATTTTTGATTTTTTTTTTAAAGTTGCGTATCCCTTACGGGACGTTGCAGTCAACACCAGCATTTTTCAGCTGTTGTTGATGTACTAGGCAATTGTTACGTTCAGTAGTTTGCCATTGCTTTCTGAACGCCGGCTCCTATACCAGCACGTTATATCACAGCGCGACACGGTCTGCTGCACAAATCGGTCGCAGCTGAGCTTCGAACGCCTGGTACCCGGCTCACGTCCCGCAAGCCTTTAGCCACGGAGTGTATTATTATTATTATTATTATTATTATTATTAGTAGTAGTAGTAGTAGTAGTAGTAGTAGTAGTAGTAGTTGTTGTAGTTGTAGTAGTAGTAGTAGTAGCAGTAGTAGTAGTAGTTGTTGTTGTTGTTGTTTTAGTAGTAGTAGTAGTAGTAGTAGTAGCAGCAGCAGCAGCAGCAGCAGCAGCAGTAGTAGTAGTAGTAGTAGTAGTAGTAGTAGTAGTAGTAGTAGTAGTAGTAGTAGTAGTAGTAGTAGTAGTAGTAGTAGTAGTAGTTCATTGGAAAAGCTAATGGCCGACGTTTGGCAGAAGGAGCAGGATCAGCAGCTGGGTTAATAAGAAATTATGTTGTGTCATTATAAATTGAATAACTTACCTGAAGTGCAGGCCGGAAGGACAATGAAAAGTGTGGAAAGTACCGTCAATACATCTGTAAAATATTGAAGGATCATCGTAATCACAGTAGAAGCTCTCGTGTTCACACGTCTCTCCTCCATAATAGTAGTCTGCGGCGCCGCTGTCTTCCTCAGCCTGGATACAAACAATGGCAATTGCTAACAATAGGGTCACTGTTATTGATGAATTCATGTCTATGACAAACATTTGGTGATGCGTGCTGCGATCAGTAGAACGCGAATTAGAACAAAACAATTAGGCGAAAATGACAGTTTGTGGTTAGACTTCATCAATTTTGCAGGAACATTATCTTTTAAGTCAGATTATGCTAAACCAACAACTTTCCGCATTGAACAACCTGGTAAAGGCTGTTGAAGAAAATCATGTAAGGCATTTAATTTCTTCAAGTTCTAATTGATGCTTTCCAGAGAGAAAATGTTCTTTCACAGATGTCAGGCACACAGACTCCCCTTTGAACAGTGTAAGTCGCGATTGCAGTTATCCAGTAAGATAACTCCTTTGGTATATTGCTGTAACAAGCCAGACTGAAGTGTTCCTATCACCTGCTCTCTGATCTTTGCTAGCAGTTTCCTGGATGTATCCTGATGATCATCTTTGATTGGTAGCCGTCTGGCAAATGTGATGGAGAGAATTCATCTGTCAGACGAAACGAAATAAATGAAGTAACGGTCCCGCACTGACATTTTAATACTTGCCCAGGTGAATTTATTTGTTGGTGTAGAATACAGTGGACATTTGTCCCTGGTTACTGCTGTTGACACTGAGCTAATCCGCTCAAGGTCCCGGCGGGCGTCTTTGCTAAAGTGCGCCCATTTTTGTGATAACGGGAGAGTTCACATGTTCGCAATATTTTAAGAGAACATTAACCTTTAGTTGAAGATGACTGTGTTCTGTTCTTGCCAAGACCTATTATTGAGAAGTTTATTTTTTTCTTCCGCATATCCTCTACAGGACATTGTAGTCAACACCAGCAATTTTCAGCTGCTGTTTATGTCTTGGCAAGTTTAATGTTCAGTAGTTTGTCATTGCTTTCTGAACGACCGGCTCACATACCTCCGTAAGTAACCAGCGCGACGCGATCCGCTGCCGAATCTCTCGCAGCTGTGTTTCGTACGAGAGTCCTTAACTTCTTCGCCAGGGAGACCGGCATTGAGAAGTTGTGTCATATTTCTCCAGAAGGCTAGACTTTCATCCCAACACTGACACACTGCTCACTGGGTACTGCTATCACTGTCACTATTTAAAGAGTGCCCATTAGAAAGCTGAGGCAATACGCTTTATACAACTATTCCATGAGGAGAAACAAACATTGTCTCTGGTCACGTGCTATAAATCTGACTATCACATAATTCATTGTTTACTTTGCACTTCTCAAAGACAAACACGAACCTCCAAAATACTTTGGATGATACAACATATATATATATATATACTAGCTGACCCTGCCCGGCTTC